>OX465281.1:207671228-207989470 GCA_949987705.1 Thereva unica | reverse complement strand
GGATTTATTATTAAATTGTAGATATTTTATTAATAACAAAATGATTAATTTTTTAAAACAAATTTTTTGCCACACACGAAATGATGAGAGAGAGAAAGTTACAATTCTAAGACGCAAACTATGACTATTTTTCTTTGTTAAAATTAAGCATTTTACCGGGGCAGTTGTTCGAACATGAAAATCGAATTTATCAAACATGTTTGAGAAATCATAGTAGTTAGATAAAAACGATGGAAATTTAATTAAAAGTAAATCATTAACAAGCATTTTTTTTAAATCGATTTTTTTTTATTTATCCAAAAAAATAGATTTAGCAATAGGATCAAAAGATAAAACGAGAAATTAATTAGTAAAGAAAGATACACACAAATGTTATTGCATATATTATATATTTGGATAAATGCATTTGAAAGCAGTGAGAATATGTGTGAACGCTGCTTAGTATTACACAAAATGAAGTTTGTTCCAATATTACAAAGTTGAAATATATATATAATTTTATTTCATTTGATATATATTCATTTGTTGCTTTATTTTTTTTTTTAAATTATAATACATTCAAGGAATTGTCATCATTTGATGAGTTTATTTGTAAAAGAAAACTTTTTTTGTAGTGATGATCCAGTTTTTTATGATTATCAGCCCAATCTATTCATTTTTCGAAAGATACAGGAGAGGTCAAAATGAAATAATAACATTGCAAATTTAGGAATAAAACAATATCTAATACATTTTCCTTTATAATTAATTGAATACGGTATGGTCAGGGCCGGTGCTTGGTTTTTTTGCGCGGTTTTTTTTTTGTCATATTGTGCCCCATCATTTTTTGATCGCAATGGAAACAGAAAGAAAAAGTTTACCACAAAGCCCAATATGATTTTAATAAACTAATCAAGATCTAGTAAATAGTTCGCCATTCCATTCACTCACTGTAACATTTTGGGATTTTGTTTCATTCATTTGCCTCTTTTAGCAAATGTTGGAACAAGAATTAAAAGTCCTCCAATAGCGCTTAATGAGTTGATATGGCGCTTTTTAAAGAATTTTAGAAATGTGCTCCAGAGCAGAATAAATGAATGACAGGCTCTCTTCTTACTGAGCGGGCTTTTCTAGTTAATTTTTACATCTGATTCTTGAAGAAGAAGGTTTGTTCATTCACTTCATGGGTGTTTGTTTTTTGTGGTGACATATTGGGTCCAAAAGAACCGAAGCTATTCGCTTAACCTAAGTACTACAACACCCACCCCCAGTGCCTAGGGACTTGACTGTTTAGCTCCGTGGGCTCCCCAATTACACTCCGTCTCTCCTTGTCCTTCAGTGAGTCCAGAACGTTAGGGTAGAGCGGTGGCGGTCCAGGTCTTCTTGTTGTCCTAGTAGGAGGGTGATTGCGATCCCTCTCTTCTTTTAATTTCCTTCTTCTGGTGTTCCTGTGTCCCTGGTTGATGGGAATGTTACCCCTAGATTAAATGGGAACTGGTGCTAAGGGCCCAGAATCTTTGGGCAGAGCCCTGGGGGGTTTATTTCTTGGCTAACCGGGCTCAAGGCCGTCGTCCTATCTCACGAAAGCATCCATCCTGACAAGGCATTATACAACTGGGTGCACCCGGTGCGTAGATGAGATCCTTAAACGGCAGTGCAAAACCTACCCACTGGCTTGCAGCTGTCAACACGATAACTTTACATTTTGGCTTGGTAGGCCCGATAATGTTAGCCCTTCCTTACCACGACAGCTTCCAGTGGAGGTTATGGTCGCACTTTCACCAGTTCGCGATAGTTACGCCACGTGCGTATTTAAATATTTTGCTCCTCCTATCTCACTGGTGATTCACCACCAGGTGAAAACTTACTTGGAGAGAAATTTTATAAAAATTTTGAGTAACTTCATGAACGAGGGGAAGTAAAATTTCATAAATCAGGACAGAAATTGGTTAAATTTGTGTAACTTCTTGTGCCTAAGGGATCTGCATTATTTCAGAGATAGACGTACAGAATATTTTATCGAGAAAATAAATTGGTGTAATAAATTTGAACTCCTACAATTTATGAAAATAAACTCACTGAAACAACGACTTATATTTTTTTACCGAGTACTGGTAAGACCATCGCCTTATATGTACATATATTACAAATTTAGACGTTATGGTTAGATACTTGGATTTAAAGAGTCTTGACAAACTATAGTGGGCTTTGTTGGCTTTTAGCAGTCGTGCGCGTATTTCTGATTCCATACTATTGTCGGCTGCTACTATTAACCCAAGGTAGGTACATGATTTTACCACTTTAAACTCGTGTACCTACCTTGGTTGTGGGAGCAATGTTAGGTGTTCTTGTAGACGAGGCCACCATGTACTTTGTTTTGCTTTCGTTAATGTGCAGTCTCATATTTCCTGCCGCTTGCTCAATCTGAGTGAAAGCTTCTTGTACAGCTGTTGTTCTTACAATGATGTCATCGGCATAAGCCAGTAATTGGGTGGACTTGTGCCTCTTGATGTCACGCCTGAATCTCGGATCACTTTCGCCAACTCCGGGTTTAGTTATAAGTCGAGTCCTTAACTTTAAGCATAACTTTTAGTTACTTTAAGCATAACTTTTAGTTATGGTTTAATACAGTGCTGCATACAAAATTAAGACCACGTTCAATGGCTTTGGCTTGGCTTCATTTTCATCTGTGAAAAAAATTCGTTCCAGTCTTGCGGATTCTAATTCCTGTGGGTGCTATCTTCTATGCTACAAAACTCTTGCTCGAGCAGGTCTGCATGTTAGGATTTTTTGTCGTGCTCCGATCAAACTATCCTTTTGCGCAAAGGACTCGTCAAATGTGACCAGCAGACTTTTGCGTAATGGAGATCTGCCGAAAGAGCAGGGCTCGATTTTCTTTAACTAACTTGAGGAAAGAACTTCCAACACGTCTTTTCACAATTTTTTTGCGTCCTGAAGTTGTTCTGTTCTGAACGGTCCGACATTCATTGTGTCTTTTGATGGTAGGATGTAACAAGTTTTAATTATTTGATAATTGCAGTGCAATTATAATTTATATTGCAATACTGTATTGTTTTATTTTAATGAAATTATTACAGAAACTAGACACTAGATTTATGTAGCCCAACATATCATTCGAAAGCTGTAGGCATCGGAAGTAAAAGTTTCATGATAAAGTGTAGGTGGTCTTAATTTTGTATGCAGCACTGTAGATATAAGACCAGAAGAAGTGTTTTAGAGGAATTCAGTTTATTAATTATTAACATACATGGTTCCAGAACAATGCTTCTGCAAAAGTCACAGTTCTATGTTTCTACGCTTTTCAGCAAATTTGTTGATTACTTCCTTAGCCGTTACCATTTCATCGATTTCCCCGTGAATACTCAAAAGAGCAAGACCGTTCAGCCGCTATTCTCCAGTTGCACTACTTTGCCAATCCTTTAAACGCCTTAAAGTTGAAAAAATTCTTTCGTTGCTAACAATAATGGTCACAGTTAAGGTAGCTCCAATCTTCAGACAGTTAGCGACTTTTCGAAAAGGTGTGATTAAAGATTAAAGCTTCGATGAATATGTGTGTGCGTTGGGCGATGGACTCATATATATTGACGAAAAGACTGATTTGCACCAGGATTGTCCTAGATATTCGGCGCCCGTAGGCTACTAAAACAACTGCGCCCTTCATAAGAAAATACACGTGATGTCTAGCGGGTGCAAAGATCATCAAAGGATAGGACAAAAATAGGAATTCAGTTTCCTCAATAATACCAAATGATAGGAAAACTTTACAACTTAAACTTTAAAAATTTTACGACTAACGCCCTACTTTACAAGATTTATAGCAGAGTTGAAGCTAAGCCGTTCAGCGAATTATACATAACGAAGAAGGGCATATTTAAAATAGAAACCCAACAGCAAAATGAATTTAAAAAGCATTCAAAGAAATATTGATAAAAGCACCAGCGTTGAAGTTATTTGAACCAGTGGCACATACGGAGATTCGTGCCGATGCTAATAGGACGAATTCGGAGCTTTTGTCTTGTAAAGAAACGACGATCAACAGTTGCATCCACTGCAATACATGAGCAGTAAACCCAGCCGAACAACGTCTTCACGGTTTCTTTTCTCTTCAGGTTTCACTAGAAAATTTCAGATTTATCATAGTTAAAAATAATGTAAAGATTGTGGCCAAGAATACATATTTAAATATATTTCACCAAAATTGCACTGAAAAGCCTGCTCTAAGAAAACGAGTCGGAAAAATCTAATAACAGTTGTTTAATCTTAGGTATCAGGAAAATAATGATTGTTTTGAAACTTTGTGGTTTCTTGAAATCCATACCTCTTTCACTCACTTTCTTATTTGTTTTCACTGTTTAAGCCAGCGGTTTCCAAACTGGAGGGCGCGACGCACAAGGCCATCTAGACCGATTTCGACAAATGTGCCCGATTCTGAAACGTTATTCAGTACCATTTTAACTATGAGATTATTCACACCGAAGAACGCGTTAAACTTGTAGCGTATTACATTGAAAGCAATCTTGAAGACTGCGTGCTTATCGTAAAAAATATGGGAGAAATTCGGCGCCTTCGGACAACACAATTTGTTGTTTAGTGAAGAATTTCTTTGAGTACGGGTCTGTAGTGACTCGCCAGCGCCCATTGGACCGCGCCCGCGACTCTTCAGTAAGTTGTTGCAGCGATGATAGAGAGTTGCCAATAATCCAAATGTGTCGTATCACCGATAAACGTGAGTAAAACGGCTCTCGGAAGCAAGATCTTCATATCTTCCCATACAAAGTGCAACTAACTCAATGATTGTTGCCAGTGAACAAGTTGCATCGCTTTCTTTTTTTATGCTTCTTTAATCCCTCATGGAACATAGGGCGGAAACAGCGGATTCTGTTTTGCGCTAGCAATATGAAAATCCCGTCGCAAGAATGATCGGACGAAACTCATTTTACATTCTCTGGGGGAGTCAATAAACAAAACTGTCGAATATGGAAAACAGAGAATCCACACGTCGTTCATGACCTGAAACATCACGGAACCATGAGAAAGTTGCTGTTTGAGCCGAAGTGTGCTCAAAAACCATCATTGGACCATTTTTCTTTAAAGTTCGAGAAACGGTCGACGGTGCACGCTATCGTTGTATGTTGGTGCACTTTGTGAGTCTGAAAACGGGTGCAACAAGACGGCCACACTGCAGCCACTACGGTGAAGTTCTGGCAAAAGTCAAGTTTATGCCAGCAAGACCATTGACGAACTCAAAGCTAACATACCTGACGAAGTAGCTGCTACAACGCCCTAAAGCAGCTGCTGTTTGCGTATTGAATGGAGGAGGAAATTTTAATTTAATTTCAGTTTAGATAGTAATAACGATTCCATTCATCCCCATCATGAAATCTTCTTTTTAATACACATTCGCCAGAAGTGAAATGGAGAAGTACCTGTGCAAAGTCGGCAAAATCTAGCTTTGTAATCTATTTATGTATACGAAAATAATGTACAACTCTCGTTTTTGTTTAGTTCGAAACCTCCAAAAACAATCTTCGTAAAGAAACTAATTCAAACCCTCTTTTTATTTGAGCCTCAACATTCTAGCTTTAGCAAAGCTCTAGGACTACAACTATACTTAATATTATAATGTCTTATAAAGTTGTATATTGGTCTTTAAACAAAAACAAACTTTCCTTATTATTAGTTATTTTTTTAGAAGAAAAGGGAAATTTTTTAAAACAAACAAAAGTATGAATAATAAACAAAAGCTTAGATTCGGCCGAGTAAGTATTGCATTGTATTATTGTAATTTAATTTTAGTTAAAATACCAATTATTGCCTTTCTGATTTGTTCTTTATAATAATTATAATTAATTACACTCTAAAATATAAAAACAAACGCATAAAAATCTGAGAAGAAAATATATATATTATGACGTGGAAGTATAAAAATGCTTAATAAAACAAGCAAAAATTGTCAATTTGTTAAATAAAAAAAATAATAAAAATTCTGATGTTACCCTTAAAACGATTTAAAATGAAAAAGAAATAAAAATGAATATTAGCGCACTCATTTATATATAAATATATATATCTAAAAAAACAAAATTGTAAATAAATAACGAAAAATCGATTGTTGAGTAAAAATATATAGAAGAAAATAAAAGTTGGTTTTATATTCATATGATTTGTAGTGGCATTGGTGGATAGTGACTCAGTAAAGCATCTTACTAGCGAATAAAAGTCTTTCAGGGGGGCGCCAAACACAACAATCTCCCCATCGAACTCTCATTTGCACCTATTTGTCTTAATAATGCCATAACAATTCCCCGTATTGAACTCCTTAAAAAATAAACCGATAAACTAAAAACGTGTGCAGGGCCAAACCACTTAAGAGGGATTGACCTCTGAAAATAGTATAACATGCTGTCGTACAAAACTAGAGAGAGGCAGAAGAACAGCCCGACATCAACAAAAAATGGGAACAAATTAAAAGGAGCATAAAAGTAGGTAGCAGAAGAAACATTAAGCTGGGCCCCCAGACAGACTAGATTTGATTGGTTTGATCAGAACTGTAGAGCGGTAATTGAAGAAAGAAACCAGAGCCACCAGGAGTACATCGCAAGGCCAACAAGAAAAAGGATGGAAGTCTTCAAGCAAAAAAGAAAAATCGTAGACAAGCTTTGCAGAAAGAAGAGATACTATCCAAACAGGAGGATCTTACAGATCCACAAAGGCTTCAATAAACGGAGAATTATACAAGCGTACAGAGGAACTCGCCAGATCACCAATAAGTTTCAGCCAAAACGGAAATCTACAAAGACATAGATGGGAACCTATTAGCAGATCTTGATAGGATAAAAGAAAGGTGGAGAGAATATCTTCAAAACCTATTGAATCCTATTCCCATACTGAAAGCGGATCCACTGATAGGTATTTGTAATTCCTCAAGATAATATCTCAATAGAACCACCAACACTAGATAAGAAACGTGAATCTATAAAAAGGCAAAAAAGCAACAAATCGCTAGGCGCCGATGCTGAGCTGCTAAATGAAAGAGGACCACAACTATTGCGTACCTTACACGAAATTATAGGCAGCATATGAGAGGAAAAAGTTATACCAGCACCAGCAACAAAACCGTCACAATCCTTGTGACACAAAAAAATAGAACCTATAGTGGAAAACCCTATAGGAAAATACAGTGGCGTAGCGTGGATTTCTGTCACCCGGGGCGAACCATAAATTTGCCGCCTCCTACTTTCGGATTGAATTGGTAAAAAGTCTGCGATGTTGAAAATTCAATATTTTAAAAGGAAATAAAATATTTAAAAACTTTATTTTACTAATGTATGTTCGGTATAGTGTGCGCCAAAATAATTGGGAATTTTACGCGCAGCCGAGGAAATGACAATTCCACATACATTAATATTCCGTGTATGGATAAAATACGAGCGTACGTGCATTTTAATTTCCCCTTTGAAACTCGTTTACGGGGAACAACACTCCACCACAGCATATGACTAGGACAAGAGTCGTAGTGAGACGGATTGAATTGTGATTGTGAACGAACGAATGACGGTTTGCACTTTTCTTTTCCAATCTACTTTCGTGGTGAGGATTTCAGACTTTCACTGCGCATAAGAAAAGCGATTTTGAGATTTCCAATTGTTTTGGCGCAGGCTATATCCGTGCTTCAAGGTTGGCCTAAATTCTAAACTTTAACAAGAGAGCTGGAATCAGTAATTTCTCTCTGTAATTTCTTTCAGTCTGTCTTTAGATAGACGCACGACCTTAAGCTTGAACTCTTATCTGTCAATATCTGGAGATTTTATTTCTCATCATCGCAGGCCAATACTATTGCAGGCCATTTTAACGACAAATGCGGAAGCTGTTGGAGCCCTTCTCAAACTTCAGAATTTACAGCCCGACACATAAAAGAAGAGAATCTTAAAATCGCTGTTTCCATGCACATTGAGAGTCTCAAACAAGAGAGCAACGTCACTCTGCTTGTATAAAAACGCAAATTACCGGTTCATTTATATTTTCAGTTAGCTGACTCGACAGTCATTGTCCTGTCCAAATTTCAATAGATTTGTTTGTAATTTATTTGTACATTTCTGAAAAGCTATTGCAAATGTGAAAGCAAAGTAAAAATGAGAGAAAAAAGTAGTCATTTTATTTACTAACGGATATTGATCGCAAAACAACACAAAAATAAAACAAATGTAATTTTATTTTCTCCAGATTTTTTTCAATTGATAAATTCAATTGAGCTATTTCCATCCGAGGAGCATAACACACAAAACAAAAAGGAATCAAACAAATATGGCGTTCGAATCGTGAAAAAGCGGGAAACTGTTCTACTTTTTCTTTCCCTAAAGCCTAAAGCCAAGGACTATTATGAACCCATCTAAAAAATAGCCGAATCAGTTCAGCCGTTATTAAGTGAAGCGCTTACCAACGAACAGTATTTCATATTCGCGCTCATTTCCCTTCTTTTATGGCAAGGACTCCATTTTTAAGGAATATAGGTTTGCTAGGTATTATCCACACAAGTGTTTTGAACCATTTACTCAAATATGGATACAAAAGGAAGGTCCAAGCATGAGTTATTCATTAGTTGAACGCGAAAAACATTAGAGACCCAATTAATATCTGCTGCATCTTCGCTGAAAGGGAATCGTCCAATATGAGGTATTTCCAGTTAATAAGACGATTCATTCTCAACTCTAATGTGGACAACTTCCATCACAAGCGCACGCTTTTTTGATAACCCGTCAAACAGGAGAGTGAGTTTGGTTGGATAATTTTGATGCATCAACTTTATAGTCCATAAATAAGGCCAAACCTAAATGAAAAGTAACGCAGAAGTGAAGTAGACGTAACTTCAACTGACGTAGATGAACTTCCACTTACTTCCATATTGGTCACTCTCACAGATTCATATGGAATGGTACCTAACTTCACCTCACTCCACTTCCCTTCACATTTAGGTTTGGCCTGTAGACACCATCAGCCAGGACATCGTGCTCAATGTGGAAATGGATTTCGCCTGATATTGCCGACAGGATCTCTAGCTCGGTCCAGTTTGGCCGCCGCCCCCAACATCTACGCCACCCGGGGCCATGGCCTCCTCTGCACCCCCCACGCTACGCCACTGGGAAAATATCGGTTTTAGGACAAACAGGTCAACATCAGACCAGCTGCTGACCTTGAAACAAATTCTGGAGAAAACTTGGAAAAGGAATGTAGATATACATATACCAGCTATTTGTCGATTTTCAACAGGCATATGGCTCAATAAACAGAAAGAAGTTATACGAGATTCTATGGGTATTAGTAGTGTCTTTAAAGCTGGTTTGGGGAGGGGGGCAACGGCTAACAAAGACCTCGGAAGGTGGTGATACCCGATTTGACATACCCAGCAAATCTGCTAGCAAGTCATAATCCCACCTCCCCGCGGTGCCCCCTGGGGTACTTCTTCGGAAGAAGCTAACGGATGACGGGCAAATGGCGAGTTCTCTGCGCCACAAAACAGTTTTAGTCGGTTAGCAGCCCGCTCCCATAAAAAACACCATTGCTACGAATCGGCAAACAATGCCTCGGAGCCGGATGGACATCATGACGACAACTTTTGCTTTTCGAACCAGGACCCCAGGATCATGAAATTTGAGAACACTTTTTGCTGATGGACGGACGGCTGGATGAAGTCCTCAACGAGATGAATTGATATAAAATCAAAATCATGGGCCTTAGCGAAACCAGATGGACCGATGTAGGGGAACACATCTGCTCAAACGGTGAGTCCTTCTTATATTCTGGGAGAAATGAAACTGCAAGCTATAGCAGTGGCGTTGGCTTAATACTCACCAAAGAAGCCAGGTCCAGCCTCATTAGCTGGTCACTAGTTTCTGAGAGGATTATTACCTTGCGCCTGCGTACCAAACTAAAAAGTACTACGGTAGCCCAATGTTATGCTACATCTGAAGACGCAGTAGATGGAATCAACGAGGTCTTTCGCTCTATTCCAAAGGGAGACATCACTGTGTTAATGGGTGACCTAAACGCACACATCGGCCCCAACAACACCGGCCTTAACATACAACAGGAAATCAAGCCATAGGCCAGGTAATTAACAGCAACGGTGAGCTTTTCGTTGACTTTTGCAGTTCTCGCCAACTCGTGGTAGGTGGAACCTACTTTTGTCACAAGAAGATACACAAAGAGACCTGAGTATCGCCCGATGGTAGAACGAGAAATCAGATAGATCGCGTGGCCGTCAGCCGCAGATGGAAAACTATTCTGGAGGACGTCAGGAGTTTCAGGGGAGCAGACACTGGAAGTGACCACCATTTGGTTGTAGCAACTATTCGCCTTATAATCGCCGCAATCAGAAGGGCCGGTCTCAGGAAGGGCCGCTCATGTATAGACCATATTAACACCTTGAGAATCATAGTGGAGAAGTCTGCCTACATTTTTTTTATCTTTTGAAACCTACGAATGTTACAGCAATCAAGACAAATAAGTCTTTACTTGCATTAAAGGTTTATTCAACCAGCAGAGCCAGGGTCCCTTGAGACGATATGGATGTTCATCGGCCGACTGAAATAAAGTTTGTGGCTACAAAATATAAAAGACGGAAAATATGGGATACTTACTTGAGCTCCCCGTCAGCAGCGCCTCAGAGCCTCAAACCTTTAATTATAAGGATGGCGTTATTTCACACACTACACTTTATAATATTTTATTATCTTTTATTTGTTAATGTATTTTTACATTTTAAAGTTAGTGAACATCAAAAAATTGCTTTATATGGCACGTAAGGAGTAGAAAAATATTGAAGTTATTTTATTTATTTATAATTTGCTACTATTTGATGAAAGAACATCACGAACAATTTTAACAGCATACATTGCAGTGCCTGGGGCAGTTGTAACACCAAAACCACCATGTCCATAATTATGGACAATTTTTAATCGTTTCCCTGACGAAAGCTGTAGTATCTCCGGTTCTATGCGTACTGGTGTCCTATGAGGACGTAAACCTACAGCTTCTCGCAAAACATTTGCCTTTTTTAAACTGGGTAACATCGCAAAACATCTTTCTCGAATGGATGCCGAGTCATATTTACATATTTCTTTATTGTAGTTATCATATTGTCTACAGCCACCCAAAGTAACTCCTTCAAATCCTGGTATAATATAGGTATCAAAATCGCCATAGAAAGCTAGTTTTATCCATGGGGCTTTAACTTTTATCACTTGTCCTCTTATTGGCACGAGTAAATGATCGGTAACAAGTTCTTTTGCACCAAGTCCAGTGCAATTTATTACAACGTCATAATCCTTTCCAAAATTCTCAAAGGAATCTATTTTACGGTTATAAAATACGCCACCTGCATTTTTAAACCTATAACAAATTTAAGTAAAAAATATTACTATAAATAACACCGAGAATTATGATTTGTGATTTTTCGAGATTTATGAAAAGAAATGTGGACAAAAACTCATGAAACGTTATAAAAAACTTATTTGGATGCAGTTGTCGATCTGTGATATAAAATCATTTTTAAGAATCGACTATGGTTAAAGTTGATTGGGTAATTTAATTTATTAGACAAAACATATACAGAAGAAAGATATCTTATAACTAGTACATTGATAAAACAGCGAAACTAACAATTATTATAATACGTAGCAAAAACGAAAAAAAGCAATACAAAAATAATATAATAAAATAAAATAAATAGTAAAAAAGAAAAAAAATACTAGGATAGATGATGAAATAAAGAGAATAAAAGAGAAAAGTTTTACAAGAAAGAAGAAGTTAAGTGAAAAAGAAAAGTGCAGAAGTATGCGTTCATGCTCTAATCGGCCCTATTACTGATGAGCTTAAAAAGACGCTTCCTGAAGATGGGCAGGGATGAAAACTCAATTGGATAACATTTCTCTCCCAACCGATCCAAATTTCCCCTTAAGTCAAAGAATTTCCCTCCCGAACATAAAATCTATAAAATTGAAAAACACATTTATTTAACTGATAATAAATAACAAATAAATCAACAAAGTCTTCGTTATTGCTTAAGAAAAAAATCTTTTTTGGTTTAACATAAAATAACTAAAATAAAATAAAGCAATTCATTACATAAATAGGCAGGCAATTTAAGTTCACACGCCTGGATTGTCGATGTTCGACTTGAATTCGACAGTAAAAAAAATAAAAACTATTACATATAATTCTTCTTGTTTGCACTGATAATGAAAACGCTTAAAACGTTTTTGAATCGAGAAGCAAGTACTATACCTACTAACCTCCATGAAAAGTATTGTATGAATTAAAAACAACTTTTAATCTTTTTCAAACTTGTTATCATACATATTCTGTGTAAAGAGATTTAAATGTTTTGAATTAACACCAACATTATAGCAATTTTTATCTTTGAACATTCTTTTTGCGTGTAAGATTTCTTTAATAAATAAATTTCCCTCTGAAAGAATGGATTTCCCTTTTCCCTTTTTGTTTTTATTTTTCCCGCAAATCGGGAAATTTCCCTGCAGTTTTCATCACTGAGATGGGCGCTGAGTCCTCGTGTTGCAAATCAACTGGGAGAGAATTCCAAAGCAGAGCTGCAACGACAACGAAAGAACGTTGAACCCTTATAGTGTGGAAACGCGGAATAATTAAATTATTGTTCCTAAGGGATCGCGAAGGCTGCACAAACTGGTTAAGGTATCCGGGTTTGTGATGATGAAGAATATCATGAAATAGAAGTGACGTAATTTGTGGATGAAACGTACACAATCATTGAAGCCAATATTGAGCTTACGGCCGCAGGAGGAATCAAGAGAAGGGAAAGTGGAGAAAGGCCATGCAAGGCCATGAGGGAAGAGTAGGGCTTTCGCTAAGTTCATGTGGGGAGCCCTACTGAGAAGTCCACAGTGGAGCCTAAGTTTAGACAGTTGCCCGTAGGTTTTACGAAGAATATAACTGATGTGATCGCAACAGGTCATACCGCTATTTATGGGTTACTCAAATTATTTCTGTTAATGCGAATTCATTGACAGACCTAACTAGATTTAATGCAAAACAAAATCTCTGCGAATACTTCAATGAAAATGAGATTACACTTGAGACAAACATTCTAACTCACTTTTGTGTAGCAAAGGGAAGGTATAATTTTGTTTCTGTTAAAACTGTAGTAAAGAACGATCCATATTTCCATCCTCCATTACAAAGGCTTAATTCTTCATTAGTCGCTCGCCGATATATTGGTAAAATGTCCTCGAGCAAATGATTCTTTCAAAATAGATTTCGATTAACACTTTCAACCATGGATTTAACTTACTTTGACATGCGCGGCACTTATTTTTGAAAATTTGTAGCCAGATAACTCGCAGACACCAGCCAACACAGCATCACGTGATTTTCTGATATTGTTCCAGTACTCGAAAGAGTCTGATATCCATTTTCTTAAAAGATAACAATATATAGACGTAAGAAATAAAATTGTAAAGATTTATACAAACTTTGTAATTTCTAACGTCGGACCAGTAAAATCTAGTCCCGGTCTGAATATGCCAGCAGCAACATAGCTTGTAGTTTCTTCATTAAATTTATCAGCAAATATTGACACTTTAGCGTTTGGAAACTCATTTTGTAATTGCAAAGCTGTCGTTAATCCAACTACACCGGCTCCAACTATTGCAAAACTCATTTTTAATTAACAATCTAAACTAATTAATAAACCGTCTTGAAAGGTAGAAAACTACTTGTTTATCTATCAATCTTGGAACGATGTGTAATTGAAATGCGATAAAAACAAGGAACGAAACAGTATCGATATTTTATGTTTCGATACTCGATCTTGAGTATCGATACCATGAACAAGCACAAGCAATATTTGCAGCAATGGTAATATTTAATTCCTAGTCATTTTTGATTTTAAGAGAAATATGCAGGAGATAGTTATAGTAAAATAAACTATAAAAAGCCAGTGTAAACTAATAATATATCTGCTTTAGCATCAAATGAAGTTATTGCCCCGACTACAAAGCCAATTTATTTTCAGCATTGCAACATTGCAGTCCTACCGATAAAAGAGTTGGCGGCCTTCTAAGATAATTGTGGCCCCAATTGCATGTACTGGCTCTATTTTAATGGCAAAAAGCGATGAGTATAAGTAAAGAAAGTGACACAACTTAGAAAAAAAAATCTTTTGAAACCTACGAATGTTATGCCGGAACCACACGCTTGGCAAGTGTTCGCGCAAACGAAACTAAACTTAAAACAAAGGTGTGGATGCGTCGCAAACGCTTGCCGCAAATTTCCTTTGATTTGTGTGAAAAGACCGAACTCGAATGGATCGGCCACAAGCGTTGAGAAGCTTACACAAACCAAGCAAAACGCCTTATCCACACGTTTGAAATTGCGAACGCTTGCCAAGCCTTAACAAACGTGTGGATCCGGCATTACAGCAATCAAGACAAATAAGTCTTTACTTGCATAAGGTTTATTAAACTAGGAGAGCCGGAGTCCCTTGAGACGATATAATGTTCATCGGCCGACTGGAATAAAGTTTGTGGCCACAAAATATGGGATACTTACTTGAGCTGCCCATCAGTTGTTCAGAGCCTCAAACCTTTAATAATAAGGATGGCTTTATTTTACATACTGCACTTTTTTATATTTTTTTATTTTTTATTTGTTACACTTTTGGTTTTTAAAGTTAGTAAACATAAAAAAATTGCTTTATATGGCACGTAAGAGGTAGAAAAATATTGAAATTATTTTATTAATTTATAATTTGCTACTATTTGATGAAAGAATATCACGAACAATTTTAACAGCATACATTGCAGTGCCTGGGGCAGTTGTAACACCAAAACTACCATGTCCATAGTTATGGACAATTTTTAATCGTTTCCCTGAGGAAAGCTGTAGTATCTCCGGTTCTATGCGTACTGGTGTTCTATGAGGACGTAAACCTACAGCTTCTCGCAAAACACTTGCCTTTTTTAAACTGGGAAACATCGCAAAACATCTTTCTCGAATGGATGCCGAGTCATATTTACATATTTCTTTGTTGTAGTTATCATATTGTCTACAACCGCCCAAAGTGACTCCTTCAAATCCTGGTATAATATAGGTATCAAAATCGCCAGAGAAAGCTAATTTTATCCATGGAGCTTTGACTTTTATCACTTGTCCTCTTATTGGCACAAGTAAGTGATCAGTAAAAAGTTCTTTTGCACCAAGTCCAGTGCAATTTATAACAAGATCATAATCCTTTCCAAAATACTCAAAGGAATCTATTTTACGGTTATGAAGTACGCCACCTGCATTTCTGAACCTATAAAAAATATAATAAGTAAAAAATTTAACTATTAAATAACACCGAGAATTCTGATTTGAGATTTTTCGTGATATAAAAAAAATGTAGACAAGAAACTCATAAAACGTTATCAAAACTTATTTGGATGCAGTTGTCGATCTGTCATTTTTAAGAATTAACTATGGTTACCTATAATTAATTGGGTAAATGTTTAAAATTGGGGCTCCAGACCAAAATCGCTGCAAAATTTCTTCGAGGTATACAGAGTGATTTTTGAGTGGTCCAATCAGCTTTGCCAACTTAGTGGTTTTACCAATAGAACTGCCTTTAGACTTGCCTTTAGTGGGAAAAAATCGCGTCTAGTGGCTAGTGGGTTTTTTTATGGTAAGAGGAAAGTGTACAAAATTAATGTTGGCCATGCATAAAACCATAATAAGACATCAATTAGTACTAATCTAACGATTTACTTAACCTAAGTTGATGAACAGAGGCGTTAAATCCATCTTCTGGAGTGGAATGAAACCACAAATACCGTAAATATCGTATGAAGTTCTGCAGTTTTTAAAGACGCATCAGGAGTAACTTGATCGACTACTTTTGTTATTTCATTATTAATTTTGCCATGTTCGAACCCCGATGTTGAAAGGCTTTAGCAGCATGAACATTATTAAGAAGAAATGAAAATCTAAGCTAACCAGGTGCAGGCGCGGTTCCAAGGGGGGGGGGGTCACGGGGGTCATGACCCCCCCCCCCCCAAAACAGCCCGCATTTCAAAAAATACAGCTCAACCAATATTTTGCAAACCGAAAAACAAAAAAACCAAACGAACAAAACCTAGTTTTTGCAAACATAAAAACCTGAAACTAACCAAACGACTGAAATTAACTTACTTTTTTGCACTCTGAAAAAATTGCAATCAAAAAATGACTGAATCAACAAAATTGACTAATTTTCTTACACAAGACTGACTTTTATTATTTTTTCTATATTTGGATTGTAGCTATACTTTGTTTATATACTATCATCTAAGGTTATTCTGACTTTGTTTTTTATTCATTGAAAAAATTCGGCTAGGGTTGTTTATATGGTTATATTTGCTATTTTTTTCTATCCTGTGACCAAACCCCCCCCCCACAACAAAATTCTAGATCCGCGCCTGACCAGGTGACGAGAAATGTGACGCCGGCAATGCCAGACTACCAAGTGGAGCAAGGTGATGTGGGGAGGGGGTACTAAAGTTCCACTAAGGTTGTGTCGTTACCTAGCGGACGACACAACCTTAGTGAAACTTTAGTACCCCGATAAGCTGATAAGATGCGTTATTAGAGCCGTGTATACCCTTAGAGTTCCGGCTAATACGCCAACTTCACCTGCCTTAGTTTAATAATATTCAGTTCAATCCACATAAGTGTGTTCACCGACTATAGTCCAGTTCATGGCAAGTTCGTGCTTGAAATGGTTTTTGCTTTTTCGCCAGAAGTTAGAAATGCAAAAGCTCACTGGAAAGGCATTCCCTTATTATATTATACTATGTTTTGAGCGAATTTTCACTTTGAACTTCAGTTCGAGGTCAGTTGGGCGGACTGAGGTTTGTTGAACTCGGTAGTTCGGCCGGTAAAGCCAGTTTATAATCATAATTGGTAAAAGCAATAATGCTGATTCTATTATTAAAATAATATTTTATAGTATTTAATAATGGAGTAATTTTTTAATTAGTTTGATTATTTCCGCTTAAACAGCGTTTAAGTTAAAGAATTTTAGCGAGAAATGGCATTTTGGCGAAAAGGAAAATATTTTAGTGGTTATTTAGTAGTGGTTAGTCGAATCTAGTGGTCTCTCGGGGAAATAGTTGGCAATGCTAACTCCAATAGTAATTTCAAGGCGGGGGGAATTTGATTTAAAGTGGATGAGACTTTTAAAGAGAAATATCAGAATTGCATAGCCAAAAGACTCTTTGGGAATTATAGTCTCTTGTACCAACCCAAATAACACTTACATTTCAGCAACTAAATCCCTTATATTAAAGTAACACTCCCTGGACCCATATAAAGCAACAGATGTCGAAATAGCACTCTAGTTGATGCTTTGAGAATTGCAAGATCTATATAGAAAATTAAATGCAGCAGATCATGACTAATATAGGAGTTCTATAACACAACTCAAAATTTTCAGGACTTGAATTCTTAGCAATGTTCCTTGGGTGTGAGAGTATTAGGGAGTTATTTTCAACGGCATATTCCCATACATAATCAACTATTTGCTTGGAGTATCCATTTAAGGTCTTCGACGGCAACGGTATTGAAGTCTTTAAATTGGGAAACAAGTTCAAATTTCAGATCAGGGTTACCTAAATTATTTCTGTTAATGCGGATTCATTGACAGACCTAACTAGATTTAATGCAAAACAAAATCTCTGCGAATGCTTCAATGAAAATGATATTACAATTGAGACAAACATTCTAACTCACTTTTGTGTTGCAAAGGGAAGGTATAATTTTGTTTCTGTTAGAACTGTAGTAAAGAACGATCCATATTTCCATCCTCCATTACAAAGGCTTAATTCTTCATTAGTCGCTCGCCGATATATTGATAAAATATCCTCGAGCAAATGATTCTTTCAAAATAGATTTCGATTAACACTTTCAATCATGGATTTAACTTACTTTGACATGCGCGGCACTTATTTTTGAAAACTTGTAGCCAGATAACTCGCAGACTCCAGCCAACGCAGCATCACGTGATTTTCTGATATTGTTCCAGTACTCGAAAGAGTCTGATATCCATTTTCTGAAAAAATAACAATATATAGACGTAAGAAATAAAATTGTAAAGATTTATACAAACTTTGTAATTTCTAACGTCGGACCAGTAAAATCTAGTCCCGGTCTGAATATGCCAGCAGCAACGTAGCTTGTAGTTTCTTCATTAAATTTATCAGCAAATATTGACACTTTAGAGTTTGGAAACTCATTTTGTAATTGCAAAGCTGTCGTTAATCCAACTACACCGGCTCCAACTATTGCAAAACTCATTTTTAATTAAGAAACTAAAATAATTCATAAACCGTCTTGAAAAGTAGAAAACTACTTGTTTATCTATCAATCTTGGAACGATGTATAATTGAAACGAGATAAAAAAACAAGGAACAAGGAACGAAACAATATCGATATTTTAGGTTTCTATCTCGATGTTGATTATCGATACCATGAACAAGCACAACCAACATTTGCAGCAATGGTAAAATTTAATTCCTAGTCATTTTTGATTTCAAAAGCAATGTGCAAGAGATAGTTATTTGTATAGTAAAATAAACTATAACAAGCCAGTCTAAAATAATATTAATTTAAATTTATCTGTTGTAGCACCTAATGAAGTTATAGCCCCCACTACAAAGCCCAATTATTTTCAGCAATGAAATATTGCTGGAATGGAAACCCCGGTAGAGCTTCATTAAATAAAACTTGGATATGGATATTGGTGGCTCAGAGTGGTCGATGGTCGTCACCATTAAGTTAAAGGGCCTTATTTGGCTTGCACTTTATCTATCCAATCGAATTTTGCACAATATTATTGATAGTCTAGGGACCCCATTAAGAAGCCAGGAGACCTTCTGGATCATTTATCGATCTTCAAGGAACTAAACCTGGAGCCAATGAAATCACTGTCAGATACCATTCCTGACACTCTTGACTTTGATAAACCTTTTACGACGATTATTCGAAGTAGGTCTGAGTGGCAACATGGCAGGCCTCTCGCACAGCCTTTTGGTATACGGACGGCTACAAAACCGTTAAAGGGTAGGGCTGGGCGTATATGACCCAAAGAGCAACATATCTATGGGTCCGGAACGGTTCTGTAGCTGCCAAGCTGCCACATAAGCACGGCCATCAAAAATTAGGTCGATCAGCTGTTTCTTCATAGCTGGACAAGGACTGAGGGTGCTCGTCAATCTTCTAAAAGATTCATCCAAATCGATATAGCTAAAGCGGGGAAACTTTTAAATCTCAGGAGGTGGGAGCTAAAAATAATAAGGATCCTGACGGGCCACTGTTCACTTAATTACCATTTAAACAAAATAGTACTGGCAGCCGATTGTAGCTGTCAGTTCTGCGGGACAGCTCTCAAAACTGCGAAGCACTTGCTGTGTGACTGTGAGACTACAACGAGGAAGAGATTGAGCCTCCTCCATCGCGACTTCCTTACTCCTACGGAGAACTGGAACAGGAACTCTAAATCAGTTTAGGCTATTTTAGAAGCCTCATAGGTGATTTTTGAAGACAAGCATGGCACAATACACCAAATAAAATAGGTCGCAGTGCCCGCCAAGGCGGCCCTCAACAAGAAAAAGAATCCACCCCAAGGTGTTCTTTAAAACCCTACTTCAAATAAGGGAGTTGCACGCCTCTAGGATGTAAAGGGATAGGTCGGGCTGATACGGATGGGATGGGGAGATGTTGCAGGTTTTATTAGAAAACTGAAGCATTGAATTCGACTCGATTCTTACATGATAATGACTGTTGATTGAGTTGGACATAAATCCACCATCATAGAGAAGATCTGGCATAACATATGGGACGAGTCTGTTATGGGTCGGTAGACATCCCAAACGTGGAGAGATGAGTTTTTTTGGTCAAGCTCAGGAATCCCCCTTTGTACCACTAGTCCGTCATGTCGATCAAGTAATGGTACAATATCTAGAAGTAAGCTTGATAAGAAGATAGAGAAAGGATATGGTAGCCGTCAGGATTAGCGGGAGACAGCTTCGTCGGCGTGTTATGTCTCCTGAAACAAGTGACGGAGTGTGAGGAAGTAAATTACGATCTCACGTAGTTCGTAGGTGGACATAGCGGCTATAGAAAATACCTACATCGTTTTGGGCACGATGGCGTGCTAATGGATTCAAGAGGACGCAGCGCTCATCTTATTTAACTGTTCTAGCTTCATCGATGATAGGGCGGAATTGAAAAAAATGGGCTAGGTCTGAGGATATGGGAAGAAAAGACTGATTCAGAAACTCATGCAGCGCTGCAATCACAAGTGTTTCTACTGGCTGAGGGTGGTAAAATGACAAGCAAAGCAGGACCAGAGCAACGTGCTGCATGTTCATCTCATGTCTTAAATTTGCGGCACGCTGCATATTTGAGGTTTTGATAAAGCCTAAGAGATGGACATGCACAGCGAATTAAGGCTGGAACAAGCTGAAAGGAATAGAGAAAGGCAAAGAAACACCAGGAGTACCAGGAGATACCAGTTCCGCGGGAGAGTGGGAGCAAGATTTTAGTTAGGGCTATAATACCACATAAACGCATGCGGGAGCGCCGGTAACCAATTCATGCCTGCAGAGCAAGATTGAATCCATTAGTTCTGGATCAATACTAATAACTTGAATTTAAGTTAGTAGAGCAGGCCGGCAAGAGGATACTACAATTCTCATTTGAAGTTAATTTTAAAGCTCAAATTCCAAAACTACTAAATGTAAGTTACGCTATTACAAATTTTCTTTTTAAAATAACTTCCGAACACAGAGCAAGTACAAGATTATAAATTAAAAAATATATACTATTGTGAGACTTTTTTTAATCTGCAGTTTGTTTAGCTTCCTCATCCTCTTTCTTTACCAAAAATCGTTTATCTGGCTGTGACTTAACTTCCAAATCTAAAGTCTTAAGTATCCACCCCTCTTTAAGTTTTTCAGCAATGAAATGCATTTTTCCTAAATGATTATATTTAATTATTTTATATTAATTACATTATTAACTTTACCTCGATCTTTTGATCCTTTAACTGCAACTTCAAACTTGGCTGTCCGTCCATCGCAAAAATTCTTTTGTGAATCAGTTAAATCAAAGCCTAATTCTTTTATTGGTTCACCAAGAAGTTTAACAGCTCCTTTATATAATTTAAGGGTTAATATGATACTTTTATAAAAACTACATTACTTATGTACCGGGACTGGCTCGAAGAGTTTTGAATGCATCTCGGAAATAATCTTGATTTCTTATTCTATCTTGAATTTTAAATCTCACATACATAACAGCTGAAATGCATGTAACCGCACCGTAAATGGATATCTTTGCCAGAGTTTTATTTGATGGAAATTTAAAAGGCATTTTTTATAAATTTATAAAAATTCTATTGCACAGAGCAAGGGAAGGTTCTATAGAAAAAAAAGTACAAAAGTCAAAACAAAATTTCGTAAATAACATCAGCTGATAAAGTTTGGTTATATAGCCGGATCCATGGAAAAATAATGTAATTACACTATTTTAAACGGTTTAAATTATTTATTTATATTTTTCAATGTTTATTGTCCACTTTTATTCTCCAAAATAATCCAATATTAGCCCTGTTATTTAATTTTCTAAGAAACATTAGATTAACCGCCGCTGTAAATAAACTTTTAGTTGAAATGTCAAAAAAACCTAACCTATCAGATTCGAGTTCCAATTTGAGTCGAAACATATTTGCCTGCCGGATAAGTGGTTAATATTTTTTTCAAGTAAAATAAAACTAAAATGAATATTGCACGGTGTTCGTTTGTAATAAACCTATTTAAAACAAATTGTTTGTACGGAAATGTCATAAGGAGAGAATATGCTAAACCTGCTGGTAAATTATCTACTATACTTTTGTTGCTTAAATAACACTCGAAATGGAATTTTATGGAATTCTTTTTTAGTTTAAGGCAATCTTCTAAGGATTAAAGTGATTCTAGGGGGTTTAAGAAGACTCAACTCATGACTATTCTTTTATGAAAATGTATAGAATTAACTTGAAGTAGACGAACGCAATTTTGAAAGCATTTCTTGATTGCTGCTCCATGCGCTCTATTTACAAGTTATATGATTATGGCTACCATCCGTTCGGGTTTCCCCTGATTTGTCCTAGTTTGAAGGCCGTTTGGGAAGGGTTTTAAAGAGTGTGCGGGTAAAACCCGGACAATGTTGGGTCAGGGGTGACCCGATCAATTGAATGATACTTAAATTAAAACAATTCTTAGTTAAAAATCGACTCGTAGTCTGCATCTTCGGGGCAAAAATGCAAAAAAAAGGTATCAAACGTACACCAATCCGAAACAAAAAGAGGACTTAATCCAGTCGTTCAAGGAAACCAACCAATTTCTTTTCAGATCAAAATGACGAAGCAGGTGCCAATCGGTATAGGAGTTGTAAAGTTTTCTTCGTCTTCTTTGATGGCTCTAGAACTGGGATTCGGTTCTGGTCTCCCGCAACTGTTCTCTCCACCGGTCCCGATTCTGAGCCGATGTCATCCACTTTGGCATCCCTAAGCTCTGAGCGTCCTGGTCTACGTCATCCTTCCAGCGAAGGTTGGGTCCCCTCGCTGTCGCACCCCATAGGTACTACCGCAGAGAATATGTACTTCTTTCATTCATACGAGCTAGATGAACTTTATTTTCTTCACAACATATATGTCGCGATAGCGCTCGTAGATCTCGTCATTGTCGAGCCTCCGTAATCGTCCTTTCTCACATATGGGGCCAACAATCCTCCGAAGTATTTTTCTCTCGAACACGGTCAAGAGGTTTGAGGCCCAAAACACATTCGGCGCTGCACACTTCACGCCGCACGCTTCATTCATCTGAAGCCGATGGAAAGAAGCTACTGCAGCTACATTCGATGCTGCAAAAGCCAACGACAACTTGGCCGAATTGTTGTTGACATTTAAATGTACAGAGACAAAGAAGCATTTTATTTCCAACAAAAATTTGCAATTGCGTACCGTGCACATTAATAAAAATTAATATTTTTGATGAAACAATTTTTGGACTCTTTTTAATTTTATTCAGTGCTTTTATAACATATTTAACAACAGTAAATAACGAATATGGCGACCGTTTTTACAATTCCTTTTTCTAAAGTTGACAGCACTTACGCCGCATACTGCAAATTTTGAAAATTGCTCGAAGTTGGCTTCATACTTCATTGCAGCGTGAAGTAAGAAGCGGCCAATGTGGCAGCATTATGCCGATTTATACTACACCTTATTTTATTTGGGATTTGGGGATAAACTCATTTTACGTATAAACGGTATGCCATACAAAATTGTGAGCTTTACCCACACAAACTTAATGGAATATGTATACAAAAACTGTTTATTTTAAAATTTTATGCAAACGTCAAAATTAATTTTTGGACATGGAAAATTCTTTTTAGATCCCCAGATTTTTAAGGAAACGGCTTTATATACAATTTGTTTCTATTGAAATTGAAAAAGCAGCCGTTTTGTGCAGTTTTAAAATGTGCCGATTCGATTCAGTTTAAAATAGTGGTTGTTCATGGCATAATGTTCAGAGATTTATGCGGGGATGTAGACATGCCACCCTTTTATGTTATGCTTTTTTCAGGTCATTAGTGCATAATAATTGTATAGTCACACCGTTATTTTTCTTGTGGTAAAGCGTGATTGTGACTAATCCTCCGCGTAAAGGTTTCGAATTTTAATCTGCCACGGTCACCACTTATAAATAAAGTGGTGAAAGTGCAAGTATTTACCTTTTCCAGATATCAGTTACTGGTGCTACTTTTAATGATAGTAAAACTACTGTTTATTTACATATAGTTAATTGAGGTAACATTAGTTATAATGTTACCAAAAGCTAAAACTCTCATCAATGAGTGATTTCATTTAATCATTCATACATATCTTAAGTATTTGCCATTGGAGCCCCGGTTTACAAAACAATTCTTACTTTGTTTGTAAACAACTTCACACAATCACATTTTTTCAGTTTGAATGTGTGAGAACATCATCATCCATCGAATAACCTCACTTATTTCTGAAAAATATGCAAACTTCGCATAAAACTAATTTCGCATAACCTCACTTAGTTTTGAATTATATGCAAACTGCACCGGCCATAAAATTCAGTTGGAGCTCACAAGGGAAATATGCGAAGTGCGCAAGATCAAATATTCACCCATAACCTCACTAATTTTTGAATTGCATGGAAACTTCGCAAAATTCACCCGCCAAAAAATTCAGTTTTGCCTAACAACTGAAATATGCGAAGTGCGCAAGACCAAATATGCACGCACACAAACCCAATTCGAGGAAAACCGCAGTGCGCATGCCCCAATCCCAAATTGATCGGGAACAGAAAAATTTACCCCCTCCACCGTAAAAGCTCATTTATTCCGGATTATCTTTACCGTATATTCAGGCATATTAATGAATTATCGTTGATTTGAAGCTGTGAAGCATGCGGCGTGAAGTATGCAGCGCCGAATGTGTTTTGGGCCTGAGTGCTTTTTGCTGAGCATCCACGTTTCAGATGCATATGTGAGTAGAGGTAAGACCCACGGTATACAGAAACAAGGGGTGCATCCAGCGCACTCAGCGGATAAGCCGCTTAGCTGAACAGCACAGCGTAAAAAGTAACTCAGCGATATGTGTCGGCTGGATGGGTAGCTAAGTTAAAATTTATTTTGACAGCTAAATTTTTTTTTCCTATTTTAAATAACATCAATTCACTATCGCTGACCTACTTAGCATAAAATTTTTACGCTGAGAAATTTGCCAGCCGCTGAGCTAAGCTGCTTAGTTCAGCTAGCCATCCAACGAGCTCAGCACTTAGCCGCTACTCAGCCGCTGAGTGCGCTGGATGCACCCAAGGTAATGTAAAAGACTGTATATCGTAAACGATATTTTAGTGCTGACGTCACGTGGGGCCCGCTTTCCATATAAAATCGAAACTGTTGTTGTTGTTGTTTCTGCATTAGGGCTGACGTCTCTGGGCGCCCACGAAGCTGACATATTCGAAGCTGTCGTCTCTTTTACATTACCTTATGTTTCTGTATACCGTGGGTAAGACCGTCGTCTTATATAGGGCATTTTCAGAAACGCAGAACTGCGTTCACTCTGCAATATTCAGCTACAGACTTCCAATTGCTGAATATTGCAGAATGACCGCAGTTCTGCGTTTCCGAAAAGGCCCATAGTAAAAGTTTGGATGTTTTGGTTAGATGCTTGGATTTAAAAACCCTTTCAGACCATCGTGCGCGTATTTCTGGTTCCATGCTATTGTCGGCTGCTACTATTGACCCAAGGTAGGTAAATGATTTTACTACTTCAAACTCGTGTTTTTCTACCTTGATGGTCCCACAATGTTGAATTTTAGTCTGAAAATATATTTTTATTTATTAAACTGAAATAATAAAATAAAACATTCAATGCAATACATGTGCCAAACAGTTCAAAATCACTGTTCGCCGTTTTGATTTCACAAGCTGTTAAATTACTTCCTAGATAGTATTGTCGAGATTGCAATCTTGCCAGTACTGTCGCGACAATAAAAAAGACGGGATTGTAGACGTTTACACGAAACAGTGACAGCGACAGTAACAGTAATTCTGTCCCGTGTAAAGGCCGGGTGTGTGAAAGCTTCTTGTACAGCTGTTGTTCTTCCAATGATGTCAATGCCGTTTGCATAAGCCAGTAAATGGGGCTATTCAGACGCTGCCGTAAGTGTGCTGAGCAAAACCGGTTTTATTCAACCCCTCGGAACACACACGGGGCGTAATTGTGTTTAGAACATTTGAAAGCTTTACTACAGGAACGTTTAAATGTATTGTAAATATAATTCACTTGCCAGACAAAAACAGAGCTAAAGAAAACAAGAGATAGAAGTAACATTTTATATGTGTGTAAGTTTTCACGCGTTTGCTTTTGCGTGAAAAATGTTTCGTTAAGTTCTTCCCTCTCTCATCTATAAAACCGGTTTTACTTGCCATAAATGTGCACCTCCACCGCCATGTTGAAAAGGAGGCAGGCCAGACAGTCCCCTTGTCGGAGTCCATTGTAGATGTTGATTGCTCTGGACAGTGTTCCGGATACCTTTACTTAGCTTGTCACGTTGGTCATGGTAGTCTTGTCAGTTTGTTGGGATGCCGAATTCTCTCATGGCTTTGTAGAGTTCTACCAAAAATTACTCAGAAAGATACGACAATGTAATCCTTTCTGTGCGAAGAAAAAGGAAAGTAAAAATCTATTCATTCTAATCTATTCATATACACGCCCCGGAATAGCGAGAGGGCGGAGCAACGGCAAACTACACAAACACATGCAGAGCAGGAAGTACACGAAGATGGTACATGAATTCACACAAGCAAAATAAAAGTCCAGACGGCACAAAAAATTGCGGAGAAGAGAAATCAGTGCGTCTCTTTCGCATTTCGTGAAATAACATTTCTTTATTTACCCTCTCTTTCTTCGATTTTTGTTTTGTTTTTAAATTGAATTTTGTCTCGCTTGCACCTTGTCGATTGATATATTCACTCGCAAGGGAGCTTATGGGAAATTTTGAGAGCGTCGTATCTTTGTGGGTAATTTTTGGTTCTACTCTGGCTATGATATCATAGGCGGCTTTAAAGTCTATGAAGGGGTGTTGAATTGAGTTTTGAAACTAGACATTTTTCCATAGCCTTCCTCAAGGTGAAAATCTGATCAGTCGTTGATTTGCCTGGGCTGAAGCCACACTTGCAATAGCCTATGATGTTTCTGGCGTATGGAGCCATCCTGTTTTGTAGGATAGCGCAGAATATGTTATACACGGTACTTAACAACGTTATACCGCGATAATTAGTGCACGCTGTAATATCTCTTTTCTTATGTACCGGGCAGAGGATGCCTTTTTTCCAGTGTTCTGGCATCACTTCCTGCTCTCATACTTGCACAATTTATTCATAAATCGCTTGGTGTAATGTAGGCCCTCCATATTTAAACAACTCCGCTGTGGTGCCGCCTGCACCCGAAACCTTGTTGTTTTTGAGCCGGGTTGTGGCTCTGTAACTTCTTCTAAACTTGGTGATGGCAGCATAGCATTATCATCAGAGACTTGCAACTAGTACCTGCAACGACAAAGTTCTTACTTGCTGCCATCTCTATAACTCGCTGTCCATTGTCATTAGTGTTTTCATGCAAGCTGTGGGTGCCGACATATTGTCTGTATACGGCCTGTTTGGCATTCAGATTTCCCAGTATGATTTTTACATCATGGCAGGCATTAAGTTTCCGTTCAACTAATTCGAAGAATTCTTCTTTATCATCATCCGGGGACTCTTCTGTAGGTGTGTGATGTTCTTAAATTTACCTCGCTCACAAAGGTGCATAGCCTTTCGTTTATTGCTTTAAAGCCAGCTCGGTAGGCTTCATTCTTTTGCTGACCCTAAAACCTACTCCAAGCACATGGTGTTTGGTATGACAGCTGTAATTATGTCATATTCAGGTTTTTGCAAAACACCATTCCTTGTCCATCTCATCTCCTGGATGGCGGTAATGTCAGATTTATACTTTGACAGGGTATCGGCTAGATCAGTCCGAAATAGTTGCGGCACGTACATGTTATGCTACATGTTATTTCTCATATTCCGTTGATGACTGACCACCAAGTGTCCTAACATTAAGCAAAAAACTGTTCTAACATCCTTTCTATCATTCTCAAAAATTCCTTATACCCCGGCTTCACCGCCAAAATTTCGCAAGTTCGAGCAAATTAGTCTACAGTACTTTAAAATTTCCCGATTTCCCATACATTTTTCACATTTTAAAGTCAGGAAAAAATGCCTGCTTTGGGCCTATAGAACATGAAATTGAGTTTCAAAGTAAAAGTTCGCTCAAAAGAGAGTAAAAAATTGGAATAATGGAATGTCATTCCAGTGAGCTTTTGCATTTCTAGCTTGTGGCGAAAAAGCAACAACAATTTCAAGCACGAACTGAACATGCTAGCCGGTGAAGCCACTTATGCTGATTGAAGTGAACTTGATTAAGCTGAGGCCGGTGAAGCCGGGGTATTAGCCATATTAAAGAAAGAACCGCTTAAAGTTGGTCGATCCAAACGCGGATTTCCAGCTTTCGGTGTGTTTCATCTAAATCCGTTCGGTAAAGGCCCCCATAGCCGGCCCGTTCCGGCCAATGAATATAATATAATTGGTCCATAAAAAGCATTTTATAACTTGGTGCGTTCGGTGCCTAGAGAAGATCGTTAAATGACCATACAGCCCTCGATGCGATAACTTTACATCTGGGCTTGTTAGGCTCTGCTGAATGTGCTTCCTCTCAACTACTACTGTATTCGTACTCCGCTGCGGGTTGCCCAGCATTCATTCAAAGTCAAGAGCACCACAACTTGAAGGTCACAGTAGGAGATTGGGAGTGAAATGTTTGACATGTAACATCCGAGAATCTGGCATCAGGTTGCTCATCAGTGCCTGGGACTTCTTGAGAGATGCAAATTCTTCCTCCAGCCAGTCAGCAGTGCGAAAACTTTCAAGAATCTTTTTCTTATAACAAATTTTACCCGAAAAATATAAAAATTCTTTATAGTAAAATATTTTATATCTTGACTAAACAATCTTTTTATTTGCAGTAGGCGGTGTTGCAGCTGGTGCAAAAAAGAAGAAATTAGGAAAATTAGGGCCAATTATGGAGAAAAAGGAAATTCCAGTTGAGAAAGATGCTAATAAATTGGTAAATTATGTGTGCGGTAGTAATATAAATAAGACGGGAGAGGATATTAAGGTAAATGCTACAGCAAATATTTTACAAAATATATCAAACACAATGTTAATTTTAAACAGTTAAAACCCGACTCGGAATACCCTGATTGGTTATGGAATTTAAATGTTGAACGAATTATTCCATTAGACGAACTCGATCAAAATAGCAAACAATATTGGAGAAGATTACGAAAAATGGCTTTAAGAAGAAATAATCAATTGTCAAAGTTAAAACAGTTTTAAACTATAAAGAGATATGTGTAAATAAATAGAAACTTTTAAGTATATTTTTTTTTTAACTTTTGATATATTCAATAAAAGAAGTTTGACCTAGGATGTATTACAATTATAACTGGCATAGCTATCAGATAAATTATCGGAAAAAAACCCCCCTTTTTGAATACCATGCCATAACACTTTTGATTAATACTCTCAGCCTAATCAATTATGCTGTTCATTCATAATTTTCACTGGAAAAGATTGAACTAAGCAGATAACAATATCATAACTGAATAAATTAGCCAAAATTAGTTTTTGATCGATTATAAAAAATTGATAAAGTCCATTATAGGTAAACAAAAAAATAGATTAAAAATCTAAAAATATTCTTAATAAGATTACCGAAAGAATTCACTCACCGCTATAAAAACAAGAGATTAGTTACTTCCACTTCCATTCAATTAAATTTAAATCACCAGCAGTGTATTTCTTAAGAATTTCGTATCTAACTTAAAAATCGGCACTCATTATTTATGCCGTAATTATCTTATCAGATCGGGCTTGGGGTTGAGTCAAGAAATTTCTTTACTTTCTAGGTGTAAGCAATATTATTTCATAATATTTGGAAAATTTCGAAAAACATAAAATTAACTTTAACGAAGTTCGCTGGCATTTAACTGAAGCTTTTGAAAATAGACATTTATTGCATGGTTTTTTTATTGATCGTATTTGTTTGGCGGGGGAATGGCTAACAAAGACCTCGGAATGTGGTGGCACCCGATTTGTCACTTCTGTTAAAACCCGAGAAGAGTTATTGCAGACGAATACCTAGAAGTTCTATTAGCAAGTCATACTCAGCAAGTCAGAGTTAAAAAGCGGGAATTTGCTGGGAAACTACCACAAACCTTAAGCCAGCAATGAATTTCTGAAGAAAAATAACAATGAAGATCTCTGCATAGGGCGCTATTATAACAACAGCGGAAACAAGTATCGGTTATGTCCAAAGATACCAGCAACACTGGATCTCGGACACAACCTGGAAAACAATAGTACGCAGAAGGGCTCTACAAAATAACGTGAACTCTACAAGCGAAACGGAAAAACGGCTGCAACTTGACGGGGAATACTCCCAATTACACCGGGAGGTAGAATAAAGTGTCCGACGTGATAAAAGGCAGCAGATAAACGAGCTCGCAGAAAACGCGGCAAACACAGGCAACAGAAAAGTGCTGCACCAAATTACTAAATAGCTCTCGGGAAGTACTCTATGCATAGCGTTAAGAGTGCGGATGAAAGGCTGCTGTGCAGCGACGAGGAGCAACTCCAAAGATGGAGAGATTATTTCTTCGCCGCCCTGAATGGTTCACTTGCACAGGAACCTCAGGAAAACAGCAACAATGCATAGCCATTACGAATCACCATCTGGGTCCCACCCAAGACGGAAATAGTAACCGCAATTCGGGCAATGGCCAATGGTAAAGCAGCTGGAAAAGATGGCATCCCGCCAGAATTCTTCAAAGCAGATGCGCTTCAGCCAATCCTGGAAATAGCATGGAACACCTGCACCTTTCCGGAGGATTGGACGGAAGGTATCATAGCCAAAATACCAAATAAGGGGGCCTAACAATATGTGACAACTGGAAAGGATAGAAATCAAGCGAAGGAAATGGAGTTGGATTGGTCACACCTTGCGGCGCGAAAAGGAAAATCTAGCCAAATAGGACCTTGACTGGAATCCGCAAGGATTGCCGAGTCGGAAGGCCTAGAACAACATGGAGGAGAACCCTGCTAGAGGTTGCGCCAAAAGAGTTGATGCCGAGAAAGTCGCGTTTTCCATGCGCAGTAGAATCCCCACATGCCGTTAATACATAAGCGCATTTCTTATCAATATGTGCGCAATTTTTATTTGTGTGCAGCTTTAATTTCCCCAGCTGGGCGCTCCGGCATCAACTCTTTTGGCGGAACCTCTAGCAGAGGCCGCAACAACTGGGAGATCATGGTCAGAACTGAGAGCTGTCGCGCAAAACAGAGTCCGCTAGAGAGCAACTGTTTCCGCCCTATTCCCCAGGAGGGATTACAGGAGCGTAAAGAAGAATTTTATATATGGTTAAAAAACCAGATGGATCATGGCGTCCATGCGGTGATTACCTTGCACTCAACACAATTACTGTTCCAGAGCACTACCCAATATCATACTTAACGGACTTTATCTATTTTGGTAAGGAAGATTATATTTGCAAAAGTCCACTTGCAAAAGGCATTTCAAGTTCCATTTGCCACAGAAAACGTAGCGAAAACTGCAATTACTACACCATTTGGCTTCTTCGAATTTCCTTCAGGAAGTAGTTAAAGCACTTGACTTCGTTTTACCATATAAGGACGACTTATGCATCGCATCATATTCTTCTGAGCAACATCGACAATAAGTCAAAGCAGTTTTTGAATGTTTGAAACAACATAACTTGAAAATAAATGTTGCAAAATGCGAATTTGACAAGTCAGAGTTAATTTTTCTGGGTCATAAGATTTCACGACGACGGTATCAAACCTATTCCTGAAAGAGTGGAAGCAGTTAGAAATTTCCCACGTCCAACCAACCATCAAACAGTTAAATAGTTTCTTAGCCACGATCAGCTTCTATCGTAAATTTTTACCGCGTGCCATGGACCTGCAAGCGCTCTTATTCAACTTGATTCAAACGACAAACGGTTAGTAGCTGGGACAGATGAAGGAAAAAAGCTTTTGAAAAATGCAAAAAACAACTTCCCGGCATCTCATCATGGGAGGCGAACTGGCACTCTATGTAGATGCAGGAGCAGCCCTACATCAAGTCGTCAACAAGGAACGTCAGCCGTTAGGATTTTTTTCAAAAAAATGCGATAATGCTCAGTTAAGATGTAGCACTTACGATCGTGAATTTACCGCGATGCTCTTGGCAGTAAAACATTTTAGATATATGCTGGAAGGCAGGACATGTCACATCTACATAGACCATAAGCCATTTGCATTTAAACAAAAACTGGATAAAGCAAAGCCTCAGAAAGACAAGCATGACAACTGGATTGGATCGCTCAAGTAACAACGGATGTACGATACGTGAAAGGAGCTGAAAATATTCCAGCCGATTTGCTCTCTCGGATGCAAGCCATAACAACCTTAACAATTATTGACTACGGAAAATTAGCAGCAGATCAAGAAAGCGATGAGGAGTAGAAGACAGTTTTGGAATTAGGTATCACAAACCCATTCTTCGATTTGAGGTTATTCAATATTCCCGGAAGCACCAAACAAGTTTACTGCGATTGTTCAAACGGAAAATTACGTCCATTCATTACAAAAAACCTTTCGTCACCAATTCATCAAAGCAATACTTGATCTTTCAAATTGTGGGAAAAGAGATACAACTAGATTGATGATAGACAGATTCATCTAGCCGGACATCAAACGGGCCTGCAGTAAATTCGTCAAATTTCTGGATGAATTGCATAATTTGGAGTGCCCAAAAAGATAACTTCATATCAAGGACGACAATTTAAATCCACTCTGTTCACTTAATTGATGAAAACGTACACATCTTACAAAAGCCGGTACAATAGCTAGTAATTCAAAGGATCAAGGAAGGTAATTGTCTATTTAAAATTTTTCTTAATAAAATATAAGTTGATCCATCCATCCAATGGCGCTACAGCAAAAATCGAGCCTTGGCCTCCTCTCATTTCTCCAAGTTTGACGGTCCCTTGCAGCATGTCTCCAGTTCCGGATGTTAAGCTGTCTATCCATCTCCTCCTGGGTCTACCTACTAGCATACTTTCCGAAATTTCTGAGGCTATAAGACGTTTTGGGATACGATTGTCCTCCATCCTGATTACGTGGGTGGCTAGTGGCAGTCTGTTAATTTTTATTAAAGTTTTCGATGATCCGTTGGAGAGTACCGTGTGGGTTTTTAAATCCATTGTATCACTATGGGTTCATTTTGTTTCTTGAAGGGCTGTGATCTTTATGTTATATTTGTTTAGTACTGATAAAAGCGAACGCAGAGCGCCCGTTCTGTTGAGCGTCCTGACGTTTCATGTTCCAAGATCGAATTCCACATTCCGTTGCCTGAGTCGTTGCCGCTGAGTACGTCCTGTCCGAGGCCTGCCTTGAGGATTCGTGACGGGTGGGTTTTTTTCGATGGAAGGTTGTGAGCCTGCCGCCCAACCCCCAACCTGGAGGACCAGTCCGGTATTTGCTTCGTTTTGAGGCGCGAAACACTTGCCTTTCACCCTCCTCAGTCTGTTACTTTTGTATAGACAAGAGCATCCAGGGGACACCCGATGTAAAATCTACATCTTCGTGGAGGTTGAGGTAGGATTCGGTAGCATATCGGAAAATCTTAGATCGTGCAGACCTTAGATCACAGATGGCGTTACCCAGGATTTATCTCTTTGATGTACCGGCACCATTAAGGGTCCCTGGCTGAGGCCGTTGCTACCATTTGACCCCCTATAAGTTGATCAGTGGAGTTAAAATTAAAATGTTTTAAAACATTATCATGTTTTATCATCTTCAACAGCAAATATGACTTGTTGGTTCTTTGTTATAGGACGAAAAATTGTGTCTTGGCTTGGCCTCATTCTGGATGAAAAGTCATCCAATAGGAATTTCTACTGCTTTACGACTTTGTGACTCATTTCATTCTTGTAGGTCTAATTTATAAGTATAAGGTAAACCAATCAAATGAACAAAACAATGATAACATTTGCCGCAAGATCGTAAAACATTGACTACAGCATATGGTAGCCATGATAAATAATTCTTATATTATATACTAATACAATCATGTAAAAAAAGCTTATATTTGTTGAACCTTCTGTAAACGATCGACAACTTCAATCACCGATTACTTTTTCGTTTTGTTTAATGACTATAATTTGTGATAAGATTTGCGTTAAGGAGTCTTATCTAACTTCAATGAATATTCAATATAAAAGAAGGTGTTTAGACAACAACAGTTTCAGTTTTCGATCGAAGTTTACTAATTGCTATTTTGTAGTATATTGTGTAGATAAACTAAATTTAAAATGAAGCTCTTGCAAATTTTAGCAGTTTTTGTATTAGCATTTGCTGGATTAGTTTCTGCACAAAGTGAGTTGAGAAAATGCGTTTTATGACGTTTTTAAAATTTCAAATATTAATATCTATTATTCAAGAACTTAAATGATACGAATTAATTTATAATTGGAAATACAACAGAAAAGGGCAAATGTTTGAAATAAAATTAAAGCAGTGTTCAGTAAAACAAAAACGGTAAAAATAAGTGAATGTTTACTTAGTTCCTTGAGTTAATATCTTTTAATTTTACTTATGGGTGTGAAAAGTGATGAGCAATTATATATATTTCTTGAGTAGTTCGTTATCTCATAAAAAACGCTCAGGTGCTATCATCTTTCTGCCCACTACTTTAACGTACTACACATTTTAAATTTTTCAAAAAATTGAATCATCTATAAGTAGAAAATCTTAAGTGTTGTTTGAGATAGTTGTCGAGCCAAAGTGTCCAATTAAATAAATTAACCGCCGCCGTCTAGAAAAGCTATAAAATAAAACATCATCGACGTCATTATTTGTTCATAAATGGATCCATAATTTTTATGACTTTGCTCGCAGAAGTTCTTTTCTGAAGAGTATGAATAGAATCGGTCACACCTTTGAACCTTGCAGACTCTGTTTTTCTTCGCTAAGTGTGTTTTTTATTTTTAACTTTATCGTTCTTTCTGACAGGTGATTTTCTATCTACTTTGCTAGGATCCCTCTTATTCCAATCCCGTTAAGGCTTTCGATTATCTTTTTGTGACTCAAGGTATCGAAGGCTTTGCTTAAGTCTATAAACATGACAAGAACGTGGTGGTTTTTGTTTAGGTCTGTGTTTACCACACTCGTGAGTTCTCCTAAAAGTAACCCAGTTCTTTTGTTTTTGTATGAAATTTGTTACTCTTCGTACAATAATCCAGACACTTCTCTACTACAGACAATATTGCGATAGGCCTGGAGTTTTCAACCTGATCTTTCACTCCTCCTTTAAATATTGGTCGGAATATTGACGTTTTCAATAATCTGGGAACACAATTTTGTCTTATATGTACTTCGATCGATTATTGTTTAAATTTATTGAAGTTAGATGTATAGCGTTTAGCTTAAAATCTATCAGCTACTGTTAAGGTCAATCAGCCAACTGTAATCTGCTCCCTTGTCGGTTTTTAAGCAGCACAACATTCCATACACTTCTTACTCGCTAGCTTCCTCTATATAAATTGATTGTGCGAGACGTATTCCTTCATGACTAGAGGTTTTATGACCGGAAAATTGTAGTAACAAAACCATCGATGGATCTTTTCTTTCGCCCCAGAAGTTCATTTAAAACACTCCATGTTTTCCAGGTTATTTTTGGTACTTGTGAAACTATCTGTTTAGTATCGATGTTAATATTTCTTACTGCAAAAGTACATTTTTGTAGAAATTAGTCGATAAAAGCATAAATATGAGAATTTATGGTTTTATCCACAAAAATCGACTTTCTCAGTATGGAAATTAAACCTCGACTTAAAGTCGTCAAATTGACGTCATCCACAATAGGACCCTGGGTTTTAGTAAACATAATATTATTATTTATCGAATTTCGATACAGTTTGTAATTATGCTCATAACCTTGGTTTAGTGAGTTGTTTTTCCACTTCCTATAAAGCTCGTCTCTCCTCTTGCACATTCGAGCTATGTCAGGTGTCATCCATGTTTTGTGCGCAGCTACATTCCTTCGGGTCGATGGAGGAGCAAAGTGTGCTATCGCTAATGAGTTTGATGGCGCGGTTTTGCACCTTGTCCAGCCAAGCTAAGGTAGTTTAAGGGACGCCCACCCAGATATACGAGTTGTATTCAAGGTGGGGTCGAATGTAGGACTTCCAGATTGTAGCTGGCTGAAGGAGGAACTTGCATTTCTTAAGGAATCCGAGGCATTGATACGCTTTTTTGGCGATTTGGAATATGTGACTATTCCATGGCATATCATTTGATAGAGTCACGCTCAGGATGTTAAGAGATGGGTCAGCTGTTAGATTGTCCTCGCTCACTGAAATAGAGGGAAGGTCGGCACAGGTTTTTGGTGGAGATAAGACAGTACTTTGTTTTTGATGCGTTAAATTCATGATGCATGAGAACAATCATTTATATAACAAAATCCAATCGCCTATTTTGTTTAGAAATCTGGTAATATCTAAATTGATGTCGCGGTGAATGTGCAGCAATGCATAATCTGTCTATGTTAATCTTAGCCAAGTTTTGAGGCGATGAAGAGTTGAAAAACTTCGTTCGTCAGTGGCTATACTCACAGGAGGTGTGATTAGGATACGTAGCAGTTTATTAATACATGGATAAATAACTTGGTAATACTCATAACAAATGAGAAGAATCTAATCGGCGAGCTCACTGTGGTTTTCAACATACAAATCCTACATTCGGCCGCGCCTCGAATACAACTCGTATATCTGGGCAGGCGCCCCAAAAACCACCTTGGCTTGTCTCGAGAAGGTGCAAAATCGTGCCCTCAAACTCATTGGTGATGGCCCCTTTCGCGCCTCCATAGACACCTTAAACCACCGTAGGAATGTAGCAGCCCCCTGCATACTTTATCGCTATTACCATGGCGACTGTTCCACTGAAATTCAGGACCTCCTGCCTGCACGGCAATACTTTTCCCGCAACACAAGACTAGCCCGCTCGGCTCACCCTCATACCCTACAGCCCCCCGTTCACGCACAATACGGTTTAGAAGTTCGTTTATGAATAGAACAACTCGACTGTGGAATAATCTCCCGCAGTCAGTATTTCCGAACTCGTACAACACCTTAGAGTTCAAACGTAAGGTTCATCGTCATTTTCTTCTACACCCTCCAGAACCCCACTAACCTTTCCTATTCTCCTCTATTCTTCAACCCAAGCTTACTACTAGACATTGCACCAAGAACTGAACGACATGACGGACTGGTAGTACAAAGGGTTACACCTAAGCTTGGTTTTTTCATATAAAAAAAAACAATTCGATTGGCTACCCACAGTTTGAACTATGCAATAACTGTTGAAATGAGAGAATCCAAAAGCTGCTCATACCTTTCTGCAACTTGAAGAACATCTTCAATATCTCAACTGAAAAGGGGGTTCGACACGATGCAACGGTTGGTACGATATCGGACGAATATTGCCTCGTCTGTTGTGTTGTGCTAATATCGCTCGGTTGTTAGCTATTAACAAAAAACCGGTGTTGTATTGTACGAACAACCATTGCATCGTGTGCTTAAAATTTCACAACAGTTGCATCAATTTCATTAAGGCTCAAAGGTAAAGTTGTACCTGATATATATCTACAAAAGTAAAAGTTTATTATACATGAAGACCCTCGGGGAAAAACCAACTTAGTCCAAAAAATAAAATTCCAAAAAATACAAGTTTTTCCCCTCATTGATTCATGGACTCAGTTGGTTCTTCCCCGAACCTTTTATTATTGCCCGTCCATTTTGTCAGGACTACGTTGGTTCTTCCCCGAACCTTTTATTATTGCCCGTTCATTTTGTGAGGACTACGTTGGTTTTTCCCCATAGTTAATACCTTGAATTTTAGTACACCTTAGCAGCTAATAGATGGAGCTGAATTCTCTGATTTTTGAAAAAGTGGACTAAGTTGGTTTTTCCCCGAGGGTCTTCACATGCTAATGATTATAATAAAAAATCAAATAGTACGAGTATTATACACGCCTAGAGCGTTATTTAAGTAAGCAGATGAAAATAGAAACTCTGAGCTGAAAATACAAGACGAAGATACGCCTCAGCATTTGCAAATTTCGCGTCCTCCTACTCCGCAATGTCATTAAGTGCGTCATCTTTTTTTATCAATTGTTCACCCTAATACTGCATGTGTCCATCGTAATTTTCTACCAAACGTGTCTAGTAAACACCTTCACTGATTTGCCACCAAAATGTTTTTTAAAAATGTCGTGTCTCTTTGCAGAAGCGTTACCAAAAGCCACAACTGTTCTTATTGTTCCTGAAGCATGGAGGCAATTTGTTACTTTGAAAGATTTTAGTAAATAATTGTTCAACAAATGATTACTGCAAGAACCACGTTAAGTACTACCTTCATCAACTCATGACATAACCCTTTCGAATCAGGCGCCATCCCCGAGCAACTATCTGTTCCAATTCCAACCAAATATTTTAGGTCCAAATCTAATTTTTCACCCAGATCAATGACAATCATGTGCCACTGCCACTCCAGTTAAACGACGCTCTTTTAGTATATCCTCAGAACGAATTGCTTGGTATGCATCGCAAAACTGCTTTGATTGCTCTGTTATAGTAGTAGCGAAAGCGCAAGCTAAACTGTTCTGTATGGGAATTGCCGGTCGTCTCATCAAATACAACTGCGCGAAACTTTGCCGCTGAAACTCTATCCAGAATAGCTTTCTGAAATTCTTCTTTACAGGCTTCTAGAAGTTGATTTTGGGTGGTCTTATAATAACAATAATAGAGTAACCCTTCTAACACTGAAGGCGCACTTCTCAACTGGGCTGAGAAACATTTACCACTGCACGGCCCTGTGGCTAAAAAAGTGTGCAAAAGGAAAGAAGGAGTCACGCCACATAAAAAAGAGATTTTTAAGAGCAACTTCATTTGCTGGCATGTTAAAAAAAACTTATATTTTTATTGACATTAATAAGCATGAGATTAACCGGTTCGTACTTGCCGTAGTTCGTATTCGCGGAATTAACAGAGGTTCATCCCTCAGGTTATAATCAATCGCTGTAAACGACGCACGGCTACGCAAAAAATCGGAGTCCGCCTTACCATTCAGTAGCCGGTGAACAATGATAACGTCAGCAACCGGGGCCTCGGTAGTCTAGAGGTAAGGCGCCTGACTGCTATCCCCAGAGGTCCCGGGTGAATCCCGGCGGCGCCACGGTCCTTCGCCTTTCCCACATAACTTTCCTTCTTTCTTCTTACCTCTTTACAATCCTGATTCCCATGTCATAGCCTTCCCTAGTCCTTCCCCGCTCCACCAAGCGCATGCCATCGGTTGGTTGTTGAAATTCAACTCGTTTCAGGAGGCATAACACTCCAGCGAGTTTATCTCGACGCCCCGATGTCAGAGTCGCGAAATGGTTGTGAGTAGGTGGAATAAAATATCGCGGCTAGGTTGTGACAGTTACTTCCTTCTCTTCTCTCTCTATCTTCCGGCTAGAGCTGCTGTCCGACATTCACTCTATACGAAAAAATAGATTGTCGACAGTACAAAGGGACTTTCCCTAAGCCTCTAGTCTGTCACATAAAAAAAACCTCTCGACGCTTATGGAGAGAGCTTAAATTTATTAACTTAAGCCTGTTCTCGTAAGACGGAAGAGTAAGAGGGTTATCCCAACGAAGACAGCTGAGTGCAAATCGGACAAACTTCCTTTGAACCGATTCGACTCTTCCAATTTGGGAGAAGTAGTGAGGAAACCACACCTAGGAGGCATACCCCAAGATCAGTTACAGAGCTTGCGCGAGAGATTATGTTGTGAAGAAAAGTATAGTCACTTGCACTTGCTAATATTAAGAACCAAGTTGATATTAGAACACCAATAATAGAAGGTGTTAAGGCCAATTTGCAAAAGTTTGCATTTCTCGGTACTCTTTATGAGACGGTACAGTTTGATGTCATCGGCGTAAATAAGGATATTACAGTGCTTTACTAAGGTGACAATGTCATCGATAGATAAGATAAAAAACAGAGGACCAAGATGACTACCTTGCGGGACGCCAGAGGACGCTTCAATGTTTCTGGATTTGAGTCACGAAATAAAACTTGATAGGTTCTGTCGGCTAAGTACCATTGGAACCATACCACAAGGGCATGTGGAATGCCTAACAGAGTGGGAATACTAGGAAGGCCTTATCGATGGAGCATGGAAGGCCTTACCGATTTTTTTAGTTTGAGAGCTATAATCGAGTGAGAAAGCTTGTCAAAGGCCTTACTGAAGTCAGTATAAACGCAGTCGGTTTGGCAACCAGTGATGAAGCCCCGAACAGTGTGAGAAGAGAACTCAAGTTAGATTAGTAGTAGTGGAACGAGCTGCAAGACAACCGTGTTGATTTGCTGAGATAAATCTCGTACAGATAGGAGCAATCATTTTGTTAACAGACGTCCCTTTCGTACTCTAATTCTCATTTCTTAAACCTTTCATTCATACCTGCAACTTTTTTGCAGAGCCACGCCCAACTCATTCTACTCCCTCTTCGCCTCATTTTTAACAAGTCCCTTTCTGCCGGTAAGTTTCCTTCGGTATGGAAGAAATCCTTCCTCACACCTATCTTTAAGTCAGGTGATAAACATGCGGTGGACAACTATAGGGGCATTGCTATCCTATCTGTTATCCCTAAACTATTTGAAAAACTTATCTATGACAAGATTGCCCCTCTAATTGTTCCGAACCTAAACGATCAGCAACATGGTTTCAGAAATCATTCCACCACATCCAATCTTATGATAATGATATCCGAACTGCTGTGCGGTATGGAACAAGGCCACCAGTTTGACGCTGTCTACACTGATTTTAGCAAGGCCTTTGATCGAGTAGACCACCACATACTATATATGAAATTACTAAGATTTGGGATATCCGGCCCCCTTCTGTATTGGATAACATCCTATCTTAACGGGAGAACTCAAGTGGTAAGATTTCAGGGCTTCTTCTCAAAAGAAATCAATGTAACCTCAGGTGTACCGTAAGGCAGCCACCTAGGGCCTCTTCTATTTAACATATTCATTTCCGATCTATTTGAAAAATTAAATGGCATTCCGCACCTCCTTTACACCGATGATTTAAAAATTTATAGTGCTATAAGGTCTCAAACTGATGTATCCTTTTTACAGTCGAAACTTAATGCACTACAAGACTGGTGTACCACTAACAATCTTCTTCTTAACACCAGTAAGTGCCACGTAATTACCTTCTCCAGGAAAAGAAACAAACAACTGCAATATTATTATCTCAATGACAATGTCTTGGATCGTGTCGATCACATTGTTGATTTAGGTATTGTCCTCGACAACAAGTTAAACTTTAACTTACACTATGATAATATTTTTGCTAGATCCAACAAGCTGTTGGGCTTTATCAAGAGAAGAGCTAAAGAATTCGACAATGTTTGGGTTACTAAAGCCTTGTTTTGCTCATTGGTCCGTCCTATTCTTGAGTATGCGTGCCAGATCTGGGATCCTATATTTCAAATTATTATTAATCGAATAGAATCTGTCCAAAAGAAGTTCCTTCTTTTCGCGCTTAGGAACCTCTATAATCCCTCGAATTTTCACAACCTTCCTCACTATAAGGACAGGCTCAAAATCCTTGATCTCTTGCCTCTATCCCTTAGACGGTTTATTTTGCTTACATCTTGTTTTACCTTGGATGTCCTGAACAATAACCTCAAGGTGCAGTTCCTGTCGGACACAATCAAATTTAACGATACTCGACAAACAAGACATTCCAAACTGCTTAAAGAGTACCCGCATCGCACTGAATATGCTGAAACGATCCCGTTAACAGGTGCTGCATTACCTTCAATTCCTACGCGTCCTGTTTCTCTCCCTCAATTAACAAAAGTTCCTATAAAAGAAAACTAATTTCCCTGTTGTCCTCTTCTAACTAACACTATAGACCTAGATCTTAGTTTAATATTTAAATATTAAATACTCGCGATGTTCCTTATTAATGTTAATAATTGTTTTTGTTAAGTGCCTTGTTTGGCAAATAAATTCGTTATATCATGATTAACCCTTTAAAATGTTGAGCACGTAGAAAGTCAAGAAATTGTTGTTAATTGTTTCAATTTCGATTAAAAATCATCTCAAGTGGCTGTACTTTTAATCAAATCATACTTCCATATAACAGATCTGATTAAACATTTAATTAAAATTCTTACAGAGGTAATCTATTGCTATCATGGAACCTGGTCCACATACAGAAACTCCCTTGGAAAATTCGATGTATCGGATATAAATCCCCAATTGTGCACGCATCTAGCCTATACATTTTTTGGAATTGAAGAAAACGGTGATATAAAGGTCCTTGATCCATATCTTGATCTTGAAGAGAATTGGGGAAGAGGTAATTGTTTAATATGATAAAAATATTGTATGTATTAATTGCCAGTATTCAAATTACAGGAAACATAAAACAATTCAATGCACTTAAAAAAAAGAATCCAAAACTGAAAACTCTTGCTGCTGTTGGTGGCTGGAATGAAGGTTCACGTAAATTTTCCATTGTTGCTGCAGATTCAGCGAAAAGGAAGCGATTCGCAAAAAGTGCAACTCAATTTGCATTAAAACATAAGTTCGACGGTATCGATATGGATTGGGAGTATCCAGGACAGAGGGATGGCGATCCAAAAGTGGATAAAGCTAACTTTGTGCTTCTTCTTAAGGAGTTAAAGAAAGAATTGAGTAAACATAATTTAATTCTATCTGCTGCTGTAGCTGCTACTGAATCTTCTGCTTCGATATCTTATAACATAAAAGAAATATCGAAACATTTAGATTTAATCAATATAATGACATACGATTTGCATGGTTCTTGGGAAAGTACTGTTGGTATTAATGCTCCACTATATGCTGGACCCAAAGATGTATCGCAAGTACAAAAACAATTGAATGTTGAAGCTAGCGTTCGTTATTGGTTAAAACAAGGTAACATACTATAAATATACATACATACTAAGAATAATAAATATTCAATTTAATTCTCTACAGGAGCACCAGCATCAAAAGTTGTTTTAGGCGTTCCTTTATATGGCAGAACTTTCACTCTACAAGATTCTAGTAAAAATGATGTTGGAGCTCCAAGCAATGGACCAGGAGCTGGCGGACAATACACAAATGAACCAGGCTTGATTGGATATAATGAATTTTGTGAAAAACTTAGCAAAGAAAAATGGACATTGAAAACGGAAAACACTCAAAAAGTTCCATACGGTTATAAAGGACAACAATGGGTCGGTTATGATGATGTTAAAAGTGTCGAATTGAAGGCGAAATTTGCAAATAAATTAGGATTACGTGGTGTTATGGTATGGTCGATTGATACAGATGATTTTAGAGGAGTTTGTGGAAAAAAATATCCGCTTTTATCAAAATTGAATGCTCTAGTAAATACCGAGGTAATAGTTCCAGAAGATAGTCCCGCAATTGAAGCTTCAGGAGATGTAGAATCAGAAGATACTCCCGCAATGGAATCTTCAGGATATCCAGAACAAGAAGAGGTTCCCGAAACAGAATCTTCATCAACTACAGCAAAACCAGGATCTGAATTTATTTGTCAAGCAAATGGAATATTTAGGGATCCAGTTGATTGTGCATTGTTCTATATATGCGATAATGGACAAAGATCTGATTTTCAATGCCCAAGTGGACTTTACTTCGATGCTACTATAATGACTTGCAATTATGAAGAAAAAACTCAGTGCCCTTAATTTGTTTTGTTAATAGTTTAATTATAGTAATAAAAAAAGTATTTGTTAACAAAATTGTGTATAAATATTCCTTTACTTGAAAGTAAAAACAACTTTTTGCGCATACATAATGGTCAAAACAAAACAATCTAGATCCAGGCGACATTGCGACTCTTAGTCATGGGAACCAAAATTGTTTCGCATGACTGAAATTGGGAGAATGGCACCTGCAGTTAAAAACAACATTATGGTTGACTACCTTTCGGAGACCTTCACGCTATTAAAAATACCTTTCAGTTTCCTAAAAACAAAACTAACCTTGACATCTAAAACAAAACTGACTGTGTAAGTCCAATGAACCGAAGTTCTTGAATAGTTTATTGAAAATAAAAGTAGCCATGATTTAAAATTGGTTGTAGTAATTTTAAAGCACTTCTAGTTCAAAAATACCAAATTTAGGCGTAGTCATCTGTATTAGATTCTCGTTGGACAGCTCAGGCAACTGTCTGGAGCGACTATCCCAAGTGTAAATGATATGAATATGGATTGGAATTCCAGCGGTTATAAAGTAGTAATAAAACGACTATGGTGTCATAGAGGTTCCGCCAAAAGAGTTCATGCCGGAGCGCGCAGCTGGGGAAATTAAAGCTGCACACAAATAAAAATTGAGCACATATTGATAAGAAATGCGCTTATGTATTTTCAAATTTCCCCTTCGAAATTTGTTGCGACTAGGCTAAGGAACGGGAACGGCATGCGGGGATTCTACTGCGCATGGAAAACGCGACTTTCTCGGCATCAACTCTGGGTGAGTAAAAATGTTGCATTCCTTGTCTGATAACCTGACATAGTCATTTAAAGTATAGCTGTTTGCCTTTCACTCAATAATCATATGAAGATGAAAGACTTGTTAATTGTTAGACTTTGCACACACCATGCATGGTCAACTATGGAACGCGAGTTCCGGACGTTGAAGATCACGGAGGTTATCTCCTTGACCTTTTTCTTTTTTTTATGTGGCAGTGCTAAGGTCAGGAGTCACCCTTTGTACTACCAGTCCGTCATCTCACGTGTCACGTCATGGTGCAATCTCTAGCAGTAAGCTTAGTACGGGAGAGAGGTGGGGGAATAGGTAAGAGTTGTAAAGGTACAGGGGTATTGAAGAAAGTGGTGATGAACCCTGCGTTTGAACTCTTTGATTTTGTAGGAACTCGGAAATACTGACTGCGAGTGGATTATTCCACAGTCGAGTTGTTCTATTTACAAACGAATTCATAACTTGTTGAGTGCGTGCGTTTCAACAAGTCGGTACAAATATTGGCGTACGCTGACGACATCGTAATACTAGCCAGATCCCCCGTAGCAATGAAAGAAGCCTTCATATCGCTAGAAAGAGCAGCAAAGAAATTCGGACTAGCAATTAATGAAGAGAAAACGAAATATATGTGCATCTCCAAAAGACGTAATGATCGCCAGAATATGACAATTGATACATACAACATCGAAGCAGTAAAAGAATTTATATATCTAGGGACGCTAATTTCAAAAGACAACGACACGACATTAGAAGTTAAAAGGAGATTAGCGCTGGGAAACAGATGCTACTTTGGGCTACGTAAACATTTCTTATCAAGGAACATATCAAGAAGCACTAAAGTAAAACTGTACAGAACTCTTATAAGGCCAATACTACTGTATGGATCCGAAACCTGGACATTAACCCTCCAACTGGCATGTATTTTACTCTTAACTGGCAGGTGTTTTTAACGCCTTATGCAGCTCTTCTTAAGAAAATCAATATAACACCTGAATATATACAAAACGTTCACTTTTTAATACAAAAAAAGAAATAGTTATAGCACAATATTTACACACATAATATACAAAAATCATAAAATAAGTACAGCCGCGCGGTGAATGCGTCGTGAATTACGACTTTGCCAGTCGGAGGGTTAAGAAGTAACGAAGAACACCTCCTAGGGTGCTTCGAAAGAAAAATCCTGCGCACTATATATGGAGGAATCAACGAAAACGGTGTTTGGAGGAGAAGATACAATAACGAATTGTATCAGTTGTATAAAGATTCAAACATCATAAAAACTATAAAAATTAACAGAATCCGATGGGCAGGACATGTTGAACGTAGCAGTGACGACAGCATAACAAAAATTATTATGAACAAGAGACCAGACGGACACAGAGGTACGGGACGTCCAAAAAAGAGATATATAGACAGCGTAGAAGAAGATCTACGAACCCTAGGTATAAGAAATTGGAGACTTCAAGCCAGAGACCGACCAAGGCCAATAACAGGCTGTGGAGCTATTTATGATGAGTGCGTGAAAGGGAGAGTTGCAGGTGGAGCGAATGAGACGAGTGGGCTAATCTGGTGTTGCGGCTATAAGATTGTCGTGAAGGCAAAAGAGCGTTTATCCCGAAGGAACAGTGATAGTAGCGATAAAATTTTGTCAGTGCGGCTACATTCCTACGGTGGCTCAGGGGATCGATGATGGAGCAAGCGGTATCGTCATCAATTAATTTAAGGGCCCTTTTTGGACTTTTTTGGACGAATGTAAGATTTATAAATAACAGCACGGGCCGATGGCTGGAGGAGGAACTTGCACCTCTTAAGAAATCCAAAGCATGATGGTACTCTACGTTACTCGTACAGCTTCGATACAAGACAGACTCATGCCAGATCCTGTCTTGATGATCGTGAACTAATGTCCAACTCTATTAATAACGACATTAATCTCATTCTAGAGTGGGGAAAGAAGAATTGTGTTGAATTCAACCCCGCCAAAACCAAGTACTGTCTTATTTAAAAAAAAAGTTCAACACCTCTCCATTCTTGACAGTGGGTGACGTTGAACTAATGACCGACCCATCCCTACACATCTTAGGCGTGACACTAGACAAAGACTTGCGATGGAATGACTACATATTCCAAATCGCCAAACAAGAATCCCAGTGCAACATCATAATGTAACAGCTGACAGCTGTTAATGTAACAGGTGGACCAAATGTGTCAAACTCACATCCCAACTAGTTTTTAGGGTTGATATTATTTACCGAGGATAATTGATTACTTTGTCAATTAAAAACATGAAATAAAACGAAACATGATTCTTTCATTTTTGCTATCTCTGATTGTTTGTTTATAATCCCGAAATCCCGAGATTGGAAATAAGGACCGCGATCGAATTCTCTATACTCAGTGTAATCAGAAAAAATTTTATATCTATAGAACAATACTCTCCGGAAAATGTTTTCTTTATTAAAAAACGGATTTTTTGGACACTTGGCGAATATAAATAAAAAGTGGATAGTATTCAAAGATGTGATTAAAATAGCCGCGTCTATCTTCGTCGTCTACATCACAAGCAGATGGACAGCATAAAAAGATTATGCTGTTTTGTTTACGAGTTAAATGCTGATTATGTTCGTATTCACTTAAATGTTTTTATTTTGAGTTTACAAATTCAAATTGTTAATATCTATTTTTAGCTAACATCAAAGGTGTAATGTTTCGTTGTCACAACGCCAAGAAATCGAGTATAAGTCTTGCTATGCGGCACGTAATACTGAATGTAAGTTCATAGCTCTACATCCTTTGCGCTGTGCGACAAGAACTGTTAGTTCTACAAGAAATGTATATTTTTGTAAAGAATCACATCTTATTAATTTTGATAATCGGGTCTAGTGATTCGATTTTTTTGTCTTTTGATTTTCAATTATTTTTAGAAGGCATTAGTACAGGGAAAATAGTAAAAATAGCGGAAATGATTGAGTACAGGCTGAAAATTGGGACACAGCTTCCTTTTAGGGTTCTTAATAAGGGATTATAAAGACTACCGATTTTCTACCCCGGAAGCTCATTTTTTAGGGGGTTTTAGGGTCAAAAGATCAGTGTTTTGCAAATACATCTTAAACCGTAAGTTCTATCATAAAGTAATGTTCACGAAGTTTGTAGACCATGCCATTCTCTACAAAAATAGTTATTATACATTTTCCGTACGCATTGCCATTTATGAGATATCACCCTTTTAACGATTAAAAATACTCATTCGCGACTTGAATAAGTTATCAAACTTTCAAGTTGGACTTACCTTGCAAATTTGTTTAGGGGTGATTCCTGGATGTATGTATTTGTTCAAGGGAGGGGGCTAACCAATAAGATACAGGGTGTTTACGAAAAAACAATGTATTCTTTTAAATTTATTTAAAGTTGAATCTCTCAAACATTTCGGTAAGTGCACAAACTGTTCGAAACTTTCTTCATAAGAAAGGTTATAAAGATTGCGTATCAGCCAAGAAGTCTTTTATATCTGAAACCTTAGAAAGCGACTAGCTTACGCTAACGAATTTATTACTAAACCGGAAGAATTTTGGCAGACGGTCTTGTGTATGAATCTAAATTCAATATTTTTGGTTCTGATGGGTGGAGATTTGAATGGCGAAAAGAAGGTACAAGGCTTGATAAGAAAAAGTTGACACCTACAGTTTACGGTGGTGGTAGCTTGATGGTATGCGGAGCAATGGGTGCTGGTGGGGTTGGCGGTCTGGTATAGAAACCATGTATAAGAAAAAGTATTTGTATATTTTGAAATATCATTTGAAATCAAATGCTAACAAAATTGGAATAGTAAAAGATATAACACTAGTTCAATACACTTACTATATACTATTAAGTCAACACTGCCACATTCTTCCAAGTTATCAGATCTCAATCCCATCGAGCATCTTTGGGAACTTTTAGAATGGCGGCTTCAGACACAGAATTAGTAGCAAAGCGGATCTTAAAGCTAAAATTGTCGAAGAATGGAGTAAAATCTCTGCCAGTGAAACTCAAAAACTTGTTTTTTCAATGACAAAGCGTCTTAAAGAGGTAATCTAACAAAAAGAAGCTCACACCCATTATTAATACCATACTCTATTACGATGTACGTACAAAATTTTGGTGTACGTGGAGTTTTTTGACCATGTTTTATTGGAATTTCTGTTGGACAAATATTGTTTTGTTATTTTTGTTTTTTTAAATTGAGAATATCATTTGTTAATTTTTTCTAAAAAGTTTAAGAAATTAATATTTTACTTTGTAATTGAAAATTGCATTTATATATAAAGAAATTTGGTGTACTTACAATTTTATGATATAATGTACATATCGCACCCTTAGAATGAAAGTGACCTAACTCAAAAATTGCATTTTGTGGGAAATGAGCAAGAAAGTTTTGAAATAAGTGCGGTGTTGAGTAAATTTAAAAGTATCTGTCCCGTGTTTCATTGAAAATGATTCATTTTTTGCGTATTTATATATTGATCTTTTATGTACAGATTGGTAACATTATATTAAATTTAAATGTATTTTAAATATATTTTGACAATTTTAATAAGAAATGGTTTCAAATTAAGTCACTCTATGTCAAAAATATTCTGTAATTTCTGGGACTTTTTATGAGTTAAGCCTATTTAAGACGCAAGATGCAGCAAATGCTGATGGCACATTATGGTTTCAGTCATTACTAAAGATTACTAAAGAGACTCAATCTAAAAACGGTTAAAAATTTTTTGCAAATATTTTGTAATAAACAGACTTATTATAAAAGGAGTCAGTTTAGCACCAAAAATAAAATGTACTCATCTTCACAGTATTTGCAATAAACTGGCACAATACTGATTCCGTCTCTTTCACATAACAGGCATAGGTGATTTGTGCGATCAACAAAAATGACCGATGTATACGTTATCACTTTTTTACTCTTAATTCGGGCTCTTTTTCGCCATAGGGTTTTAGAGTAGGCTTTTTAAGGTCAGTTTATAGCAAAATCAGAATTTACAGGAATTTTGAGTTAGGTCACTTTCATTCTAAGGGTGCGATATATTATTTCGTTTTTTCAGTAATTCCTTCTATAAGGTGAATAGGATCAACACCGATTCAAGAAAAGCACCCCAATGCGTTAATTGATCCTCCTGCATGTTTAATTGCACTTGTACAGCGGCGAACGAACCTCCTTACAATAAATAATCTTTGTTTCGTCGCTCCAGAAGATTAATTGCCATCTGCTTAAATCCCAGTCTCGGGATTTCTTCAAGAGCCAAGTGCGAGCCGTAAGCTCAATGCTGGACAAGGTTTTGTCGTCCCAGGCGTCTCATTTTATGATCCAAAAGGTTCTCTCAATAGTCAGTCAGTCCCAAAATTACTTGGTAGATCGTCAAGTTCAAAGTAGGTCAGTGTCTGTGGCAGGTCTGCAAGCTTACACAAACTTGGGTTAAAAAATATACTTAAAAACTAGATTTAATATTGAATGCCGAGATAATGGAGAACTTCGCTCTAATAGCGTGGTATTTTTGGCAGTTTAATATGATGTGATCCGCGTTGTTTTGCCTGTGACAGGCATTGCAATTACCATCCGGAATGAGATTCCAATATGCTAGTCGTGCATCGTCGTACGTGTGTCCTTACATATTTGGGATGTAGGTAGATATTAGAGAACCAAGGGTTGATGTGTTTCATGGATTTTAAAATTATTTATGGCATGCAATATCATTTTTTAGAAACATTTAAAAAAAATCCTATTCTTCTATAAGACAACAGTATTGTACCAGTATCACAACTTTTATTTTTCCTCACTTTTCCTCATTTTGAGCGATGATTTGTATAAAAAATAGAAATTTGAAAACAAACGGTTTCTCTTCTTTTCTTTGAAAAATTCAGATCTAATAGCTTTTGCAAAACTAAAGCAAGTAATTGTTTCTAAATAGTGTTGCCCTGTTAAATTTTGACCCCAAATCGAAATACCTCGCCGTCCTCTTATAAAAATTGTTGATAAATGTATAATGGTGGGATTATTTAAGGGACAGCAATAGCAATAAAATAATGAAACCTTACAAGGATCGCTACATAAAAACCTATAAAAATGTATACATATACTATTGGTATGAAGCTGTTTCTAATTAGTTGTCCGTAGCTGTATGTCATCTCGATAATGTATTTTCACACTAACTGTGTAAAAGAGATTTTGGAAAGTAGTTGTTTAAATAATTGCAAAGGCATCAATTGCTCAATTTAGAAAATTTCTCAATCATTGAAGCCAAGAAAATGTATCTTACCTTTTCTCTTTAATAAAATGTTTGCTATATAAAATACGAGTTTCATTCAAATTACTTTTTTTTTTAATTTTTAAAAACAAAATTTCAAAACAACAAATGTGGTCAAATATTAAAAATAAATATTTTTACAAATTGCCAGTTCTAAAACAAATTTACTAATTATAAACGAAATTCTCTTCTATGGCCTTAAGTCTTTATATTACATCCGTATAAAATCTAATAACTACTTGATATACATTTTACAACAGCACTCTATACACCTTTTCCGGAAGGTAATTATCAATATTTTAATTTTTAACAAAAATTAACAAGACAAAAAAAAAATAAGTTAAAAGTGTTTTGGTTTTATATATAAAATATACAAAAATAAGTCTCCCTTTAATCTGCTTTAATAACTTACTACTCTTTTTAAAATCAATATGGAGATTTTGGCTGTTTTGTGTGTAAGATTTCAATTTTAAAATTATATTTAATGTAGAAAATATAATATCATAAATATGTACGAGTATATTACATTTAAATAAAAATAAAATATTTTACACGTTATTTATTATTCTATCCTTACGTTGCGTTTCAGCTTCGCAAATTCTTTATGTACTAGACGCACTAGAAGTAACATTGCTACAATATCGGATAAAATTAACATGTAGAACACATTTTGCCATCCTGAGCCGGATATCACTCCAGCAAGTAATGGTCCAACGGCAGCACCTAGACGAAAAATTGTGTTTTGTAATAACATTAAAATTATTTTAAAACATTTGCAGGATTTTGTTATGGTTACGAGTATGAAAAGAATTTTGAAAAGAGAGTGAAAAGGGTATTAATTTGCCGAAATAGTTTCTTCGTAGTTAAGTTACGAACAGGACATCACGTCGGTCAAAAGGAAATCATAGCAATGGACTTGTTGAAATGCAAAATATCAGTTGCTGCGCTATCGGAACTACTACATACCATATCTGGGATATTGACGATCGTCTCGCCAACAATCGACGAAAAGCTGGCGCTTTACTATTCCGGTGATGAGAGACGAGAGGCCGGCGTTGGCTTTATGGTCGATCGACGGGCTGCCAGCATCGTTATCGCATTCCAACCGATATCCGAGCGTTTGGCGGTTATAACCAACGATGGAACCATATCGTATCCATTTATACGCCAACCGAGACCAGCACGGACGCGAAAAAGGACGAATTTTACGATCAGCTTCAACAGACGCTGGATATGATACCTCGAATCGAATTAATAATTCTCGCGGGGGACTTCAATACACATTCAGGAGCAGATCGAACAGGCTAGGAAGGAACGATGGGCAAATTCGGACCCGGAGTAATTAACGATACTGACTTTGGCCTGCTTTCATTCGCAGCGTCAAACAACTTGATCGTTGAAAACAGCATTTTCTGCCATCCACTCAATCACCAAACCACCTGGCGAAATCCATCTGGCAAAGACTCGGCGATGTTAGATTACGTTTTGATCAACGCAAGATTCTGCTCGACTCTCAAAGACGTACGTCCAATGCGTGGCACGATTGCGGATCGGACCATTATCTTGTTCAAGCGAAACTACAGATGTGATTACAAAGAGCAAAGAAAACGGCGCCACCACCAGCCAAAAAGAATTTGGCGTGCCTACGGGACCCGGCTATCGGGCGAGAGTTTCAAATGGTACTATCCAACAAATTCGCCATACCTGACGATATAGATGTAGAAGGCAATTGTCGGAGTATATTGTGAAGTGTGCAAAGGAGTTGTGTACACCTATACGAAAACTGACGCAGCCATGGATATCAGATATCTGTCTGGACCTCGTCGATCAGCGGAAACGAATGAAATACGTCGAGTTTGAGCAATACCGACATTGAACGACGACAATTGGCGGAAGAAGCAGTCTCATTCCCTGTTTGCAAATATAACAACTCGACTGTGGAATAATCTCTCGCAGTCGGTATTTCCGAGCTCCTATAACATTCAAGAGTTCAAACGCAGGGTTCATCACCACTTTCTTCAATACCCCACCGTACCCTTATAACCCCCCCTCCCTCGTACTAAGCTTACTGCTAGACATTGCACCATGACGTGGCAAATGACATGGCGGACTAGTAGTACAAAGGGTGACTCCTGAGCTTAGCACTGTCACATAAAAAAAAGCGTCGAGAACCGAGATGATCAAAGCCGGAGATGATGTCTTATCACAACAACACACTCATAACACACATATGTCAATCGGGTCGTGTCCCGTAGGTGTGGAAGAAAGCGATCGTTGTCCCAATTTTGAAGAAAGGCGACAGTCAAAGACAGAATTCGTCGCGGCAAACGAACTGTCATCGTTTTCATCGATTTCAAATCCGTTTTCGATTGCATCGATTGGAACAGCTTTTCGAGGCATATGGAAACCGAACACGTGCCATTGAAAATCATCCAGCTTATCTAAGCGTCGCACAGTGGGGCTCGCTCATAGAAGGTTCTGCTCAAAACGCAATTTTCAAAATGTGGAAATTTTTCAAAAAAATTGTATCATCGTAGTTGTAATAACGTATCAGATCACGCGTAAAAATATTAAGTCGCTGACTGCTATGAGTCATCGAGCGCATGAGCATAAAGTTCATAGTTTAGGCAAAATAATACTTCTGCGAAAAAGGAATGCCAGTTTATGCGCGATATAAAAACATTAATTCTAACGTTTAACGATAAAATCTATGGAAGTGTATTATGTCGGTGATCAAGCAATGTATGTTGATTCTTATATAATTTTGTATTATAAGTTCATTGGTCTATAATACAGGGCTTAAAATTTGTGGTAGTGTATATTTTTTCGTAGGGGGTTTTTTAAATGATATTTTCTCGAAAACGCGCAAAGTGCCCGTGCCCGTCGTCGGCGGCCTGTAAGTAAATGGGGGTCTTTAGCGGAAGAACATGTTTTACTTAATTTTACTCAGTTTTATACTAAATAGATTTACACTGAGGAAAAAAAATTACGTGATATTTGGCGAGACCCTTCCTCTCCCCCACGTCAGATTGGGTGAGATTCGACTCGACCCCTCGCCCTAAACGCCTTACGTAATTTATGGACGACCCCTTACCGAGGCTCGAGACGTCGCCAAAAACCGGCAAAATGGAAACGAATCGTGAATAGAGTTCGAGACCCAGCGGCACCGACAGCAGCGTATCCGTTGCGGGCATGTCCCGCTCGTACCACCAGCTAACGGGTCAAAGAAGAATTACGAATGTACTCGTTATTTTTAGATTTGTTAATGACATTTGAATTAAACAACATTACTTATCGATTAAAAGCCGTAAAAAGTTATGTTAATCAAAACATATATAAAAGTAAAAAAAATATTTACACACCTATTGAACCTGTCCCATCAATGATAGCGGTTACTGTTGCCAACGCTTTTGAATTACCTTCTAAAGAGCTATGTTCACCTGCAAACAAAAAGAATATATATTTTAAGGCTCCAGTTTCTTACTTAACATATGTACCTAATTCTGCACTAACAGATGTTGTAATAAGTGCATAAGGGCCATTTACAAGAATACCAGCAACAAAAAGTAGTACAATATTAATAGGCAAGGAGACAGTACCAAATTGATGATAAACTAATAACTGAAAAATAAATTTTATAATTTTCATTATACACATTTTTGACTGTATAATCTTACAACAGGAGCAGCAAAAAATAGCATAGATGTGCACGTTGTTGCAGGCATTGAAGTATAATCTGAGAATATACCAGCCGCAATAGCTCCAACAATACCGCCTACGTCAAAAATTGTAGACAAATCTGCACTTAATTCTGCATTGAGTGTTGCTGTTGAAATAAATTTATATAAATTTTTTTTTAAATGAAAATTAACTACTCTATTTAAAAACTTACTTGATGATTGAATATATAATGGCAGCCAGTAGAGGAATGTATAACTGACAAGTTTAGAAAAGAATAAACTAAGGGAGAATTCAACAACTCCTGGAATATAAAGGGCGCTTAATAAACTAATAGCATTCCGTTCAGGTGTTGGTTCATGAGGCGGTCCAGCTGGATTTAACATTGGTGTTCTTTCAGATGGTCGAAAACTGACTTCCTATACATGGACATTAAAGAAATTATTTTAGAAATTTGTTAGATATGTAACTAAATTTTGTTAGTATTAATTTTAATTTTCATGCTGTTATTTATTTATTTTTTAGTAGAATAATATTAAAATTAAAAAAAGTAAAAAAAGAGATAATTTATTTTTGGGCCTCCTCCGTTTGATTATTCTTATCATACATAATTGAATGCACAAAATATCATGGAATTATTACACCAATTTTTTTTTTACAATATTGGTTTAAATAAAATCTACATTATGCATTGTGCTTTGCATATCAAATTGCTTTCTATTTTATTCTAAAATTAACTAAAAATCGTCACCACCACCGTCAGCAAAACTATTCAGTATTGGATGCAAGTAGCAGTTACACAAAAACTTATCAATCTACTTTCAGCCTCCGTAACGACTTTCGATAATTGGTTCCCTTAGTAACATCAGTGACGCTCGACTTCGCACGCAACAAATGTTCAGATTTAAAATATTTCCTGCTAGTTAATTTTTTGTAAGAAAGTTATAACTAGGTGATTATCATTATACCTTTTTATCCGATTACATACAATAAAAAGGCGCGGACTCGGAAAAGTTCAGAATTTGATACTGATAGTTACTCATAGAAGTGTATACGAAGCACGGGTTCTTTCGACTGGGAGAATTTATGTTTTTATGTAATCGTGGTAAAAACTTATCAGCAGTAACATTGACATCACTCCAAATATGTGAAAACTTTTTACAAAGCAACAAGATGACTAAAAATCTTCGCGATTTACTTAGAAACACCCCGAATTTATTAGAAGTGAATGGCAAGTATCACAAACCGTTCTACGCGACATTTTGTAACCAAGCGAAGAATGCTGAAATCTCAAACAAAAATGAGACAAGAAAACGTTATTTGTGGAAAAGGGTTGCCACCGAGATCTGGGAAAAGAATGAAAACTTCTTGCAGAACAGAGAAATACCTGACCTGATTACCTGACTTCCATGCTGAATTTATAATAAATTTATAAAAGCAAGGTACTTTCAAGAATGAACTTACTTAACCTACAGAACAGATTTTAAAGCGCTGAAAAGGAGTGCCAATGCGCTTTTTATTCATATCCCAACTCCTTTGCTTTTAACACAGGCATGCCATCAGAGCGAAGCGCTTATAATTTGTTGTTGAAGAAGCGCAATCGAAGCTGGGAAATGTAAGCTATTTTTTTTTATATGAAAAAACCAAGCTTAGGTGTAACCCTTTGTACTACCAGTCCGTCATGTCGTTCAGTTCATGGTGCAATGTCTAGTAGTAAGCTTGGTTTGAAGAATAGCGGAGAATAGGAAAGGTTAGAGGGGGTCTGGTGGGTGTAGAAGAAAATGACGATCAACCTCACGTTTGAACTCTAAGGTGTTGTACGAGTTCGGAAATACTGACTGCGGGAGATTATTCCACAGTCGAGTTGTTCTATTCATAAACGAACTTCTAAACCGTATTGTGCGTGAACGGGCTGTAGGGTATGAGGGTGAGCCGAGCGGGCTAGTCTTGTGTTGCGGGAAAAGTATTGCCGTGCAGGCAGGAGGTCCTGAATTTCAGTGGAACAGTCGCCATGGTAATAGCGATAAAGTATGGAAGAGGGCTGCTACATTCCTATGGTGGCTTAAGGTGTCTATGGAGGCGCGAAAGGGGCCATCACCAATGAGTTTGAGGCCACGATTTTGCACCTTGTCGAGACAAGCCAAGGTGGTTTTTGGGGCGCCTGCTAGGATATACGAGTTGTATTCGAGGCGCGGCCGAATGTAGGATTTGTATATTGTAGCCAATGCGGCTGGCTGGAGGAGGAACTTGCATCTCTTGAGAAATCCAAGGAATTGGGAGGCTTGTTTTGCGATGTGAAATATGTGATCATTCCATCGCAGATGCTCCGTTAAAGTTACCCCTAGGATGTTCAGAGTTGAGTCAGCCGTTATATTCTCTTTATCCACTGAGATAGGAGGAAGGTCGGTACAATTTTTATTGGAGATCAGACAGTGCTTCGTTTTTGTGGCATTGAATTCGACGCGGTTCATTTCGCCCCAATGAAGAATCGATTCGATGTCCCGGTTGATCGAAGTCGACATCAGTTGACGGTGGTAAAGACAAGGTCTGGCGCGTGCTTGTCTTATATTGTCGAAGGAGTAAGAGAAATTCAGAGTACCGTCATCAGCGAAGTGGGTTGGAGGGGATTGAGAGCAGATCATTAATGAAGATTAGAAAAAGTGCGGGTGAGAGAATTGACCCCTGGGGAACTCCGACCGAAATGACATGTGGGTTGGATTCGACGCCGTCCAATACTACCTTGATTGAACGGCCTGAAAGAAAGCTCTTAATCCAGTTCCTTAGAACTAAGTGTATACCAATAGCTTGGAGTTTATTCAACAGAGCTGGGTGCCATACTCTGTCAAAAGCCTTTGATATATCTAGAGCAACCAGACCAGACTCGCCAAAGCTGTGAATGCTTCGGTTGATACGCTCGGTTAAACACACAAGCAGATCGCCAGTAGACCGTTTAGGTCTGAAGCCGTATTGCCTGTCGTGTATAATTTGGTTGGATTCTAGATATTTCATCAGCGTTTTATTGATTATTGTCTCCATGATTTTGGAGAGAACAGAAGTAATTGCTATTGGGCGGTAGTTTAAGGGGTCGCTGGCTTCACCTTTTTTGGGATTGGCTGAACATGAGCTAGTTTCCAAGAGTCGGGATACACTCCGGAGAAGTAAGACAGGGCAAAAAGTTTGAGCAGGGGTTTAGCCAAAGGTGAGGCACATTTTTTAAGTACCATAGGGAGGATTTTGTCGGGGCCAGTGAATTTATTGACGTCGAGTTCTTTGAGACACCTGAATACCTCGCGAGTCCTGAAGTGAACTCCGTCCATTGAGTGGGTGGTATTCTCGAGAGTGGGGGGTGACATAGCAGCATCGGGTAAAGAAGAATTTGCGGCGAAAAGAGAAGCTAATAGGTCGGCCTTGGGTTTGCTTTCTGTTATCACTTCCTTGTTGTGAATAAAAGGAGGTGTTGAGGAGGAAGTAAAATTCTTCTTGATGGCAGTTACCAAGGACCAGAAGTTTTTGCTGCCTGTAGTGGAGTTAAGAATCTTACTTCTCAATCTATCATCAAATGATGATTTGACTTTCCTGATGATGGAGTTACAGGAGTTTCTCAATTTGATGTACTCACGACGAAGTAGCTCATTAGGCGAACGTCTGTATGCTTTATATGCGGCTTCTTTAGCTTTGATTGCGTTCATACATTCCCCATTGAACCATTTGTTTGGCCTAGGCTTCACAGATTTGGTAGAGTGAGGGATGAACAAGCGCATACCCGCTCGAATAATTTTGGTGACACAGAGGGCCGCATAGTTCGCATTGGCATTACGGAAACACAAATCCCAGTCAGTGGCCTGGAAGAAGCGAATAAGACCCAACCAGTTGGCTTTCCCAATTTCACGAATCGGTTGGAAATTTTTTTAAACATTCGCCATTTTGTTTTTAAATGATGTAAACAGTTCGTTTATAGTTTTATATTTAGAGAATTAATTAAACTAGATTATGTATGTTAAAAATTTAAATCGATATCTGTAATATTAACACTGAGATATGGCGAGATAAAGTGAAAATTTCGTTCAAACAGCGCATACAAAAAAAAATGCATTTTTATGTCCAAACTTCGGCCAAATTCAACTGTAGATGCATTTTTAGATTCTCTACCGAATGCAATTAGTTTCAACCGGTTATCTCATTTCCATCACTTCGAAAGATAAAATGGGCGCTGCAGGCCTATTTATGTCGGAAAATCCACACCCAAAATATTTCTTGTAGAAACCTTGAACGTTGGAGGGCCGTCTCGATCGCTGGCGGCGAAGGAACGTGGCCGAAGGACCACACAAAAGCTAGGCTTCTCAAGCGAAAACTAAAGAACTTATATCTGTATAGCCTAATCTTTTTAAACCCTATCAGGCTAGCATTTAAAGAAACAGTTGCCTCTTGAAACATGTAGGCCTTATATGGCAAATGAGGGGCATGCCGAAAGAGGGCTCTCCATTTAGTTCCCTCATGATCACCATACAAAGGTGCGGCAACCTTAACATCTGTCTTACTGTTTAAAAGCTGTTTTAATACCCTTCAGCTTTAATTTTACTCATACAAAGCTTTAGTTGCATTGCTTTATATTTCAAGCGATTATGTTGGTGGTGGAGGTGAAAGTTGTCACTTATTATACTCAATAGACCGGTCCTGATTCGATTGCAAAGGTCAAGCAGCATTTGACGTGATTAGTACTCAGTTGGGGGACCGCATTGGTAAAACAACATTCACGTCTAAAAACATGAAGCTTTCAACTGCTTTGGCAGTTTTTATTACTCACATATCCACCCCGAAAAACTGAAAATTTTCCACTCGGGATCGGGTAAGAATGATTTTTCCTCAATACGGCCAGACCAAATGATTCAATCCTTATGATAAGGAGCTAATAAGGCAAGGCGTTAGGTGCCGGATGTGGGCCGTTATAGGGGCATCCACATGAGGCAGTGGGGCTAGAGTCATAGGGACCCATCCATACACCTCCCCTCCTCCAAATGCGTAACCGCGTAACAAAAAAATTTAAAAACGTATAACTCAACACACAGCATTGACCGATTAACTTTTCAAACTTTAACGGTTATCTGTTCACGTGCTCCCCACTCACAATGATTAATCTCCGACGCCACTGGTTCCCTTCAGCTTTTGTCTGTGACATATCAAAAACAATTATTATAGCTTCACTAACAGATGACACAGCATCGATTCAGAAGGTAAAGTTTTTCTATTCTAAACTTTTAAATTGTCATTTGACAGCGGTAAACGATATCTCTGCCAACGGTAAAAGGTATCTGTGCTTGCTGTTTAAGTTGAAACTGTTTTCATTGCGTTCAAATTTTTCTTGAATTTACGAAACGTGAAACAATCAGTCTTAGGAATCACGCTTTGTACTATTAATCCGTCATGTCGTTCAAGTCATTGTGCAGTGTATAACAGTAAGCTTGAGTTGAAGGATAGAAGAGAATAGGATAGGTTAGGATAGAGCAGATATCGATGACCTTACTCTGAGAAAATATATGAGTTCGGAAATACTAAATAAGGAAGATTATTCTACAATCGTACGGTTTATTGCCTTTACTCCTGGTGTTGGAATCACGAGTGGACGAGTTGAATTAAATCAAACGTGTAGTTTATACTTCTTCGAGTATTGTGCACTGATCATCTGTGGACATTGGCTTTCTTTGTTAACATTAAATTCAATAGCTTAAATTGCATTAATGCTGTATTTGTTTTTAATTTTGCAAAAGAAAATTTAATATTTGTTATAATGCCGAAGAAAAGAAGAGACTATAAATTTAGATTTAGATATGGCACATTTTTATGTTAATTTGCAAAATCAAAAACTATTATTCAAAAAAAAAATATTGTGTAGATTTTTAACTGGTGGATGCGGATTCCTTAAATTATCAATTATGTATATATATTATAGTTCCTTTATTACTAAAATTGTGTATGACGGATGTTCGAAACAACAAAACTGTCTGGCAACTATAAATTTATACCGTTAAAAACGCAATGTAAGATCGTACCTTGGAGCAAACGTGGACTCAGACCAATTTCTGGTGGGTGCAAGATGAGAGACAGGATATCATGCGTCTGGACAGGAGGAAGGAGAGAACAAAGCGAGCGAAAATATAATACCGCGGCTCGAAAAGAAGAGCAAATTAGGGAAGAATATGTAGCAGAGCTAAATTAAAGGATAACGAAGCTGCAAGTATCAATATCAATATTGACGAGGAATGGGCTAAACTTAGGACCATAATAAAGGAAGCCGCAGCAATCAAGCTAGGTTATGAAATACGAGCAAGACTGGTTCGATGAAGAGTTCGCCAGAATAACGGAAGATAACAATGAAGCATATGCTAATATGCTGCAAAGATAAAGAACTAGAAATTCGGTAGCGGCCTATAAGGAAAAACGACGAATTGAAAAATGTACGCACAAAAGAAAGAAAAAGATGTGCCTGGAAGAACAAATGGCAGAGATAAACGAACTCGGGAATAATAACGAAGTCAGAAAGTTATATGAGAAAGTGAACAAGCAACGTAAAGAGTTTAAACCCAGGGTATTGATGTGTAAGATAGGACGGTAATATCCTGAGCCAAAAACAAGTCAAGAAGTCTTAGAAAGATGGGGGGAATATTTTAATGAGCTACTGAATAGGGACAACGAAAATGAGAGTGAAAGTGATGTGAACCAACTCAATAGAAACGCAACAGCCGATAACGATAGTCATACTGGTGCTGCTAATGAAAGTTAGGTGCCTACCTACAAGAAGCTATAACGAACCTTAAAAACAATAAAAACCCAGGAAAAGATAGCAAAGCATCTGAAAATATGGGGGCCAAGAATTAAGGAACGGATTACACAAGCTTATATGTAGAATCGATCTGGCGTCAGAAAAAGATCCTATTTTTTTATGTGATAAACTAGAATCTTACGAAAGGCCCTTTATACTGTATCGACAATCTATTTTGCTTCATATAGAGTGCAATGTAGAATAGCAGCTCTAATCGGGGAAGGAAGGAACTGCCACAACCTACCCGCGATATATTTTAGTCCACCTACTCCCAACCATTAATATTGCGACTTTGACATTGGGGCATCGAGAAACAACTCGCTGGAGTGTTATGCCTCCTGAAACGAGTTGAATCTCATCAACCAACCGATAACATGCGCTTTGGTGGAGCGGGGAAGGGGTAAGGAAGGCTATAACCCGGGACCTCTGGGATGGTAGCCAGGCGCCTTACTCTTAGGCTACCGAGGCCCCAATGGATGGAAGGTGTGATATGTCCCTAGCATAAAAAAGGAGATCAACTCGTATGTGTGAACTAAAGAGGTATAGCCCTCCTCAACTCAGCGTATAAAATACTATCTATTATTTTGTACAAAAAACTTCTACCCATCGCAGAAGGCATAATAGGTAGCTATGCTATCAATGTGGTTTTCGACCAGGCAGGTCCACTACAAACCATATTTCCACTTTAATACGAATTTTGGATAAATCATGGCAGTTCAACATCAATATACACCTACTGTTTACAGACTTAAACAAACATATGACAGCATCAAGCGTGAGGAGCTATTAAAAGCTATGGACTGCTTCGGATTTCCAAAATACCTAATCGAAGTAACAAAAGCTACAATCGAGGTAGTCCGATGCAGAGTAAAAGTTGAACGAGACCTCTCAGAAAGTGACGCGCTGTCACGCCTTCTATTTAACACAGTGTTGGAGAAGGTGGTAAAAGACGCTGGGGTAGAAACGACGGGTTCCATCTTTAACCAGTCAACTACATTAACCTATTACTATGCGAAAACTTAAGGACATCTTACATTTATAATATAAAAATATGTATTAGAATATTAAGGCATGTTGATTTCAACGATTTGTATTGTATATCAATATTAATAACTTGACTTTATTTAAAACAGCATTTTGAAAAATCTATCAGTTCTTATAACTTATAATAGAAGCATTAAGCAAGCACCAAGCAAAGCTTTTTAGTTAATATGGGTTTTCTTACCTTCTTCGTTTTTCGTTATAATTAAATAATTTTCACGAAGATTCAAGTACAAATTTTACCCACGCAAAATGCATCAATTAGAATACTCACCTATTCTAAACTTCACCAAATCGTGCAGTAAAATGGTACAATGATTTTTTATCATTATAATGAGGTAACAGCTTAAAGATTAAAGAAAGTAGCTGTGCTGTAACAACATCGCTGAAGACGAAATTCGGTTTATGTTTCATAATGTTAAGCTAAGAAGTAAATCGCACTAATCTTTCCTATCTTTTTTCTATTCTTCAAACCAAGCTTACTACTAGACATTGCACCGTGACGTATGCGACATGACGGTCTGGTAGTACAAAGGTGACTTCTGAGCTTGGTGTATTCACATAAAAAAAGTATTTTTTTTACCTTTAGAATGAAATGCACTGATATACAAAAAATAAATTGGAGTACGGCAAGCCAGCTTTATAGCGTATTTTGAAATATTATGCGTTTCTCGATACCGAACCGACAATTATCGAGGTGAAGACGGTAATAAAATCGCTGAAAAATGGAAAAGCGCCGGGAATACACCAAGTAACCGCCGAGATGATCAAAGCCGGAGGTGATGTCTTATCACAACGACTCCATGTCTTCATAACACACAAATTGCGTTCGGATCGTGTCCCGTAGGCGTGGAAGAAAGCGATTGTTGTCCCAATTTTGAAAAACGGCGACAGTCGGGAATGCAAGAATTATCGCGGTATTTGCTTCCTTTCGATCGTCGGCATAGTATTTATGAAAATCATACAATCGAGGCTACAGAAACATCGAGAGCAAACAAGCCGGAAAGAACAAGCTGGATTTAACGAACTGTCGTCGTTTTCATCGATTTCAAATCCGCTTTCGATTGCAGCCTGTGGAGAGCCTTGGAAACCGAACACGTGCCATTGAAAAATATCCAACTTCTCCAACCCTTGTACGATGGCTCAACGATCAGCGTTCGTATTCGAAACGACTTATCCGAAGAGTTCCCGATTCAAATGGGTGTCCGATCGGGAGACGTCACTTCGCCACTTCTCTACAACGTTGTGATCGACGCGATTATGCGTGAAGCATTCGAAGGACGACTCGGGGTTCGATACGATGACAATAACTTTGTAACAGACTTCGCCGGCACGGATGCACGGATGGATGGAGCCACTGATCGAAGAAAGAATACAAAACCGTCGACTACGGTAGTTTGGACATGTTTGCCGCATGAATGATAACCGCTTGCCACGTAAACTTCTCTGGCGAGACCGTCCCGCAGACTAAAGAATTCAGCGATCGGTACCGCTCGCCCTGGTTTTGCTAGAGAATATAGAGGGCGACCTAATGAAACAGCGATTATCAGTCCCCGAGGCTCAAGATGTCGCTAAAAACCGACACGAATAGAAACGAATCGTGAATAGAGTTCGAGACCCAGCGCCACCGACATCAGCGTATCTGTTTTGCGGGAATGTCTCTCTCGGACCACCAGCTAACGGATCAAAGAAGAAGAATGCGACTTTACAAATTTTCGGCTTTACAATTAAGACAATATTATTATTCCTAGTATTTATTCCCATTTACCCCGAAGTCAGCGTTCTCTCGTAGTTGGGGATAGAAGAAAACCGTGTGTTGGTTGGTATTATCTGCTCTTGTACAATTTACCTCCGTTTCTGAATAAAGATTGTTGTTTTTGCGACACTCCACTCAATGAAGAATCGTCGACAATACAAACGCCCTTTACCTCTGAGCGCATTCACATAAAAAAAAGTCAATAATCAAGGCTGTTTTGTCTGATTTTTTTGTATTTTATTAATTTAACAAGCAATGTGGTTTCCAAAGTTTCAAGCCTCCAAAGTTATTTGTCATGTAATACGTATAGATTTAGAGAGCAGTGTATTAAGGTCTTTCTTATGTATATGTTCTTATGGGGGATTGAATACACTCACAAATGTTTAAACTGAAAATTCAACTTTCAAAAGCTGCTGTCTAGAATAGTTAGAGCCCAAATTAAAACTATTTGAGGATCTCATCTAGTACCGGCCCTAGCCCCAAGCTCAGGGCAGACCAAGATTATCTTTCGACGCCCTTTGGTCGACGCTTTTTTTTCGAGCACTGCCGAGGCAGCCATGGCGATGGAAGTTTATCTGGACAAGCTTTACATTGGAATCGGATTATGCTGCCCCAGGTTAGCGATGTTGTGATTCGAAGACTCCCCTACTACCAGCCCGCCAAATGCAATGGTCCCCATTCTGGCGAAGTTGGAGAAGTTCCTGCTTCCTTGGTGATTGGAGCGGAAATGGTCGTGGTTTGGTTACTCACGAGGTGCTGAGGGGTCAAGGAAAGTTTGGCTGAGTATGGGCTTTTATGCCGCTCTGATCTTTGTGAGTGGTGGGTGGTGGACTTTATGGAGTACTCTCCACTGCTGAATCCTAAGGTCCTGTTTAAGACCCCTATCCTTTTATTTAATGTCAATGGGGTCTTCTGTTCGACGACCATTCTGACCCGGCTTGCCATTTGGCAGAAGCTTGATTTTTGAGCCTTTCTAGGCGTTATTGGGAGTGCGTTGGACTCCTTTTCTGAAGGCTTTTCAGCATGCTTTTCAAACCATATGACTGGAGCCTTCATCCTTTTGCCGAGTTATTGTGGCCTGGAGAAGGTCCAGAGGATCTAACCCTCTTCTTATTAAAAACATTGGCATTGGAAGAGTCAGATTCCAAAAATCGTCTAAAATGTTTTTGGGCTGCGCCACTCGTCTTCTCAAACCGACCTCTAAGGAAATCTTCTAATGAAGAAGCGATCTCAGCGTGGTCAACAGCGGCTCAACTGCCCTCATTGAAGAATGATCCCGAAAATTACCCTTCATTGGGGCTATATTCGGCACCCTGCCCCTGCCCTGCTCACCCCTGTCATTTTCGGACTACGGGAGCCCCAGAAGTGTTGGGAGGTGCTCCATCCTTAAATTATTGGTCTAGTTATATTGGTATCTATTTTGATCCTTCAACACTATTGTTCATGCCTTGAGATTGTGCGTTTTATCGAGTTTGTTGTCTCTTGATCCGCCGTATTCAGTCTGCTTCATGAACAGGCTGGGGCACTTCCGGTAGGATGTTGCGTAAGGCCATGTACAGACGGTGTTGGAGTCAGCACTCCCTGTTTGTTCGAGTCATATTGATGAGCACATATTCTTGGCTGGGTAAAAATAATGCAAGTGTGATCCGCTACCTCCCAGACCCCAACGCGCCCTGAAGAGGGTTATGAAAATTGTATTTTTCACTCTTAATTGTTCTTCGTATTCATTTTGGCGCCCCTTGCCCACTCCTCTTGCTCTACCCCAGGGCTGGCATTGATCCCACCATACTTTAAACTACCATTCAAAACAACAACTTTGGGCCAATATTGATATATTCTCCTAACTGAGTGATCATTAAAATACTACAAACCAGAAATTTCGTGAAGGTGAAAGACGAAAGTAATTGGCGACAAGTTTCCATGTTTCTACGCGTCAATTAATCCATCAATTAATGGTAGTCACTAAACACCCCTCCTTTGATTGCTGTGTTTACGTTTTAAAATATGCATTGCTTAAAAGCTTTTACAAAATATTATCACTGTTGTGTCTATCTAAAATAAAGAGTACAATCTCAACATGCTGATTAATTAACGTTATTTCAGTAAAAACTTACACAAATATCTATAAAAAGATACTGATAAGATTTATAAATTTAAAACAACCTAAAATGTTCCCACGAGAACGACTTGCGCAATGGAAAAAAGCCGGTACTCCCTATTGAGCACTAAAATGACGTATTCTTACGTGTGGATAAACAACATTCAATCCTTTCGAAAACAAGATAATGAAAGTAGATATTAATCAAAAAAAAAATAAAAACAATAAAATTCCAGTTTATCTTTAAGTTAGTTAAATATTTCTCATAGGGTTAAAATAAAAGTTTGATTAGTAAAAATTGTTATTTAAATGTTTATGTTAATAAGAAGATAAGATTAAGCATGCACTTACTGAATTAACACTTCCAATAGTAGCTACAGCTGGAACCTAATAGAAAAACCCCGGGAGAATTGAAATAACATGCATTATTAACAATTTTAACATAGATTTAAGCATGCTAGGCCAATATTCAATATAAAATGTATATATGTACTTACGGGCTCAATCGGGGAGTTTTCTATATCTGATGAATTATCATGAGGTCTTCTTTCAACAGGACGCTCTTGACATCCAACAAGTTCTGGTGAATCAACTAAGAATAAAAACAGTAAAAATCCAACACTTGCCATTATTAAGCCAGGAACTATAAAAGACATGGACCAATCTTTTTCAACATAATGAGCGGCAATGAGTGATCCAAGAATATTTCCAATTGATGTGTGACTATTCCAAATTCCATATATAAGACCACGTTTTGCTTTACCAAACCACCGTCCGACAGCAGTTACAACTCCAGGCCATCCGGTTGTTTGAAATATACCTGCGCATGCTTGAACAAATAGGAAGTACCAAATGTTGTGGATGTCGTATGTTTTTGCTATTCCAAACAGGTATGTGAATACACCGGATGCAATCATTCCAAATGCTAAAAAGTAGCGTATAGAGACTCTTTCTGCTACAAATCCTGATCCAAACATTGCAATTGCATAGCAGAACAGGAAGGCCGAATCAAGGGTTCCGAAAAGAGCAGGAGCATCAGTTCCGTCTGTAAAAAATATTAAATGTTTTTGATGTATTTTTCTTTGCGCGATCAGTCAAAGTAATCAAGCTTGGTTTAGTGACAACATATGATAGAACAATGCCAATTTTTGTAAAAACGATATACATATAAAGGATTTCAGTTCTTTTATAATTGTTAATTTCTTGAGTTAGTTTTATTTTGTATTTTTTTATTTAATTTAGCAAAACGGTAAAACAGCATTTCAATCAATATCAATTCGTCTGGTACATTCAGAAGCGGTAGTATAGAGTTAGCATTGTAGAAGACGTGCAAGCCGTACAGATCAGCATTAAATAAAACATTGAAAAAAGCACAAGAAGATGATCCATGGAATCAGCTCTGTCTTAAAAATACTTGAAAAGGTTTCTAAGAGATTTTATAATGTTTTCTTAAAAGTTGCAGTTAATCTACCAATGCTCAGAAGTTTAATTACGTAATATAATACTGAGCAACGAAAATACTTTTCATCTAAATTGAATTTTGTCTGCCACTTCTGGGCCACACACAGAGGCGGCGTTTTCATAGGTGCAAATGGTGCACTTGCACCGGACGCAGTTTCAGAACTTCGAAACAAAATATTGAACGTGTTTCCATGCCTTCATTTTCATATATTAAAGGAACTGCACAGTGCCTGTGCCTTTTTCCAATGTAATCTGCAAGGTGTGGCCAATCCAATTCCGTTTCGTTCGCCTGGTTACGTCGTCTGTTGATTTGTACTCTGATCGTACTATTATAGATTCCTAATTCGGCGAGAAACACATGGATCGCCTCTGTACTGAAGCTGTTGAAATCTCCTTTTATGTCCATGAAGGCTGTTAAGGTGGACTGTTTGTTTTCTATGCATGATTCTACAGTAGAAACTAATACATGCCATGCAGTGACCACCTATTATGCCTTGAAATATGAATTCTTGGAGAACGACATAAAAACCTCTATTATGGAATTTCGGGTGTATAGTACTATTGATTGTGTCAGGGATGTGTAGCTAACACCAAAAAACATACTGAAGCATTAAACCATTAACGGGAGAGTTTTGTGAAGTTAAAGCGCAATGAAACTCACCACAAAAGCAAGATCGCGAAGCATATTATGATTGGATAAAGGCAGGCGCCTTTCATAGGCGAAATTAGTGTATTTGCGCTGGGCGGGATTTAAAAAAAATAAAAAATGTTCCTCTGCTTTCTTTTTCATATATTAAAGGAACTCCACAGAGTGTTTGTGTGTCTTTTTCCGTTGTTCGGCACTGCGATCAAAAATGAACAGCTAGCTGATGGGGGCGCAATATGGCATACTGCGCCGGGCGCGGAAGAGCCAAATGCCAGCCCTGACCACACAGAATCCAATGTAGAAACCATTTACTATAAGATGCGCTGATATACCTGAAAGAATCATCGGTCCGTATTTCTTTCAAAATAAGAGTGGTGTTGCAATAAGTAAATAACCGTCAATATCGTTTTATCATAGGAGTTCACAATAATCTTGGTGCTTATTTTAAGCAAAAGGAGCATCTACTTAAAATATTGCTCCAATTCCACCATTAAAGGGAGCATTTGCTCCAACTAAGAAAATCCTACAGGGAGGGTCTTATTTTTGCTAGACTTATTAATTGTAGTTAGTTCCTAAACTCTAAAATAGAGTTCACTGACGAAAAAAGGCAGCCTGGGAAAAAATCTCGTCTGTGAACTATAACAGTACAGAGAGTGACGGCCGCACCAAGGGCGCGGGAGTTCTACCGAAAAGTCCGCAATATGACGCAATTCACACCACGTTGCACATACTGCAAGGACAAAGAAGAGAATCTGATCGACGGTCCTAACACCAATTCTAACATCCAGGCAAATCAACAACTGATCAGATTTCCACCTTGAGGTGGAATTCATAGACTTCAAAGCCGCCTATAATGACATCGCCAGAGTAAAACTCTACAAAGCTATGAGAGAATTCGGCATCCCCAACAAACTGGTAAGACTATGTCGGTTGACCATGACCAATGTGACAAGTAAATGTATCCAGAACACTGTCAAGACCAATCAATATCTATAATGGACTCCTAGCCTGCCTCCTTTTCAACCTGGCGTTGGAGAAAGTGATCCGAAATTTGGAAGTGACATCCAGGGGCACAATTCTCCAAAATTCCACCCAATCATTGACATCATTGGAAGAAAGAAGAACAACAGCTGAAGCTTTCACTCAGATTGAACAGGCGGCAATAAATCTTGGACTGCACATTAAAGAAAGCAAAACAAAGTATATGGTGGCCTCGTCTACAAGAAGGGTAGCCTCGAATTGCACATCTTCCTTTTTTAAGATTTATGATCCCTCGGGTGACAGGGGTCCTGAGCCGGCTACCTGACCCCGAGCTAGAGCATGCGTTGTCGTAAAACTCGTCGCATCTACCCAGGACAACGCAAAGAGTATTTCTTTTTACGAGATGTTCGAAAATTATCCGAAAATAAAATTCTTCTGGCTGCCTTTGGGAAAAAGTCAAGATCGAAATAATTTAATAATTACAAATTTTCATAGATATCTTAAAACTTGTGCTAAAATACCCCGCAAGTTTTCTTACATGAAAACATATTTTTGTTAAACGCACACATTCAAAGTTCTCCTGCCCACGCGTTGTAAATTCCACTCTACCGAGCATATTTTACCTGCTCCTGTGCATGCGTTAAAAATTCCAATTCACTCGGGCACTCTGCGTTGTCCTGGGTAGATGCGACGAGTTTTACGACAACGCATGCTCTAGCTCGGGGTCAGGTAGCCGGCTCAGGACCCCTGTCACCCGAGGGATCATAAATCTTAAAAAAGGAATATGTGCAATTCGAGTGCTACCCTACAAGAACACCTAACATTGGTCCCACAATCAAGGTAGAGGAACACCAGTTTGAAGTGGTAAAATCATTTACCTACCTTGGGTCAATAGTAACAGCCGACAATAGCATGGAACCAGAAATACGCGCACGACTGCTAAAAGCTAACAAAGCCGACTATAGTCTGTCAAGCTCTTTAAATCCAAGCATCTAACCATAATCTATAAACTTCTACAATATAAGACGATGGTCTTACCGGTACTTACATATGCATCTAAAACGTGGGTGCTTAGTAAAAAGCACTCAAACCTCTTAACCGTGTTCAAGAGGAAAATACTTCGGAGGATTGTTGTTGTGATTGTTATATGAGAAAAGATGATCCCGGAGACTCTACAATGACGAGATCTACGACATAGATGTTGTGAAGAAAATAAAGCTCGGTATGAGTGTAGATGAGCCTGCTCGGAAAGTTTTCTGCGGTAAGACCTATGGGGTGCGTCAGCGAGGGAGACCCAACCCCCTGGAAGGATGGCGTAGACCATGACGCTCAGAGCTTAGTGATGCCAAACTGGATGACATCGGCTCAGAATCGGAATCGGTGGAGAGAACAGTTACCAGAGGCCAGGACCGGATTCCGATTGTAGAGTCCTTCAAGAAGAAGAAGAAGAAGCTAACTACACATTGCACCATAACTTTAACGACATGACAGACTGGTAGTACAAAGAGTGACCCCTAAGCTTGGTTTTTTCACATAAAACATCTTTTAACACATACGATTAACATTTCAGTTCTCTAAGCAAACATCCAAAGTGTAATAATTCTTAAGAAATGAATATTCCACCTTCTGCCTGAGGTTGTAATTGCAAATCCTACATTCGGCCTGTTCTCGAATAAACGGTTTAAAAACTATTCTGGGGCGGTTCAATTTAAGTCACCGTAGGGCTGTACCAGCCATGACAAAACAAAGTTGCTATAATAGGATTTGTTCCACCAAATAAACGAAGTTCGCTTCCTTTTCACGCACGGTATACAAGGAATTCTTTCATGAATACAACAACGCGACTGCAGGACAAAATCAACATTCAAAATTCCTGCGGTTAGAAGTTGCATTAAAAAATACCCCGGTAGTCGTTAAATGAATATGCTTAAAATTTGCCACCAAAATAGTACAAAGCACGATAAGAAAATTAAAAGAAATTATCATTAAAGTCAATAGAAACAATACGGGTTTTACGCTATTCACCTAAATGAAAAAAAACTTCGTACTTTTTGTGGGATTCCGTGAAATTTTGCATCCAACCGTAATGGTTGCAGAAGTTAACGATACAAAACCAAAACGCGTTAAAATTTCAAATTAGTTTCATTTGTTATGCACAATTAATTTCCTTCATTCCTTTCACATGAACAAACAATATAGTATGAGTAACAACAGCATTAGTGATAAAAAAATTCAATAAAAAGAACTACTGAAAAAAGATAAGATTTTATAATTTATAAGATATATCTTTGGGATTTGAAGATATGAATGCTATATGTTTTAAAACGCGGGTAGATAAATTCCTAAATTACCAGTTTTTTAACTGTATAACAGAACAGAAAGTTATGTAAATGATGTTGAAGAATAAGGTTTTGTTTATCATAAAGCGAAATGTGTAAATTCGCGATGAAGATTATTAGCAACAACTCCATCAATCGAACTGAAACCTTGCTAACAATTTCACACATATAACAAGCCACTGAATAAATTCTCGCAGTATGTACTTGTAGAAAGTGAGATAACGATTTAAGAAAAAAATTAAAATAAATGAACATAATAAGTTTTTTACATATATGGAAGCCTAAACTCGGAGGATATCGCTTATCAGTCCGCAATATTATGAGATATGCTATGCTGCAATGTCCAGTACTACGCTTAGTACGAAAGAGTACATAGTAATAGAGGAACGGATTTGAACGTTGTATAAGTTCGAAGATACCAATCGTGAAACTTTATTCATTAATAGTAATGCTGAGTTAAAGATTTTAAATAAAATGAAATCGTAGAGATCTATGACCTATCTTTTCTTATGTTGATTAGAGTCTTGATTGTGCTAAAGCGGCCTTCATGAAATGTCAATGGAGCATTACTAGTCAAGTTTGATTCCTACTGGTAACGATTTTATATATGGTTCATAATTGAGGTTTTTGGCTTACCGGTCCCATTTAGGAAGTTATGCCAGAGTCGAAAAGGTTGGCGTTGGAACAACTCACAGCAGCAGACCTTCGCGTTTCCACTTCTTCTGCCTTATCTTTTTTTGTCGGTGCAGTATAACGTCGTGTTGACAATTTTTCATTCTTTTCTCTTTTGTCTTTTCGCGTAGTGCTTCTTGTTGCACTGCATGATAGACTGATAAAATTGTGGATATCGTCAATTTGACGACTCTGCCGAAATCGGCCCATGAAAGTATAAATATGAGTCGATTACATATTTGACTTGACACTATGTTTTCATCGGGGCCTCGGTAGTCTAGGGTTAAGGCGCCTGACTACTATCCCAGAGGTCCCGGGTTCAAATCCCGGCCAGCCCCACGGTCCTTCGCCTTTTCCATTTTCCCACCCACATAAGGTTCCTTTTTTCTCCTCCTCCTCTTGTCATAGCCTTCGATAGTCCTTCCCCGCTCCAGCAAGCGCGTGTCATCGCTTGGTTGATGAGATTCAACTCGTTTCAGGAGGCATAACACACCAGTGAGTTGTTTCTCGTGGCCCCGATGCCAGAGTCGCGAAATGGTTGGGAGGGAGTAGGTGGAATAAAAAATATCGCGGCTGGGTTGTAGCAGCTCCTTCTAACTTCTCTCTATCTATCTTCCGACTAGACCTGCTGTATACGAAAAAAATAGATTGACTCTATACGAAAAAAATAGATTGTCGAACAGTACAAAGGGGCTTTCCTTAAGTCTATCACATAAAAAAATTTCGGCATGAATCGACTTTCGCAGTAAGAAATTTTAATATCAACTCAAAGTCGTCAAATTGACGATATTCACAATAGGCCCCTTAGTTTGACGTTTGGTGATTTAGTTGAAAAAGAAACAAGACCAGAGATATTGCGCGGTTTATATTCCACACCATCTAATATTATCTTGGTTGAATGGCTGAAAAGAAAAATCCTAATCCATTCGTAAGAATTGAGTCGATACCAATAAGTTGACGTTGAAAGCGTTGGGATATCTAAAGAACCGACTCAGCAAAGCCATATATGTATTATACTTATGAGGGGCTCTCTTAGACAAACAAAAAGATCACTAGTAAGTAGATGTTGGTCTACAGCCGTACGAATTGACTAGTAGTTGAAGTGATTTTTTTATACGGCCTGAATAGGGATTGCAATACCGGAGTCCGGTATACCGGTATTTGAGGTAAAATAATAAAATTATAATACCGGTATTCATGCCGTTCAATACCAGTATTGACGGTATTGAAAACAATTTTTTTTTTTCAAATAATTTGTATAATTTCTAAAAAAATTTGAAATAATTTTCTATGAAAAAATATTTCACATGAATTTTACAAAAAAAAACATTTTGAATTTTTCATAAAAATAATTATAGTAGGCATAGTGATTGAGTAACTGTAGCATATACATAAGATGTGCAATAATACAAGGAAGCACTATTAGACTAGGGACCTACTATATTGCAAGTAGTTTCTAACACATAATTATAAGTGTCAAATATCAATTTTTATATTAAACAAATGTTTAAATATTACATAAGCTAGGAATACTCATTAACCTATGGTTTAAGTATCTTTAAAAATATGTTAAAACTACAGTATAACCACCTATGTATTCTTTATATGCAATAAAATAAGTTTGAAGTTTGTAGCATATACAGAAAAAAGATAATAATGAAAAAGAGAACAAATCTGCAAAATTGATTTTGGATACCTTAAAAACAGTGGTGTTGTCGAGCCGGAACGCTCCGGAACGTCGTTCCGGTACTTCCTTTTTGGACAGGAACGCGTTCCGGAATGGATGATTTCTGATAACGAGAATTGGCTGACGTATTGAAAAAAAAAATTAAAAAGAATTGCTGATTTTTTTTTCTAATTTTTGACGAATTTTTATATGTATTATCATAGACAAATAAAAGGAAAAATGTTCCATTTCAAATAAGAAAAGTGTGCACTTTCCTGATGAAAGAGCTTTCCTATTGAAAATTGGGGGAAATCTCCCCCCCGTCGTCAAATTTGGGACATGAGACTTAAAAAAAACCTCGCCGCCAGGATTATCATGGAAAATCACCCCCCGTCGTTAAATTTGGGACATGAGACAGCACAGAGCGGCCGCCTACCCAGGAACGGCGGCGGTATACGCGTTCCGGTAAAAAAAAATAGCAAAACACCACTGCTTAAAAACCCCTATATTCACTTTCAATGGAATCGGAAAATTTCGTCCGCCATATTGGCGCGGCCGTTTTGAGCTTATAAGTTCTGATCACAAATTCGTTATTAGCGATTTTAAAAACCCCTAGATACCAACTTTCATTGTGCTCGGAACACAATTTGCTAATTCATATTTGGGTGACCATTTTGAATTTCGGTCATTTTCGGCGGCCATGTTGAATTTCGAAAATCGGTATTCGAGGTATCTCATGGAAGACTCGACTCCCACTGTCCTTCAAACAAAATTTCGAAGCTTTGCGTTGACTGGTACCAGTGGGAAAAATTGGGAGCGTTGCACAGGGGAGTGTACTTGGAGCACTCTCAAGGGAGCTTTCCTGGAGTTTTCATAAATTTTATATAAAAAAAGAAAACGGGCAATTATCTTCATGCCCATAAAATGTGACATTAGCATACTCAATAGCCCGGCTCTCGTTCGATACGGAGGACAAGCAGCTTTATAAAGTGGATAGAATTTAGTTGGGAGACTGCTTTGGTAAAGCCACTCTCGCGCTTGGAAAGAAAAAGGCAATTGCAAAAGATGAAGAAAATAAAAGCTTTTCGATACCTGATCACATACCCACAGGCGCCCATGAATATTTCTTTTTTAAAAAGCTTTTTTATAATGCTCCAACAACGCCTTTTTGAGAGCATAAAAACGTATGCTCCCTCGCAATGACATGCAATGTTAAAAAGAATATAGAACGGGTATGGCAACGGGAGCACTCTATGCTCCTTTTGGAGCGCTCCAAGATGGCTCTTGGAGCACTCCTTTTTCCCACTGGGGTGCGCCCGCTATAGCGCACACATACATACGTATAGCTATTATTGTATTTCTTTTTATTAATACCAGCATTCGTGAAAAACCAATACCGCAATGCCGGTATTGAAAAATCCGGTATTTTTGCAAACCCTAGGCCTGAACATGAGCTAGTTCGCAAGAGACTGAATGAACTACAGAGTAATAACTACGGCGGACCGAACGAAGAGTTTTCGCAGAAGTTAAGTAAAAGATGATATATTTGCCCATGATATAAAGGGTCCGCCAAATAGCTTTTTTTTTGAAAATGCTATAAAAAAAAACTACTGAATATTTTTTCAAATTTCTTTTTTTATTTGAAAGTACAATCCCTCCGGTTAATGATGGAAAATAATTTCATTCAAATGGCTGCCTCGGCTGGCCATGCAGTAGCCTACACGATCAGTCCAATTTTGTCTGCGTCTTTGATGTCTGCGAAATGTCCAATTGTTGAGAACGACGGTGAACTGATGTTGATGGCGATTCACGCACACTTTCGGCCACAGCAGCAATATTCTCGGGTGTACGCACTGTTTTTGGCTTTTCACGCGTTGGTTTATCGATGAGGATGCCAGTTTCTTTCACTTTTTTCACAAGGTAACGAACATACGGAGCTGACGGTGCTTCTCTTCTTCCAAAATCCGTACGCAATTTTCGCACACATTCTGCAACATTACCATGATTTTCAAAGTAATGTCGCAATATTTCCCAGCGTTGTTCAAGCGTATACACAACCATATTCGTTCAGCGGAAGGATAAAACTAATTATCTGTCAAATCAGACATGAGCTAAGTGTTGCCATACACGAAATAAGCACTAGTTGAAAAAAAACGTTACATGGCGGACCCTGTATAAGCTATGAAAATTCTCCACAAAAAATGTTCAATAACTTTTTCCCGAAAATCTCACGTTTCATCGGAAAATGAAGAGTAAAGAAAAAATTATGAAAAATTATTTCGAATTTATATTGTTTTCTTTATGCAGGATGACCCACCTAAAGTTACAAAGCGGCCAGCTGTGGATAGGCTTTGGATAAACGAACAAAAATCAGTAGGGGAGGGGGGGAAGAAATCGTAACAGTTTACCAGGAGCGCGTTCAAAAACCTTACTATAGTAAACCACGAGGTAAGCCGTGGTTATGCTACATCACTTCACTTAACCACGAAAGTTTATGTTTAACCATGAAGGTTTTTGAACGCACCGTGGTTAACTACGTGGTAAAGAAAATTTAAAAATTTTTCCATAAAATAGTGTCGGCTATTTGCCTCAATTATTTCCAATAATTATTTATTTAAAATAATCTCACAAATCCCACTTTGATTTGTTCATTATTAACATTAAAACAAATGCCAAAAAATTGTTTTTATTCTTCTTCTTCTTAACTATCACTAACCATGCTCCCGAGCATGGTTAAAATTTAACTACACTATGGTTAACCACGGGAGTTTTTGAACGCCAAAAAGTTATGCTCGTGGTTATGTTGTAGTTAACCACGGAGTTTCTGAACGACAAAAGTGTACCATAGTTAACCATGGTTAACCATAGTAAGGTTTTTGAACGCGCTCCTGCTAGGCGTTTTGAAACTTTTTGGTAGAGGTTTACATATCACCCTGTATTTTTATAACCCTATGACCTATTTTCATCAGTAAGGTAACAGTATACGCAGAATAATCTCACCTACCTAAAACTGTAAAAGCAAAGGTTCTACACTACCAGAACTTATATTTCAACACATGTGCACACACGAAATATTTCAAGCGCATACACCTCACGTGCGTGAGTAATAAGGACAATTGTCAATTTCTCCCGCCCGTGAGCTGTGTGCGCTTGAATTGTTTCGTGTACGCACATGGGCCGAAAAATTAGATTTGAGCCGATCGTGTGCGCACGCGAGTGTGCGTTTCCGAACTCTGATATCTGTAGACAGGAGCATTAGGAGAAGGCAGGCAACACCCTGCTGTAATCGGAGCGTCATGATAAATAGAATGCTGCTCATATCACCGAGCCTGCAGAATTGCGCAAACAATTTAACTCCTAGAACTACTTAAAGGAACTAGCAACCTAATTTAAGTCATTTGTTTTGAAGTTCTTTAAGTTCAAGCCAATATCAATTGAGCAATGCCAAACCGAATTCGTTCGTTTGGCCAATTTAGATAAAAAGCATTCAAAATTGTAAAGAAATAAAAGGGGACAATTTGAATAACAGAAAATCGGGTTCGCTCTACAAATTTAGATAAAAACCATCCAAATAATTTTGTATTTTACTACAGAAGTGAACAATTCTATTAATAAAAAATTATGCAAATAAATTTGTTGATGACAAAGAAACTGATAAGGGGCACTTTCCCCCAATTATTAAATACGATGTGTACATTTTATTAAGGAAACAATTCTATTTTTACCCTATTCCAGGGAACGAATTTTAATTACACTCGTAATAGACCTTTTGCCAATATAATCGAATAATCTTGTATTCAATTTAGGAACGATTAACATTTAATAAACGAGAGCGTTTAAAGTCATAACACGTAGATAAGATTGACAACACGTTTTCCGAATGCTTATTTTAGATAAGCTGGATGTTGATCCGGCTAGAACCAACGGTCGATATTATTTTACTTTTAAGTACATATACATTATCACCATCAAGTGCTCGTATATTTTTACAAAATGTTATTGATAAGTAAACAAAGAACAAAACCGCAATTGCACGAGACACAAACGTGTAGCAACTTTGTAAATTATTACAAATTTAAAAAAAAAATGAAATTGACACTTACCAAAAGGTGGATAGTCGCACCAGGTGGTGTCATTGCCTTGAACATTCGGGGGAGGATCTAGAGCTGAACAATTTCTGTGTAGAACGGATTTCACTACCGAAATAGGTTTACGGGTCATATGATAGCACGTATATGATATATATGTTAGAACCAGCACAGAAAGTTTGAATCTGAATGAACAAACGTGTAAATTAACGTCATTTCGTTGCTAAATAAATAATACTCACAGAAACTCCCTTTTAAATTGCACTCTGCTGCAGCATTTATCCGACAAAGCTTTAAGAGCCCGAATCCCGATGGGCACGTCATTGTAGTTAGTGTTCATCTTCTTCCTTCGTCTAGTCAAAAATTTCATCAAACAAAGGAATCCGCCAATACTTTAATTAATTTTTTTTCAAAGGGGCAGCATTAAATGAATCACTTCTCTACTCTTCCCGAAACCTGATCCAGCAGCAGCCTAGACTAGGTGCTTCCTGCTTCAGCACTCAAACAACAGAAGCGATGGTGATGAGCTACGCTGGCATTTTTGTAGATCTTACCGGATAGATAAGAACGATCGCAAATATTTGATTAAATCACTTTTAACTTAATCTTTCACCAGCATAAAGGTATTAAGAACACAATCAAATAATTAATTTTTAACGCATACGCGACGCAAGAGCGGTCCACAGCTGCTACGAGCAACGAAAACACAACTGATAGGACTTCTGACAGCACAGCAACAGTGCTGCCAAGAATGTGCGCGAGTTTCGTGCCGGAAATGCTATTGCTGGACTAGATTAGCGTTGTTTTGGGTCTAGAAAATTTAGCGGGAGTTATAAAAACGGTCAACGTAAAAAATTTATGGCTATGCATATTTATGGATTAAGTTATTAAGGCCTGAACATGTAACCGAAACGAAACGAAACCGAACCGAAACGAAGAAAATAAATTGTATGAAAATTACTATGATTACATGCCGGATCGAGGACTTGACTTGAGATCCAACTGACAGTTTAATCCGCGGCGAAAGTTCACCAGCTTGAGAGCTTGACTTCAAGCCGGCTTGAAATATATTTGACACTTCGCATAAGTTTGCTTCGAAATGCGTGATGGAACAAACGATTTTTTCTCATTTATGTGCAGCTTAAATAAATAAAATAAATTTATTAAGTGAATTGCATCAGAAGTGAAATGTACAGCCAACGGAGAACTAATTTCAAAACTCAAGCGCTGAAGCAGGGGTTACATGGCCAATTTCAAGTCGATCCGACAAATTTTTCGGATCTACTTGAGTCAAGCTTACTTGAAGTCGATCTGAGGTTACATGACTTTCAAGTCTACTTGAAGACGACTTCAAGTATGCATGTAATCATAGTAAATGTATGAACTCAATTATGAAGCGAACGAAACCGAAACGGAGCGGAGGATATAAATTCATTTCATTTCGGCTTTCGACTCAGCTATTCAGCACTGGAAAGTACCGATCAGCTGATTGTCAGGTTTCAAAAGTCAAATTTTCCTTGTTCTTTGGGCCGTAAAAATGTTAACTGGAGACAAAGTTGAAAAATTATTTTTTGCTGTCCGCAGTTTCCCGGAATTATATGACAAAAGTAATAAAAAATATAGGGATGCGTGAAAAAAGAGATTATTTGGAAACGAATTTCTGAAGAGCTTGAGTGCACATATTATTTTATGATATTTATTTACGTACATATATTATAGATAATATATTTATTTCAACTAATAGCTATTCAACTGTAAATATATTATTTAAATTCAAAACCTTTTAATTAAAACTTGTTCCTTCACACATGAAAATAAATTGTCTAGAAATGTCAAAAACCGATTCGGTTCGATTGCTATATAATCGCTAGCATATTGGAATTCGTTTCGGTTCCGTTTCGTTTTCGTTTCGCTTTCGGCTACATGTTCAGGCCTTTAACAGATTTGAAATTAGTTTTCAATAACTGTCTGGAATTTATAAATTCACCTTCCAGAATAATTTTAATATGAAATATTTCATAGGAGCGCCCGCTAAATTTTTATTATTATTGAAGTGAAACTTTAGTCGCGTTAAGGTGCCTGTAAACGAGCAACCAAAAATGCACATTGCCAGTAATACTTCAGAAAAAGATGGCCGGCTATATGTTTGAAAATGTGTGGCCGATACTATTGCTTGGCAACTTGTAGTCAGACATGTTTTCGCAATGTTTTGGCTACTGTGTTGCCCGACAATTTCACGCGTACACTATGCCTAATCTCCAATGGAAAAACCAACCACGAACCAACCACGTACCAGTAGGCTGAATTAGCTGACAAAATCTATCACTGTAGATGTGAATTGTCAGAAATGTCTGTTTTGTTATTATTATTACTAGATTCGACTTTTCTGTTGTCATATTTTTTGACGGGATATTGCAAATACAATTTAACGTCATTTATGCATTGATTTTGATTGATTTTTGACATTTTTTGTACTAAATTGCCCGCTGAATTTCATCTGGCAACTCAAATGGTTTAACTAACACATACGAAAAGTTAACCCATGTCGACCAAAACACGAGCGAGACGGATAATTCAATTTACAATGGGAAGGAATAGGAAGCAGCACTTTGGTTGGTTGGTTCGTGGTTGGTTTTGCCATTGGAGATTAGGCATTAGGGGTCGTCCATTAATTACGTGAGGCGTTTAAGGGGGGAGGGGGTCGAGCCGAATCTCACCAAATCTCACGTAGGGGAGGGGCGGGTGGGGTAGCGGCCTCAACGAATTATGCGAGCCAATGAGGATAAATTTAGTCGAAAATCCTTTCAAAATTTTTGTTCTTTAACATATAATTATTTTATTGTATACCTACTCTATTTCCTCCAATGTTAAAGAATGATCGACTTCAACTTCTCGATGGACAGGAGAAAGTTATTGGTCGTTTTAACTCGTTTTACGGCAACATCTCACACTTTCAGATGTTAGCCGATGACGTCCAGGCCATCAATGTCCGGTTCGACTCTTTGTCGGACACCCTGGCTTCTGTTGCAGCCACCTCGGCTTTAGACATTCATTCGGGCATCCTAAATCCTGTCGCTACCACTTCCTGCACTTACAACCCCTCGGCTTCTCTTCATCAGAGATGAAGTCATCTTCTACGCCGGTCTCGATATCACCCTTTTCCCCTCCAGTAGTTGTTACACCCCCGGTCACTGAAGCTACAGATCCTCTGGAACCTCGCACCCCTCTGGTTACTGTACCTAAACCTTTAAATATCTTCATCTCGCGATCCTCTCCTGAAACTAAGGCGGAGACTATTTATGAATACTTAAGGATGAAATCTATAAAAGCGGAATTGGTGCTTTGCAGAAAAGTCAGCAAAGCTTCCAAGCCTGTTTCTTCGTTTGTTTTATCTTCCCCGCCGGTTATTGTCTCAAAACTCTTTTAGATCCTGGTTTCTGGCCTGCTGGTGCCCTTACCAAGCTTTTTGTTCTGCGTACCCGTACTCGAGCCCATCAAGCAAACGCGTCTACTTCAAGCGTTCTACAGATTCCAAAAAACTCGAGACGCTTTCCCTCTACTATCAGAACGTAAGGGGGACCAGGGCAAAAACTAACGACATTCTTCAGGCATCGAAGGCTAGCGGGTTCGATGTCATAGCATTTACTGAAACCTGGCTTCATGAAAGCATTCTTAATGCTGAAATCTTGGATTCCTCCTACTAGGGAATCCAATCCCGCGAATGCGGGATCCCGCACTATTTTTGCGGGACTAGACGTACGGGATCCGCGGGATTGGCGGGATTTGGGCAGACAACAACCTTGAACTTCTGGAGAAAAGGCTTTTGTCCCACTTGCATGGTATGCTGGACGACCAATATTCAGCGTCTGAGGAACGTCTAAAGCAGCTCTCCTCGCAGCTCACCAATTTATCTACCCAAATGGAAGAAGTTTCCAATTCTCTAAATAGGCAAGTAAGTGGAGTGAAAGAAGATGTTGAGTCCGTTCAGCATGATGTGGCGGTATTGTCCAATGAGCTAGAGGACCTACGTCGGCAGTCAAGGCTCAAAGATGTGGTCGTTAGAGGTATTCCTGCCACCGACAACGACAAACCGAGGCAGATTTTAGATCAGCTCGCCTCCACCATTGGGCATGAACTGACGCCTTATGTTAATGTGTTTCGCCCACTACAGCGCCGAAGGAAGCTCAGGCCGGTAATGTGAGAAAGGCAAGCTCATTGCTGATTATTAAATTCCCGTCAGCCAACGAGCAGCTCGAGTTCTTGCGAAAAAGTCGCCAGCACGGCCAGTGGCGGATCCAGAGACGACTTCTGGGGGGGGCCCTCGTCTAACATGCGCATTTTTTTGTTTACTTGCTCTAATTTTCTTATTTTTGCTCCCGCTGTCCCTTTTACCCTTCTAGAGGGGATTTAGTTACAAACTAAATTAATAATCAATGATATTTTGTTAATAATATTTATTTTAATAACACTTATAACAATTATTAAAAAATCAAAAGGCGTTAAGCAAACCTGGGAAAAAATATTTGATATATAAGTTATACATATATAAAGCGTTATATATAAAATATGTCCATATAGATATTTATGAAACAGGGAGGATAATATAGGTCACGACGGGAAGATAATATAGGTCACGGCCACGTTGTGTGTGCCTTCAAACTGCGAATTTATATCGATGTGCGCCTGTCTTCGCAAATCTTGTTATTATTTTGTTTTCGTCAACGGTAAGGTCTTGGTGGACATTGAGGAGTGCCAGGCCAACTAGTCGCTCCTGTTCCATCGTGGAGCGCAACCACGTTTTGAGGCGTCGCAGAGTCGAAAATGTTCTCTCTGCCGTGGCATTGCTGACCGGAAGGCTCGCCAAAAGAAGAACAAGTTTGTAAATAAGGGGAGACGTCTCTTCATCACAAAACGACAGAACCTCAAGAGCTGTGACTGGTAGATTGGTGACGTTACCCTCTTCCTTCTCGCGCTGCCACTTGACTCTCCAAAGATCAATCTCGGATTGAAGTAGTTGGATTCCAGCATCGATATCTATTTGCAACTGCAGCAGGCTGCCAAAACGGCGCATGACATCACCGACGTACTCATTACATTCCTCTGGAGGAATGGAAAGAATGTTCTCAGGAAACAGGAACGGTAGATGGAAGATATCGAGTGTCTCAGCGGAGAATCTTTCGTTCATGTCTTCTAAGATATGATCCAAAAGAGGAATATAAGTTGAGAAACGATAGTATGTCTCGGGTGAGTCCGTGGTGTAATTGGCACGCTGGGTTTGCCTGCCACATCGCCGAGGGATGGATAGCTGTACATTTAATTTGGAGGCAAGATCTTCAGCCCGTTCCCATATTATCTTAAAGTGTTTCTCCGCATCTTTACGACGATTATTGAGTACAGAAATTGTATCCGCAACTTTGTTTGCACCTTCCTTAAGATCAAGGGACGGCTTTTGAAGTACTTTGCTCAGAGGCAAGGTTAGAGACAAGACATCACTCAGACACAACATAGAGATAAAAAATTGACTGTCACACAGAGAAGATGCTAAAGAAAATGCTTTTGCTGAGGTAGTGTTGTCTTTCCATTCAGAAATTTCATCGAGAGCTTTGACGATTTTTGGAAGGTCAACAGAGAACTGAATTACGCCGTCGTGTCGCTCACACCAACGGGTTTCGCACAAGCCACTCAATGCACCTCCAAGGGTCTTATTGAGAACTGTGCGACGCTTTGGATAATTAAAAAAATCAATTATTTCCTTCATAACTCCTATGGCGTTCTTGATAACTGGCACTTTGTTAGATCTCCCCAAGGAGTTATTAAGTTTGTGGTTATAGCATGGTGCTCTCAGAGCGTTAGTAGCCTCCTTTTGTATTTCAGATACTGCACCAAACTTCTCAGACATCATAACCGAGCATCCATCAGTTCCAATGCCTACACAATTCTTCAGAGGAAGTTGGAGATTTTTTAGTTTACGGAGTACTATATTTCCAAGTGCTTTTCCAGTAAGTGAAAGTTCTCCCTTGCTCCCGGTGGATTTATCAGCAGTTTGTCGGCTTTGAGACTCCTTCAAAATTTCGGCGTCATTCCCAGAGTCATATTCTTCTTCCTCTTTCGCCAGATCTTGGAAAGCGTTTACAAAGCAAATAAAATCCTCCTTGATGTTATCTTTGTGAACATATCGAAGGATTAAACTTATCTGGGAAGTATGAGATATATCGGTGGTCTCGTCAAATATGATGCTGTAAAACGAAGCCTTCATTACATTTCCCACGATTTGATCAGAAATCTCTTGCCCACAGCATTGAATTATCTTGTTCTGAATAGTTTTGCTGATGTATGTGGCACGAGTTATATCTCAGAACCGCGGAAACAGTAAAAAAAACAATGAATTTGATTTTTACACTATAAAAGATCTGTTTATTTAAATTTATGAAAACTACTTTTTACTACAATAATTAATTAATCAAACAAGAGTAAAATAAAGTCTTTAACAATAATATAAATCGGATTTAAGATATCGACTTGATGAAGCGAAAGCCAGCACAAGAGTGTCCAGCCTAATTATTACTTGAATATGATTTACCTTAAAGAATTTAATAAAATGTGGAAATACCTTAGATATTAAATTACTCTAAAGAGAACCTTCTACTTAATTTACTTAACTTATGCTTAGGTGGCGTCTGGTGTATGAATCGGGAACGGAAATTGGTTGGTGGCATGTGTAGAGTTCATGACTGGAATCATCAGGTCACACGGGTGTTGCATTTGGCATTTGGGGTTAAGGGCATGTAACTCCTCCCCCCTTAGTGTTGAGCGACGGCCAGATGAACTGAATCCTTGAAGGTTCGCTGGGCGTCGCGAATGCGGATATGGTAGGTGAAGCACTTTGTAGTTCCAGGGATGTTCTCTTCTGAAAACTTCTATATAGTCCTGCGTAGGTGATTAGGATGATGGTAAGTATCACAACAACTAGTATTATGTATGAAGGGACGAAGTCATCTAAGCGGACGTAAGGTTCCAGCATCTCGTAGGTGTTCCTTTCGGCGAATTGGTAGTTCTGCAGTTTTTCCAGTTTTATAGGGCTATTGAAGAAGGTGGTGTTTGATTCATTGAAGATGGTAGGATGGATGGTTATCTCGTCCCAATATCTGCTCTCTATAGTGCTGTAGGTGACATCGTTGATTTTCACTTGGCAATTTTCAAAGTGGATGAGCGCTGATCCTTGGATTTTCCTTTCGTCTAGGCCGCAGGTGGTGGAGATGATGGTCGCTGGAGCCTCGATTAAGATTATGTAATTTGGCTCCGGTTGAAAAATTTCGGCGTTAGTTTTCCTCTTGTGCAGTTCGCATTTGGCTGGCTTGTTATTAATTAAATTCCCTATACATGAACTACTTACTGGTTCTCTATCATTAGTTTCTCTACAATAATATGTACCTTCTATTCTATTGCAAATGTTGTCAAGATTTTGAATGTGATTTGAATTTAGCAAAATATACGGCTTGGGTTTAAGGGTGTTAGTTTTGTTAATAGGAAGTGGGATAATATGAAATATAGAATAAATTTCTTCAGAAAAATTCGGTATTTGGATGTTGAATATTATATTAGTATCATTATAATAGGCTTGAAGGCCAAGTAGCTCGTATAAATGTTCATTTGATTTTATAGTTATATTTTGTTTTTCAATTATAGTATGAATTTCTAATAGTTCTGTAATGCTTAATATCTGTTTTGGGATTATGTTCAATTTGGCAAAAACGATAGCTTCTCCAATGTTAGCTAGATGTGCGTGGAGTAAGTCTATGTTATAATTGATTTGGTTTAGAAATTGTAAGTATTGGAATAGTGCATTTTCGGATTTAATTTTGTTTTGGATTTTATCTTGCGTAAATTTAAAATAATTAGTTATTATTTCTTGTTGGGTATTAATATGCTTAGTGATATTATCAAAACGTTCTACCATTTTCTTATTAATTAATGTTTGTTTGTTAAGTTCGGTTTTTACCATTTGGTCATTTTTCATGAGAGTGTCAATTTCTGTATTAAGTTTTAAAGCGTCATTAGCGTCCATATTTCCCGTGATTCCTTTAATAAGTGTCCCTAGTCCGTTTATAAGTCCTCTCTTAGTCCTAGTTCTAAATGATGGCATTAAAGTCTGCAGTTTGTTTCTAAGTTCGCCTAATTTAGTTTTTGTAGTGTCCAATGAGTTATTTAGTTCGTATATACTGTCCAATGTCTTTAAGGAGTTGTCTATCTTGTTTATATTTTCTTCGTACTGTCTAAGTTTTACTATATGTAATAAATTGTCATGTCCTCGTATAGTTCTAGCTATTCCCAATTTGAGTGGTAGAATGCCCTTGTTGTTCGTCAAGTCGTGAATTTCTACTTTCTCTGCTAATATCTGCCCTATTGCCCTGAAATTTACGTTTCTTCTTAATTTTTGATTTATGTAATTTTTTATTTTTATTTGTAATAAGAGTAACTTCTTTATCTTGTCTTACTTTATGTTTGCTAAATCGAGGGGTTAATTTATTCCGCCTACACTCTTTCCTATAAATTCTCATACCTTCATCGTATGGTTCCGGTTCTTCTCTATTTGTATTAAGTTTTTCTATATTATTTTTAACATTAGTTTCTAATTTTTCTTTTATCGTCGGGTATATCTGGGTTTGGAATTCTTTTAATTTTTCTAGATATTCATGAACGTTCTGGTGTTGTAAATCGTTATTGAACTCATAGGTTCGACCGTAGAAAATCTCAAAAGGAGTAAATTGGGTGGCTGAATGTATAGCATTATTGTATGTTATAATTGTTTCGCTTAAAATATCGTCGTGATCTCTAGTTTTATGTAAATTGTGGATGATCCTATAAATTTCAGTTAGTGTTGAATGTAAGCGTTCAACAGGCGAATTGCTACTACTTTGCTGATATGAAGTGACGTGGTGGTGGATTTGGAATTGTTTACAGAAATCTTGGAAAATGAGAGAAGTGAATTCTGCTCCAGAATCGGAAACTAGTTTCTTCGGTACGCCATGGGTACTTATAAACTGTTTTAGAGCTTTGATTATCGTTAAGCTGTTTCTCGCTATCAGAGTATGTGCTGAAGCAAATTTAGAAAATTTGTCAATGACGGTGAGGATTTGCTGATTGTTAATGGTATATATATCCACATGGATTATATCGAGAGGTTTTAAAGGGGTTTCAGGGACCGTGTGCTTAACCTTTGGAGGGGACCGATCATACTTCATAGTCTGGCATACGCTACAGGTATTTATGATTTGGGATATTTTATTCTTCATCAATGGAAAGAAATATTTTCGTTTTAAATGATTTAGGCTTTCATTGATACCTCTATGATTACTCTGAACATGATAGTCTCGGATGATTTTATCTTGTTCGTCGCCTTCCGTGACGTCGGTTAATATTTTATGACATCTAATGACTTTGAAAACCTTTGACCGTGAAAAGAATTTGGAGAAAACGGTTTGAATCGTCTTGAAAAGGTCGTCGTTCGTGGTATAAATTGCGTTTAAACGACCTGGTGCTAAAAATCTTTTAAGTATCCCGGTTATTGCTTCTTCTGTGTTTGTCGTGGTCCTAACTACTCTCCGTTGCTTGTTTTTGAATGGCATTATAAGGGATACTTCAGGCTTCATGTTAGATTCTTCTAAGACTAGTTGCAGAGCGAATTCGTTTATGGGTCTATCGGTAGTAATGATGGTGTCGTCTATTTGCTCAGTATCAAGTTGGGTGGCTGATCCGCTGGTAGATGGTTCGGCGTTTTCATTTATGTTTACTTCGACTACAGGGTTATTAGCTTCTGGCCTTATTCTACTCAAGGCGTCAGCGTTGGAGTTCTGAGAGCCCTTTTTGTAGACTATCTCATAATCATACTCCTCTAATTTTAGTCTCCAGCGGACGAGACGTGAATTAGGATCTTTGAGACTCATGATCCAGGCTAAAGGTTTGTGGTCGGTCACGATTTTAAATCTTCTACCAAAGAGGTACGGCCTGAAATATTTGGTCGCCCAAACAATCGCCAATAGTTCCTTCTCAATGGTAGAATAATTGATCTCGGAATCTGTCAAGGTCCTGCTTGCATAGCAAATAGGCTTGTCACTTCCGATTGATCCCTGGGACAATACCGCACCGATAGCGTAATTACTAGCGTCTGTTGTCAAGACGAATGGTTTAGTAAAGTCGGGGTATTGGAGTATTGGATCATTTGATAGTATGTCTTTGCAAATTTCAAAAGTTCTAACGTAATTCTCAGTTAAAGTGATTTCTTTACCTTTCTTGAGGCACTGCGTGAGGGGTTTCGTCAGTCTGGCGAAGTCTTTAATGAATTTCCTGTAATATCCCAGGAGACCCAGAAAAGATTTGATCTCCTTTTTGGTTTTCGGGATTGGAAATTCTTTAATAGCTTTGGTTTTGTCCGGGTTAGGCTTCACTCCATTTGTTGTTACTACATGACCGAGAAAAGCTACTTCTTTGTATAAAAATTCGGATTTATCCAGTTGAATTTTCAAGTTAGCTTCTCTAAGTTTCTGGAATACTTTCGTCAGATTATTAATGTGTTCTTGCAGTGACGTGGAGTAAACGATAATATCGTCTAAGTACACCAGACACGCTGAACCTTGTAGCTCTTTCAGCACATTGTCCATAACTCTCTGGAATGTTGCTGGAGCATTTTTTAGTCCGAACGGCATACGGACGTACTCATAATGACCGCCTTCAACTGTGAAAGCTGTCTTTTGGACGTCGGAAGGGTCCATTTCGATTTGATGAAAGCCGCTCTTCAAGTCAAGGGTAGAAAAGTACATACACTTTCCCAGTTTATCTAAGATTTCGGTGATATTGGGTAAGGGGTACTTGTCACTGATCGTTTGCTCATTTAATCTCCGATAGTCTATCACTAGACGCCATTTTTTCTTCCCGCTGGCATCGGCCTTTTTGGGGACTATCCAGACGGGTGAGCTCCACGGCGAATAGCTGGGTCGGATTATGCCTTGTTCGAGCATCTCATCGATCTGTCTTTTCACTTCTTCTCTATGAATATAGGGATATCGGTATGACTTGGTATATATTGGGGTGTCGTCTATGGTTCTGATTCGGTGTTTCACTTCGTTTGTGAAGCTAAGATCCTGCCCATATTTATAAAAAATGTCTTCAAATTCTTTGCAGACTTCTAGCAAGGCCCTGGTTTCTTCTGTGTTAAGGTGGTTTGTTCTGAGGAGATCTTTTATGGCTGGGTTTGTATTCTTAGGTTCGTCGTCATAATTTACGTTAAAGTTATTACACTCTGTGTAGCTATCGATAGTGAAAGCTTCTGCCTTTAATGGTTGTTCAAAGAAAAGTTCCTGCTCGTAATTACTTTGATTAATTACTTCTACACAGCTGTACCAGTTCTCGGCAGAATAGAGACCTTCGGGAATGTATAGTTTGGGTTTCACTTGCATATTTTTTAAATAAACATCGCCATGCTCAATATCGACTGGTAATTTAGCAATAATTTTGGAATTAGGAGGAATCTTATACCTTGCTGACATAAAGTTTGGTTTAAAGAGGAGTGGAATTCTGCTATAAGTTGTGATCAGGCTTTCACTAACGAGATCGATATTTGCTCCAAGAGATCTTAGAGTGTCTAGGCCAAGCAAACCGTCAAAATATCCGTGGAATCGAAAAGCTAAAAACCGTGTCAGACCGGGTTGGTTGAATTCAAGGAACGTTGGGATTATGACTTCTTTATCAATTTCATGGATATTTAATATTGTTGTGATTGCTATAGGTTTTATGCGTCTTAATTCGTTAGGGTGTATGAGTTCTGGGTTTATAAATGATGATGAGGAACCTGTGTCTATGAGAAATTTGAGGGGTCGACCGAAGGGAGAAGAAATATGGATGTAAGGGAGTATTGTTCCATGTTTGTTGACGTCTAAGTAACCGATGGGTTCTGCGAGGCACTGGAGGTAAAATTTTCGTCTATTTCATAGGTGGGAGTATCATCGCTGTAATTGTAATAATGGTCTAGACTTTGTTGGTACGAATTAGGTTTACGAGCGTATCTTGAGTTATTGATATTTCCCGGTTGCGCTGCTTGGGTCTCTGCTATGTGGAATAGCTCCTTACTTGTATAATTTTGCTTCCCAAATGGCCGTTGGAAACTATTTGTTGGTTGTTGCCTGTTCTGCGTTTGAGAGTGTTTACCGTGCGAAGTGTCCATGGGTTCTGGTTTGGGGTGAGAAGGATAGGGTCTTTGGAAGTTCTGAAACCGCGTTTGATAATTGTTATTGTTGAAGTTTGGAACGCTATATTGCTTCGCGTAAGGAATATATCTCGGCTGCTGTGAATTGTTATTAAACTGGTTGGTACGTGGGAAATGTGAGAAATTTTGAAGTCTTGGGAGGCTTCTAGGTCTAAATTGTTGGTTGAAATTCCTATTCATGGTGGGAGAGAGATTATTGTTTGATCTGTGGGGTTGTTCTGCCTTTGAATACGATATATTTTGTTCTTTAATGCAGAACGAGAAGGCTTCTGCTAAGGTGATCGGTTTCATGGCTCGAATTGTTGAGCCCAAGGGTTCTCGAAGACCAGATAAGAAGGCATTTAAGCACATTTCCGAGTACAAATCTTTTTTGGATTCTACTACACTAGCATTATTTTCGTGGATATTAACGTGGTTGGTTAAACTAGCAAACAGCTCTATTACTTCGCTATAGAATTTTTCGAAGGTATTAGTTCCTTGCCTTAACTTATGTAGATCGCGGATAAGGGATGATTCGTTTCTTTTGTCGACGTAGTGTAAAATTAAATGTTCTCTTATCTTACTCCAAATCAATGGAGTCCCATACATATTCAGGACTTCATTGGCAGGCCCAACTACCTTATTGCGGATGGCTCTAAGGAGGACCTGTCCGTAACCCGTTTCACTAACAATGGATATGGTATTTAAAATTTCGTCCACGTTATCCAAAAAGTCAAATAAGAGCCTCGGATTTCCGTCAAATTGCGGCAAATCCTTGATGGCATCAGGGATTCTTAATGAATTAAAAATGTCAAGAGAGGTCACTGTCACTGTGTTGGTAGCATTATGAGGGATATTGGGCACTTCGTTGGACGTCATTTCGATTATATTAATAATATTGGAGGGACCACAAGAGGAATTATAACGTTCGGGACTATTATTCAAAGAAAGGTTACTCAAATTTTTGTTTAAACTGTCGTTAAGTATATTACTTTCGTTAAGGATATTACTTTCGTTAAGAATATTACTTTCACTATTTGCACTCAAATTTTCGATTGAAAAATTACCGTCACTTGCACTATTTTGATTCGATTCTTCGATTTCACTTATTTCATTTAAATTTTCTAAAGATCTAATTAAACCGATTCTACTTTTAAGTCTTGTTAGATAAGGATAAGGACTATTACCGGGGTGGTTAGTTTTTTTATTTGGCCGGGGCATAAATATATATATATATAATAAAAATATAGGAAAAATAATTCAAATAAAAATCTTGACAACTTACATTAATATTATTATAAACTGCTTCCTAAGGTTCATGGTTCTCTTCGGATTGGCAATTAAGGGTAAAAACCCAACTGGTCTGTCCTGTGTATTTGGTGAGTTTCCGGTAAACCGCCGGTTTCACTTGATGTTGCAGGATGATATCCCTTGGTCCTTCCGCAAGTGTTCTTGGTGTCAGCTCCGGTGTTCTGATAAACCGTCAGAAGGCACTAAAACGCACTTTGAAACACTTTTGCACCGATAAACCGTCGGCGTTAGAGTTTTCTTGATAAACCGTCAAAAAAATTTCTCTAAATTCGCGGATTAGACCGGGATTGACCGTTTGCCAATCCTACCGACTGCGCCAGTTATATCTCAGAACCGCGGAAACAGTAAAAAAAACAATGAATTTGATTTTTACACTATAAAAGATCTGTTTATTTAAATTTATGAAAACTACTTTTTACTACAATAATTAATTAATCAAACAAGAGTAAAATAAAGTCTTTAACAATAATATAAATCGGATTTAAGATATCGACTTGATGAAGCGAAAGCCAGCACAAGAGTGTCCAGCCTAATTATTACTTGAATATGATTTACCTTAAAGAATTTAATAAAATGTGGAAATACCTTAGATATTAAATTACTCTAAAGAGAACCTTCTACTTAATTTACTTAACTTATGCTTAGGTGGCGTCTGGTGTATGAATCGGGAACGGAAATTGGTTGGTGGCATGTGTAGAGTTCATGACTGGAATCATCAGGTCACACGGGTGTTGCATTTGGCATTTGGGGTTAAGGGCATGTAACTCACGCGCCGACGTTGTCTCTAGATGCTTTTGAAGGAGGGTATCTCCTGCGTCCACTCTAAACCTTAACAAATTTCTAAAAACTCCTTCTTGCTGAAAGTGACGTGAGTCAGCACCAATTTTTATTATACCATCATCTCTATGTCCTCGGAGGGGAAGATTATTGCGGCCGCAGAAAATAATTGTTTTCACAATTGGTGTGAGGCGTTCTCTATTCTCTTTTATTTCATTCAGCCTCTGTTGATTAACGAGGCTCGCAACATCTGCTTCTGGAGAATGATAAGTACGAAGAAAATCTATGGCGGCTTGCTCGGCTTGCACATGATAATTATTCCTACTATGAATTTCTAAATCACCATTCTTTCCCATTAGATCTTTATAATTCCTCAAAGGCTCGGTAACCAAATGTTTCAAATTGGTTGTTTTGTGCTTTCCTCCGACAGCTCCAGTTACAAACCAAGGACAATACTTGCAAAAAAGCCCTTTGAGAGATGGGGAATAGACCAACCATTTATATTTAGGATTCTTGAGATGGTGGTCATGCAGATACCTCCGTTTCGTTCCTTTATTGTGAAATGAAAAGGGGAAGACAAATCCCGGCTCTGGCACCCATGGATTTTTGATCAGCTGAAACTTGGTGTAATCATCAATATGTTTGCGGATATACTGTCCAATGTCATTCTGCACGAACACGATGCCTGTTTGTTGTGAAGGAGACGATACTGGCGGCGAATCCGCAGGAGGAGTAAAAGTATTATCTGAGTCCATATCCGTTACGTCAGTTAACGAAGAAGGTCTACCAACTTCTCCTCCATCAGATTCAGCTCTATCAACCTCATGTAAACGACACTTTTTCGCAGGCTGAAAAAATGTATTTATCTTCTGCTGTGGCTGCGATCGTTTCTTCGTGGATTGCTGGTGCGCCTCCTTAGAGATAATAAAAAATAGTATATAAGGTAAATTATAATGAGATGAACAAATAGAGCGAGGAGCATTTGTTCAAGTTATTTGTAAACGGATCATAAAATAAATGAATAACTCTAAAAAACCATAAAGACACACTAAAATACTAAATTAATCTAAATATACAGCCTTGTGCAAAAGTATTAGGCACCCTATGGAAAATCGAGTAAAATGGGTATGGAGTCAGGATAAATGAAAAGGAACTCTCTTTGGATGTTCTGAATGTTTTTCTTTAAAATTACTCATAAATAGTCGTCAGTTGATTGCGGGGGCCAATGCAGCAACTTTTACAAAATTTCACAAATCTATGTCATTGAACGCGCTGATTTATGATTTGATTTTAAATCTTCTCGGAATGGTTATTGTGGTTTTTTTGTCGTATGTAATACACAAATTCAGACACAACAGAATAAATTCCGGGAACTCCTTTCATAGATAGAGTTAAAAAAGATGGGTGCCTAATACTTTTGCGCATGGCTGTATGTATATATAATTCAATTATTCACTATGTTTCTATTTTTATCTACCAGGTATTTTATTATAATATTTTATTATGAGGTCCGGTACTCACCATTCTTAAATAACAAGATTAAACTATTGAATGTTTATGCGCTTGCAAAATAAAACTCGGCGCCTGTTTGTTGCAAGGATGCGATGGCAAAAACTATCGTCGTCACACTGTGGTTTTGTTTATTAATATAATGTGAAAATACACTTTGCTTCACTTGTGCGCGTTACAACAGTCTCTCGCCTTGTAAGTATTCCAACGGAATGAGCTAACAATTGAGAAATTCGGAAAAAACGAGTGGTCGACAAGGCTACTTTTACTGCATTATGCTATAAACATGCTACGGGCGAAAATAGTTGCCACAGCGACTGGCAAAAACGAATAGAACACAGTGAATCGCTACCAAGACTTTTTCTACGAAACTGTGAAGGTCGTTGATTTACAACACGAAACCGATACATTCTCAGAAATATACTGGAGTAGGTCAGCGTGCCCCCAATTATATACGTTGTCTTTTATCTTTATTTTGTGTAAGAGTTCGGCAATGAAACGTGTATTGTAAATTTAAATATAAATATAAATTAAATTAACCGGCCATAAGCCTAAGGAGAGAGAACGAATTCATCCCGCCATCCGCCAAGCATGTTCCACGTCGGACCACCAAAAAACTCGCCCATTGAAAAAATCTCAAATAGTTTCCGAGATATTAGCGTTTGAACATAAACCGAGACAAATTTTTTCTGAAAAAAACAGGCGTTCTGTTTTCACTTTTGCATGGGTCTGGGAGCCAATGTTAGCATAGAAAGGGTTAGGTAAAAACGAAGTTTGGGCTCGTGTCAAGTAGCGGGTCTGGGCTGTAGTGCTATTTAAAAAAAATAATTTAAGACTCTTGGGGGGGGCTCGAGCCCCCGGGGCCCCCCCCCTGGATCCGCCACTGAGCACGGCCTATTGCGCTGAAAAATTTGAATTTGGGATTTGCCTCTGACAGCCTGATTCGAATTAATGAAAGCTTGACGAGTAAAAACAGCGACATCCTCCAGACTGCACGTAAGCTCCAACGAAGGAATCTCGTTTCCACTGCCTTCACTCGTCGAGGGCAAGTATATGTGCAGTTGCAGAAAAATGAGCCGCCTAAATTATTCACGTCAGCACTCGACCTGAACGACGCCGTCAGTCCAGCCTCCACATCAGGAGCATAATTTGGAAGTCTGGAACAACAAGCCGGCGCCTGGGAGCTTTGTATGCGTCTGTTTATAATTTTTTCTTTTTTGGTTCTTTGGTTTTTTTTATCTAATTTCTTTTATATTTATTTTTGTTTTTGTTCTGTTTTTCTGTTTAATTTTTGAAAATATTTTTTTTTCTTTTCCTTTTTCTCATTGTTTTCTGTAATGTTAGGATATTGCTGTAAGTCGTTAGAATTTTTAATAATGTCGCATCCTGGACTCATTTTGCTATCTCGTGTTGATGACTTCGGGTAGTTGGCTTTAATATGAACAAAATCAGAACTTTGCTTAACATCTTTGAAAATCGAGCTCAAGGTTTAAATGTTTGTCACATTAATGCGCAGTTTATGTAATAAAATGGATGAACTTCGGGAAATTTTTCGTCAATCAAATATTCATGTTATACTGGTATCCGAAGCCTCATGTGCCGTCGAAACTTGTATTCATAAAAGGTTATAACCTATTTCGAAATGATAGGAAAAATCGCTCTGGTGGTGGAGTAGCTATTTATGTTAAGGACAGTTTTCGATCCCTGAAAGTTAAGGAATCCGTTTCAAGTGCTCTAGAGTTCCTTAGCATTGAAATTAATAATGGTTACAGTAAATGTCTTGTTTCTGTGGTTTATTGTCCTCCTCGAATTTTCACTATTTCTGAAGCTAGCGAGTTGGAAGAGTGGCGCTCTCCGATGTTTCCCATAAGTACGACAATATCTTATTTGGAGGAGATTTTAATGTTAATATTTCATCTAATAATGCCCGTTCGAAAAACTTCCTTGAGTTTTTCAATACCTTCGACCTTAAACCCGTTAATGGACTTCCAACGTATTGTGATACTAATAATCCATCATTGCTGGATATATTTTTTGTGCCGAATGTGGACAATGTATTATTTCATAATCAAATTAGCCCACCCAGTTATCTCGATCGTGACATCCATTTTTCAAAGTTGAAAAAGCACAGCAAAAAGTTTTCACATATCGTGATTACAAATCCATTGATATACCAGCCCTATTATAAGGATGTGCCTCTCTTCCATGGAATGGTACATATAGTATCATTGACATTGAAAAAGTAGAATATTTCAATTCACTATGTAACTTTCTGCATGAATCTTTTGCTACGGTCAAAACTAAACGTATGCTTTCTACTATCTTCCCCTGGTTTTCCTCTCAAATTAACCGATTGATTTCTGAAAGGGAATTCTTATTCAGAAGATATAAGAAAAATAAAACTGTTGTGAATTTAGGAAGGTATAAGCATGTTCGGGACTTAGTAACCACTGCCATCCGTAGGGAAAAACTACGATTCTTTTCGTCAAAGCTTAGTCCTAATTTGCCTGCAAAGAAATTTTGGGCCAACATAAAGCAACTTGGAATCCATGGAAATGACTCTGTAGCCCAGGCCAATCTTAGCGAGAATGAGTTCAATAAATATTTCACAGCTGCAACGAGCAAAGTTGGTGATACTAATTGCTCTACGTCTACTGTTAATAATACTCGTACATTTAGTTTCCGCAACGTGGACTACGATGAAGTCCGTAAAGCCTTCTATGCTATTAAATCCAACGCCACTGGACAGGCCAACCTCCCACCTTTATTTCTCAAGCTAATTCTTCCTGTAATTCTCCCATACATATCCCATATTTTTAATAGCTGTCTCATGAAATCACATTTTCCGCTTCAATGGAAAAAGGCGAAAGTAATTGCACTACCTAAATGTAAACCTCCAAGTAGTCTTGGAGACTATCGTCCTATAAGTATCTTATGTTTTTTAGGTAAGGTACTAGAAAAAATAATGGCTTGGCAAATTGACAGCCACTGAGACGGGGTCCCTATTGAGTCGGGCACAGTCTGGCTTTCGCAAAGGCAAAAGCTGTGAAACTGCACTTCTGAAGGTTACTACTGACCTTCGAATGGCTCTTGACTCAGGTAATGTTGCTTTCCTCGTTCTTCTTGACTTCAGTAAGGCTTTCGATAGTGTTGACCACATGCGCCTTCTTACCAAATTGGCAACCCACATGAGGTTTACATCCTCTGCTACCTCTTTAATCCGTTACATAACTCGATTTCGGATCTCTTACCGATAACCTGCGGCGTTCCACAGGGCTCCATACTAGGACCATTACTCTTCTCTATGTACATAAATGATCTTAGCAGTGTCGTGACAAGCTGCAAGCTCCACATGTATGCAGATGATGTTCAGATCTACTTAAACAGCCCCCTTGGACTGGCTGAGAACTGTATTGCGAACATAAATGCAGATCTCAAGCGTATTTATCAATGGTCTGTGTCCAACCGTCTACAACTTAATGCCTCCAAATCCTGTTGCATTCCAATGTATAGGAGTAAATTAGATACCGTCCGTTTTCCTCCTATCGTTCTTATGAACACACGGCTACCTTATCAAACGCGTGCCATTAATCTAGGCGTTTATCTGAATTCTCAACTTACCTGCTGCGATCATATTTCTCATACATTATCTAAAATTTATGGTAACTTACGGCGTCTCTGGCTATACGCTTCCATCCTACCCTTGGGCTCGCGCGCTTAAAGATAATTAAATCTCTAGTGTTACCATACTTTACTTATGCTAATTTGGTCTTTCCTGTCCTCGATGCTGCATGTCTTGGTAAGCTTAATGTTGCCTTCAACGACTGCGTAAGGTTTGTCTACAGTCTTCGCCGATGTGATAACATCAGCCCATATCGTTGTTCCCTTCTGGGATGCACAATTGATGATTATCTACTCCTCAAGGCATTGACTTTTGTTTATAAGCTTCTACACTTCGACCGTCCATCTTACCTACATGAATATTTCCGAATTGGACGTACGTCTAGAAGAACGTTATTTATACTGCCAAGAGTCTCTTTCTTGGTTGGGCAAAGATCTTTTTTTGTTCATATGCTTCAAGTTTGGAATAGTCTGCCTACCTACGTACAAAATGCGGGGTCGTTAAATGTGTTCAGGAAACGCGTCTTCAATTTTTTGAATAACCAGTAATATCTCTTCAACTACATTCTTTTTAATTTTTAATTTTTACTTGTTTACTTTTGTTTCTTTTCTCACTTTTTATGAGTTCACTCACTCGTTCCGCTTTTTATTAATTATTGTGTTGTAATTATAATGTACATGCGTTTTTCAGCGTCAAAAGATTTATGTAATCTTAATGTACAGTTCATGAATAAACGAAATAAATAAAAAAATAAATAAATAGAAGCACCTCTTATATGAACCGGGACTTAGGAGGGGAATATTTCAAAGTAGGATAGATTTAGGCCCTCCAAATACGAGTCGACTGATTTTCAATTGCAGTTGCACATGCATCTGTTAAGTTAACTTGCCCGTGTATGGAAGTGGGAATCTATACAAGGGTCGAAATAAACGATACCGATTTGAAACTAGTTTGAATTGCCCGCTGGCGACTGTTCTTGCCGGTCAGAAGCGAAATCAGTTACGTGGTTGCACTTGATTTGAACTATTTGAAATTTTGACCGGGTTGAACACGGGTTGATTCAAAGTCAGTTGTGCTCGTGTGTGGACAGAGGTTTCACTTTGGTTGTGCGCGTATGATCATTGTGAGACCAGTTTGGTGAAATTGGGATTTCTAATCAGTCGAATCGTGTACGTAGGCCCTTAAACCTCAATTATATTGGACGCAATGAAAAGGAACGGACCGGATTAAAGTTTCAAAAATTACTAAACTAAAAATTTTAAGCATAAGCCCAAAATTTGGCAAACCCTCGCCGAAAAATTAGGAAATACAAATGATATTTGCATACGTTCGATTCCGTCAGTATAACCAGCAAAATTCCACTCCGTTCACTCCGCTTCGTTGCGTTCAGTATCATTGAGGCTTTACACTCCACAAAATATTTAAATTCGTTAGTTGAAGATATCTGGCTACTAAGCAATACAGCTTTAATTCAAAATCGTTTTAGTTTATATATGTGTGTGTATTCGAGCGTGATCAATTACTGAGTTTCCATGCAGGGTTTATCCTGGGTTAACTCAGAGTAAGCACCAATGAAAACGGGGATTGGGTAAAGTTTCGTTAAATCCAAAAAAACTCGTCGAAGCACATCGACTTAAACCTGGGGCCAGTTCGTGTATGTCGAAAACGAAAAATTTTTTTCGTCTCGGGTTCGCGTAAATCGAAAAAATTGAAAATTTTCGACTGAAGCCGACGAAAGGCACTCGAAAGGTCTTGGGTTATCGAGTTTTTACATTAGGACACGAACAATTTTCTTTCGACTTACGCGAACGCTAAAATTTTCGTCGCCAAAATTTTTCGACTTCAATTTTTTTTCGTTCGACTATCGTCGTTCGCCATACACGAACCCGCCCCAGGTTTTGCATATGGGTTTGTTTAAGTGAGTTTACTGCACATATATCAACGGAGACACGGTGTAATATTATTTATCTGTCAGATCAACCAAGAACGGTCATCGAGTTAACTTGAGGGGAAAAGCTTTCTGTAAAGTCAATGAATACTCAACTCCAGTTTATGCAAACACAGTATATGTCAAGTAACCCTACAAAATCTCTTCTTTTGCAATCCCGCAAGCTTGCAGGATTGAGATTTTGTTGCGGGATTGGATTCCCTACTTCCTACCAAGTGTGTCAGAGGGATCGTAACACTGACTCGGAAGCTCATGGGGGCGGCGTACTTCTCGCTTGTAATAGCCATCTAATTTGTAACTCAATCTCGCTTCGTAGTTTCACTATCCACCTTGACAATGGCCCAAAGTGCGCCTTTTGCGTTAGAAGGATTTTCTCTATTATTATTATTTTGTTACTCAAAAAATAAGTAACATATCCCAGTAGGACCGGTAAGCTTACAGAAGTACTGAAATCAGCACTTACTGGTAAGGGGTAGGCCTTACCACTCCCTTTTACAGAAGTGCTTACTTTAACACACGATGTCATAGGGGGTAAGGCCTTACTTTAGTACTTACCTTAGAGTACTTATAGAACTGCTCATCTGTAAGGGGTAAAGTAAGGCAGCAAATGGATCATTACAAAAAGAGCTATTCATGGGCGCCTGTGGATATGTGATCCGGTGTCGAAATGCTTTTATTTTTTTCATCTTTTATAAATGCCTTTTTTCCAAGCCCGAGAGTGGCTTTTCCTAAGCAGGCCCCTAACTAAATTCTCCACTTCTCCAAAGCTGCTTGTCCTCCGTATCGAATGAGAGCCGGGCTATTGAGTATGCTAATGTCGCATTTTATGTCGACGAATATAATTGCCCGTTTTCTTTTTTTCTATAAAATTTATGAAAACTCCAGCAAAGCTCCCTTGAGTCATCGGGCAGATTCTCACTTGTTTGGGACTACACCTTACCATCTGCCTTTTCTTGTAATGGGGTTTGTAAGGGCTCATCTAGCACCAAGAAAATAAGGGGTATCCCTTACCAGATGAGTACTTATTTCAGTGCTCCATCGGGAAGGCCTTCCTACTAGGATCTAGCGGTTCTAAGCACTTGGACTACAATCTCACCATTATCCATTGCATCAAAATATACTCACAAAACTCCAAAACTATACAAATCAAATAATACATTTAATATTTATTAAATACATTTATATTTATTTTATATTCTGAATTATTTTTTAAAATCACAGCAGTCTTTTTTATGAATTTACAAACTACATATATTTAAAAAAAAAATAAAATATGGGTAAGAAAAAACTTATTACTTTTACAAAAAAAGAAATAATAAAATAGCAAAAATGCAACAAAATAAAAGAAGAAAACAATTTTTCTTTTCTCTTCGATCTTCTTCTAAAATATCAATTATTTAACATGCCTTCAAATATTATCATCATGTTATTTACACAATTTTTGCTATGAATTGCACATTTTTTTTGATTTTTAATCTGATTTTTAGTTTTTAGTTATTAAATATTTAACAATTTTGCTAGAGCCAAAAACAAAATATATAACTTATAAAATTTTTAATAGGGGAACAAATCATTTTCAACAATATTTTTGTGCTAACATTTTTTTTTTAAAATAGATTTTCATTTTATAATTTTTTTTTTACAAATGTTTCACAAACTTAATTAAAAATAATGGCAGCAGAAATGAACTACGAGTGCAATTCAAATTTTATAGTATAATAGTCATTACTAAAAAATAATAATAATAATAATTTGTATAACATAAACAAACAAAAAATAGTCTAAGCTCCCATGGGCAAAAAGGTGCCCCATCGAACAGCCCAAAACAATAAAGTGAGATTGGCTGAAAAACATGTAAAAACTTTGTAAAGTCCGCCAGACTTGTAAAAATTTGTTAATTGCTATTTTTTACGAACTTTTGAATTTTGTTAAAAAACTGGTATCACAATACAAAGATTATACTTCTGTCTATGACACAATTTTCCTTTATATATATATTTTGAAATGATTTTATTTTCCAAAACACCTGTCTGAAATTTATACAATTTGTAGTAAATAATGAACCATTTTGGAAAAAATTTGTCTGTCTGACGATTTTTGTTAATTTTCTATAAAAACGCACTTCATAAAACCTCCTTGATTTTTGTTTTAAATGAAGTTTAAGATTTCTTCTGTCTATTAAAACTTGTCTGGCGGGCTTTACATGTTTTTCAGCCAATCTCACTTTATTGTTTTGAGGTGTTTGATAGGGCACCTTTTTTGTCTTGGGAACTTAGACTAAAATAAATAAAAAATGAAGAAAAAGGATTCAATTTTAATTTTCATTCCTTTACATAATAATTTTTGTTTTTCTTCTTCAACGGCAACAAATAATAAAACAATTTCTTAAAATTCTATTGGAATGTTAATTTTTTTAATTAATTTTGTTTTTTCTTCATTATCAACTATTTGTAAGACAATTTATTTGCTTTGATGTTTTTCTTTTTTTTAAATAGATTAAATTTACTACTTTCCATCATTTATTCGCTTTTATTTATTTTTTCAATTATTTATTTATATTTTTCTGTACCTACTATATTTGTGCACGTGACAAAATTGCCTTAATTTTTGTTTTGTTTTGTGGTTTACTCAGACTTTTCATTATTGTTAAATTAAAAACAATGACAAATATTGAAGTCGTGTGAAAGTCGAAATATATTACAAAAAAATATTTATTATTTATTTTATCATTATGTTTTTTTTTTGTTTCATTTAATTTTATGACACCTTATCGTTGTTATTTACTAAATTCATTTTTTAAAAATGCACTTATTATTTCTTTTATTTTTTTTTTTTTGATAGGAGTACTTAAAATAATGTTTTAAAGATTGTTTTTTTTTTCTCTCTCTCTCTGTCTCTCTAAAGATTTAAGGGATATTATTATTTTATAGATGATATAAGCCAAATAATGTAACGAACCACTGAGTTTTTATTAGATTTTTAAGCATTCCTTAGTGATCACTCTATTTATTTATTATATGTATATCAATTCTAACAATATATGTATATGAAGCAAGAACTCTTTATGTTATATGTAACGAACTCAATATCATTGCAATGGTTTAGCTGAGCCAGTAAGATCTTTTTAATTGATTACAACTTAGAGATGCACCGAATATGGGTTCGACCGAATACGAATATTCGGTCAGAAATGTACCGAAGCCACTTAGTCTGAAGAATAATTTGAAGAAAGGTGAACTGCTGGTTACGTTAGATTTTTCGCAAAATTATGCGTTCAAAATTCAAGACTCAAACCAGTCTTAGTATTGGGTGAATTCACAGGCTACTCTTCACCCTTATGTAGTTTACTACAAAAAAGAGAGGGACATTTTATATGATTGTTTTGTTGTCATTGGAGAAAATGACGAGCACGATTCTGTGGCTGTTCATTTGTATAACAAGGCGTTGATTAAGTTTTTAAAACAAAAACACGGTGCTCGGAATATCAAAAAATTGTACTACTTTTCTGATGGTGCAGGCTCTCAATATAAAAACAGAAAGAATTTTATCAATTTGCTGCATCATCAGAAAGATTTTAAAATTCTAGCAGAGTGGCATTTTTTCGCAACATCACATGACAAGGGGGCATGTGATGGTGTTGGAGGAACTGTCAAGAGAAAAGCTCACAAGGCTAGTATGCGAAATTTGACAGTAATCACGACTCCTCGTCAGCTTGACGATTGGGCAACAGAATCGTTCAAAAACATCAAGTTTGCCTTTTCCAGCAAAGCCGATCAAAAAAAAAAGAAGGGACAAGTCTCAGCGACAGATTTCAAAAGTCTGTGCGAATCGTTGACACTCGTCAGTATCATTCATTTGTGCCAAAAAAATTGTAAAACTATGATTTGTCGACATTACTCTGCGGCTAAAGATTATAAAAGTCACAATGTTTCAGTTTAAATATTTATATTTTGAACAATTTTATTATCATTTTTATGATTTGTAAGAATAAATTGATTAAAGTTAATAATCTAGCCGCGACGCGCTCGGACTCGTGGGCGGCCGGCGCAGTAAACAAATTGCTGTATCTTTTGTCTCACATTCGGGCCCATAGTTTTTTCAACGGTTTCTGAAAGGAAATTAAATTTCCTTTCGAATGGTATTGATTAAAACGTTGTGCTTGGTGAAGAACACCTTAATTTTTAAATTTTTATTTTTATTTTTCATAAATAAACAAATAAACAATTGTTTTTGTTGCTTTTTTTTCTATATTATTAAAATTCAATTCATTAGCTTTAATTTACGTCCAACCGAGATCAAATTGAATGATTCAATTCAGAGTTATTGAATTTTCAAACAAAAAGAGCACCAATTTTCAATTGTTTATAACTTTGTTGCAACAAATTTTTTTTGGCTAATATTTGGTATACTTAATCTACAAATTAAAACTCATCAATTGCGCATAAAATCGATTGAAAAAAAAAACTTTTAGTTTTTGCTGTTACGTTTCAGGAATTTTTACCCAAAAGGATTACCAGTGATTAGTGATTTAGTGGTGTGCGCAGCACATATAAAACATCACATAATATTAAGATTTAGGCCAATTCCTAAGTTCTGAAAAACAATTAATTATGTTATGAAAAACAATTAATAAATTAAAATGCTGAATCAAAAGCTCATTCACCTGCACGGGTCGATCTGCAATGTCAGCAATAACCAACGAAAATTAAAAATTGGTGAATGAACTCTTGACTCACGCATTCAGGTGCAATAACTTTGTTATTGCTAACTAAGCAATAAAGAATTGTATAAATATGTAGAAGATACGAGCATTAAGGCTCAGTCACAATAAACACGTCAGTAACCACACATTCAGTTCTATTCCTTTATTTTATCAAGTCAAACCGCTCCAAATTGTTGAAGTTGTGCGGTCTTCAACACATCTCATCAATCGTTTTACGCTGAGCTATCATCAAGTGGTATAATGTTTTAATTATAAAATATCAGTGAATAAGTGATTTTAGGTTATGATTTTTTGTGGCCCAAAATTTGACATTTGGCGCAGAATACGTTCGGGACGGTTTTCATTATATTTTTGAAGAAAAAAGTGGTAAATTATTGAATTTTATTACTTTTAACTGCACATAGATAAGATGTGATTAGTTCGTTAGTGATTTAATTAAGAAAAATGAAAAAAAATTAGTGAAGAAGTGTCTTTTAAGAGTGTTAATTGTATCGTGATAATTTTTTTATTACATTCGCGGTGTTTTTCATGTTCATTTAGGAAAAAATGTTGAATATATAATGTTTTGTGCGGTGATAGAATTAAAAGTGATTTTAAGGTGAGGAATATATATTATGGAATGAATATATATTATGGAAACCCATTGCCATTGTAGATTTTCGTACTCAGTTGGACTAGTCCTTAAAATCATTAAATTAATCCTGGAAAGTATTCAATTTTTTTTATATATTTTATATTTTTATATTATCTATTAATATTTGATGTATGCTAAATAATAGCAATCCTTAAGGGGCACGAAAAAAAAAGAAAAAAAAAGAGTAATATGTCGTAGTAATTTTTAGGTGTCCATAAGCCACAATAAGTATTCTTTATCCGTTTATATAGTACTTCTTCTTCTTAAATGGCGCTACAGTCCTTGCAGGACTCGGGCCTCTTGAAGTCTCCTCTTCCAGTCTTCTCTACGTCTTGCTAGCTCTCTTCAGTTTGATATACGAAGTTTTCGTATATCTTCTAGCACGTCATCCATCCACCTATTTCTTGGTCGTCCTACTCTTCTTCTTCCAGATGGTCTTCCATTAAAAATCCTGGCTAGCATTCTTTCTTCTGGAGCCCGTAGAACGTGTCCAAGCCATCGCAGTCTGTTCAATCTTATGTATGTAGATATTTCTACAAGCTTTCTACAATCTTGAAAAAGGTTTCCTTTACCTCTTGTGCTTTGCGTCCAATTATGACTATATCATCTGCGAAGGCTAGTATCTGGATGTTCCTTGTGAAGATGCTATTTGCTCCATTAAGCTGCGTTTCTCTCATTATTACTTCGAGAGCAATGTTAAAAAGTATTGGTGAGATTGCATCTCCTTGTCGCAGACCCGATTCTTGAGGAAAATTGGTTGAGTTACAACCTCGTATTCTCACTTGTGTTTCACAATTTTTGGTCGTCATCCTGCAGAGATCTATTAATTTTCTGGGGAATCCCATTTCATTCATCTTATTCCACAACTCTCTTTTATTTAGCAGATCGTAAGCATTTCTATAGTCTATAAAAAGAAGATGTATATCAATGTTTTCTTCCCAGCATTTTTCAAGTATTTGTCTCATTATGAAAGTACTAGGAGTTTGTTTTTTTGTTAACTTCAAATTTTTTTTTTTAAATAATATATGTATTTGCGAAACCCAATTTCGGTCATTTCTTGTTGTCGATGGCCAGCATGATTGGTTAAGTTGTTGATGGTAGACGAAGGGGCATGATGACCGTCGGGGAGGCTGAGGGCCTCGCCGAATATGTAAGTACTAGTAGTTAGATTTGTATGCCGCCTGTTCTACTATCTAGAGCGCCGACAAGGATGTCATTTATTACTATAAGAAATAGCAAAGGCGAGAGTAGGCATCCTTGTCGTACTCCTGAGCTCACCTCGAAGCTGTCGGATAATTTTCCATTATGGAGAACTCTGCATTTGGAATTGTTATATAGGGCTTTTATCAATTCTATTATTTTATCAGGCAGTCCACGTCGCCGTAGTGCCTGCCATATAAAGCTCCTGTTGACCGAGTCGAACGCTTTCTCATAATCTACGAAAGCAAGGTAAAGGGGGGATCGGAATTCAGTAGACTGCTCCACTATTATTCGTAAGGTGTTGATATGATCAATAAATGAGCGGCCCTTCCTGAATCCGGCCTGCTGCCTCCTAAGCGTTCGGTCTACTGCCTCACTTATCCTAGATAGTAATATATGGGACAAAATTTTGCCCACAGTAGACAGTAAACTTTATATAGTGCCAATACCTTAAGTGGACTTAAAAATGTTTTGAGAAAATACGAAAAAATAATGATCAACCAATTCATACAAACACAAGTACCGATAAGATGAAAATGTGGACGGAGGAAGATGACAATGACAGTGATAGAAACGGTCGCGTTTATGCCCGATCCACTTTAGAGTAACTAACTTAAAACTGCTAATTTGGTGGTCGTATTCATCGGGACCTGTGACATTTCTCATTAATTGCCAAAATGGAGGATTATCAAGTAAATACAATTTTTATAAAATACCATGGAATTCGTTCAAAAACAATTATCATGTGGAAAAAAATGTAAAATAAACGTAAAAGGTGTGTATACAACCCCTTACCAGAATAGTTCGCCCAAACGTTTTTTCTTATCTCTGAAATTATTAGCCCAAAGACAAACCCTTTTAGACGGGGCGCCAGAAGAAGATGCGATTAGACTTCGCGAAAAAACATTTGGACTGGACACCTAGGCAGTGACAATCCATTATATGGAGCGACGAGCCTAGGTTTGAACTGCAATTCGATAGCATATCCTCTCGCGATGAAAGGAAATCCGATGAAGCTTACAGGTCCGACTGTTTGCGTCGGAAATCCAAGTTCCCTTCATCAGTAATGGTGTGGGGATGTATTTCCGCAAGGGGTACAGGAGAATTTCAAATTATTGATGGTACTGTCAACGCTGTGAAATATCAGGGCATCCTAGAAAATGCACTACTACCCTCGATTGCAGCTCTGCAAGCTCCTGAAGAGGAGTATATTTTCCAACAGGATGGTGCCTCCTGTCACACAGCCAAGACTACAAAGGCTTGGCTTGCTGCCAAAAATATCCCCATGATGGACTGGCCTTCCAACAGTCCAGATCTATCACCCATAGAATTCTTATGGGGTAAAATGAAGAAAATCCTTAAGAAGGAACCAGTTAGGACTGTGGAAAGCCTGAAAACCACTCTGAGGGACACCTGGATTTCCATCGCACCACAGGAGTGTGAAAATTTAGTCACCACGATGATGCCACGGAAGATGTCCGATGTGATCAAGGCGAAGGGCGACGTGACACAGTGGGCGAACTGTTTTGATATGAAAAATCCGTGGGCGAAGTATTATGATACAGAAATTAGTTTTTTTTATGTTAATTATTTTACTATTCTTAAAAATATTCGAACCGAATAAAAAACATTTTATTTGTTATACAATAAATAATATGTTTCATTCATAAAAGTATCTAATCACCCCTTCAGGTAACGGTCTAATTCTGTCAGAATAATCTTTACTTTCGTTCAAAAACGTTTGGGCGAACTATTCTGGTAAGGGGTTATATTTTCAAAAATTAAATAATTATATTCTTTTACAATTTGCTTGGAAAAAAACAAATAAGCAAGTGTTTAGAAGTTCTTCAAACTATTATATCTATGTATCTACCGACCACGCTTGAAGTCTATAAGTCTAGCGCGATTGTGAAGTCGAGATCAACTTATTAACGACATTAAATGAAAGGTTTGGAGAAGAATTTTGTATATCCCATCAGCAATTCATCTGGTTATGCGAAATACTTAGAACAGACCTTAAAATAAAACCTAATCCTCTTGCTGAAAAACAAAAAAAAGGCCTCAATTGAGAAAAAGGTTGCAATAATACTTTTCAAATTGAAAAGTTATTGTGAATATCAAGTAGAAGGAAATACTTATGGGTATGCCAAATCTACAGTGCACAAAATTTGTAATGAAGTCATAAAAGCTATTGTAAAATGACATGTCAAAACATGTCATCAAATTTCCAAAGGGCGACGAATGTGAAGGAATTTGTAATAATTTCGAGAGACTTTGTGGTATTCCATAGTTTGTGTTATATATTGAATATAAACAAGTCTAAATATATCTATGTATGAGTTGAGTATAATTTTCTGGCTAGATCGCAGTCTATTCTTTCGTCTCCAGCGGTGTACAGATGTGTCATGGTCCGACGGCTTTATCGCCTGCCGTAATCCGGTTAAATTGTTAAGTATAAGGATTTTCTGAGTGACTAGAATAAGTGCTTAAATTATAAATGAGTAACCTAAATTAAACATTTGTGTAATAAACATAAATATGATTTTACTCGGTGTGTTTTTTTATAGTTTAACTAAAAGGAAAAAAACACAATAGTTTGTTGGAGCGATAGATGGTACTCATATTGCTGTAGCTGTGTGCAAAACGGAAGGAGATGATCACTCGGTAAATGTCCTAAAGTTTTGTTCGTAAAATTTGCAAAAAAAATCCACAAAATCTGGTTATAACCTCATTTGTTTTCCAAGAGATGTTTTTTTGTAAAAACCCTAAAGATAATTAGCTCTCTATGTAGCAGGTGCCGGTTATTACTTGAGATTTTACTCAGTTTTCAGGGGGCCCATGATTTTGTCGCGGAGTGTACGTTTAAAATTTTAAGTATATATTAATTAATATTGTAAGCGTCATCCTACAATCGCTGAGGCTAAATGGAGTGACATGAAATAAAGGTTGCAGGGCCAAGCATCGAACTTGACCCACATATTTTGAGTGTCAATGGGCCTATCCCCAATCTGCGACTCCTTTATAAAAAAAAAAGCCAAATTTGCAAATCGTGCACTTTTGACAATTGGCAATTCTCTCTTAGAGCGCAATTATCGGGCAAGTTTGTCTTCGCTCAGTCTGCTTACTAGAGGTCATCTCATCATGAGCTGATCAAATCTCGAAGCGGTACACTCCTGCCCTCAACATTTTTGGCAAGCGTGACAGAGCGACCCTTGAAAAGTTTCGGCTTTTTTACAACCAAAGATAACGTTTGCACACTGTAATCCTTTTTGTGTCTTTATTCACCACTTTATTCTTTTCAGATATGTGCAGCATGAAAATGAATAATTTTGAGTTTGGTGATGATAATTTGGAGCCAACTACGAAATCGTCAACTAGCAAAGGGGTAAGGAGGAAAAACATGTCCCCTATCATCTCTGTGAATGATGATGATACTGATGAGGATGAAGAATCCATACTGGAGGAAATCAACAGTTTTCAATATAAGAACCACCTGCCTTTGAAAGACATGAAAGTCAACGAACCGTATAACATAATTGATGCTAGGAAGGTGAATACCAAGTTCGGGACCGGGAAGGTACACTGACCTCTCCGATAGAAGGATTAATTTATTAAAAAAGGGGAAATATGCCATAGAGAATTTGGGAGAGAAGGGAAATTCCTTCGAAATCATATTTAAGAAACGATCAGGAAATCCCCATGAACTGAATGTGACCGACGGTGAAGGAAACATTATTTTATCACAAAATAGAAAAAAATATTAAATCATGTGTAAGGCACCCACACCAACACATATTTTTTTGTATTTCAACCGAGACAGAATTGAGAGCAGTTGCGTTTTACTGTCCGCCGAGAAAACGTCTCCGGTCCGCCGAAAGTTCGAGTTAGTAAGCGCGCTCGCCGTCAATCGAGAATTTTATTTTAAGATAATCGAAAGTCCATATTACTTTTTTTTTGCATTCATGTTAAGAACGACAAATGTTTAGTTTGTATCATTTTTGTATTTCTTTATTATTGGATTTCTTTATTAAATTAATTCAACCACTCTGGCTTTTTATCCTGACACATGTAAAAGTAAATTTCAATGTTATTATTTGATTAAAAAAATAAAAATAAAAATCTTCAAGTAACTTATTGTTTTTTTAATAGTATCAATCTGTAGTCATTTTCAGGTTTCCAGTTATAGTTTCGATGCAACCTGCCGAGTTTCATAACCTACACCTCCTGGAGCGGTTACCCAATCTGGCCTAGTACTCTACTAGCAAGAAATTGGGTGATCGTTTCATTAACAAAGCCGCAAAACAAAAGAACAACAATTGCTTCATCAAAAAGTAAATGTGCACCCTAAGCGACACTGTGACCAGGAATCACCAGCAATTACCAAACAACAGGTAAACGCCAGCATGCTGACACACAAAGGCGGAATAATAAAAGCAGATGACCAGGGCGACGACGGGCAGTCAGAACGAAGAACGGAAGACCATTTTCATCGCGGTGTCTTGGACTATCGCCGAGTCCAAGCGTAATTCTTAGCTCAAGTATAAGCGAATCTTAAAGTGTAATGTTAGTGTTAGTGTTGTACTAAAAAGAAAATAAAGAATTTTATATGGTTAATCGTGTGTGTTTTGATTGCAATTTCACTTAATTACGCAGGTCGCGTGTGTTAATGACAATTTTTATAATTTGACTTTTCATTTTGGTCCTTCGAGCCGGATACGCGTGTGCGTGAGTGTGAAAGTGCAAATCAATCATCTAGAGGAAAATACTACGAGGACAGCGCTTCATCAATAAAGGTGGTTTTATAATATCTCTATTGGCGTCCCTTTCCCAACTCTCAAAGTCTCAAAGTGCTTAAGATTAAGTAAGGAAAATAGTTGCGTGTTTTTATTATCAATAAAGCCCCTTGCCACCGCGTCAGTTGAGTGCGATAAAGTGAATAACATCGTTGACAATCACGCTGTCACAGTGAAGTCCTTGACACCAAGAATTAAAATAGTACATCGTCATATAATCCGCGCAATCTGCAATGGCTAACTCTGACTCAAATGACATTGTGACATCCCTCATCAAGGAACAAGCAATCGAAGAAGCGGAACTAGTCCGGATAATATCAAACATCAGGAAATCCCCAAAGGATAGGCTCAAGGAAGGCTACCTCCTCGAGCGAAGGGCACTGATGGAAAAGCAATGGAACATCATAGAAAGCAATCACCGCAAACTGCTGTAACGGTCGGCAATGTCCGAAGGCACGAGTTAAATAAATCTCCCACGTAAATAGTTAATCGTTATTAAAAAAGGAAAAATTGCCATTGCTAAGCAATAACCTGAAAAAAAAATTCTTTTTAAAGAATCCTCCTTTCCATACACCTTTTGACCCATTCATTTCCCCTTTTTTGGTTCATCTCTTTTTTAAAATAATTATCCACCAATTTGTTGCCCACGCAACACTTTTCCCCATGGACGCTCCGGACGGCGTCTAGAGACTTAGCCAATCAGGTCGCGGCTTGGATTCCCCCCCCCACACCACGAATGCTTCTTAAGTTGTTTGGTATGCGTAGGGACAGAAAAATGAATAATCCATTCCTTCATTCCATTATGATTATTCATGACTCTCCCTTTCGGCAACAGAAATTTAGACCAAAAAAAGCACTGGCAATACAAAAATTGCGTGGTGTAAACGCGATTTTTTTGTGCGAGACCCTGTGTTCGGGAAAAAAGGCTTTGGACGAGAAGCGCGGCTTCAGTCAGTCGGGTCTAGAGAGTCAGTCAAGGACAGTCTGTTCGCGGATGCGTAGCGACGTGGTGCTGGTGTTATCTGCTGGTTTTTTTTCACATAATCGTCTTTAGTCAATTTTCAAATTAAAGGCATTAATTCCTTACAGTTCATATCCGATGTGGTATGTTTAGTGTTCCATTTGTAGTAAGAGAAATTTATGACAACAACTTATTTAAAATCAATGTGCGGTTTTTAAATGTGAGAAATTTGCAAAAACAACAAAAAAGAAAAAGTAATAACACAAAATAATATTAAATCATTTCATGATTTGTTCGAAGCCATTGTCGACAAAAATCAACACATAAGTAATGTCCAGAATGTTACATTATTTAAAACATGCATCAGTGGGGAAGCCGAGCAACTTATACGACATCTTCAACTCACAGATGCAAATTATACTGCAGCATGGAGCATTCTGAAGCAGCGCTATCAAAATAATAGAATTCTAGTGAATACCCAACTCACTGTCTTGACAGCAATGCCCATGCAGCATCAGGAAACAGCCCCAATGCTACGTAAAATGTTGGATAAACTCAACGAGGTATTGGAGGCACTCAAAGGGTTACACATCAATACAAAAACTTGGGATCCAATACTGATTCATATACTATCTCAGAAATTATGTAAGGAGACAGTCACCCACTGGGAGAATGCACTGAGCTCCCATGACGCCAACTACTTGCCAACTACAAAGGAGTTCAAGGAATTCCTAGAGAAGAGATTCCGCACTCTCGAAGCCATAGGGGGAACCAAGCCAACAACACACAAGCAGTCCCTAGGTAAATCAGAACCGGTAAAAATCCACTTAACAAGGGCAACTGAATGCAGCCTATGCCAAAAGGATCACCATCTTCGGACGTGTGCTCAATTCATTAAAATGAGTGTCAACGACCGAATCGCTCACATCAGGTCACAAGCAAGGTGTATCAATTGTCTAGGTACATCACACTCTATCAGAACCTGCCCAAGTAGGGGAACATGTTTTAAATGCCACAGACGGCATAACACATTATTACATTTGGAGGAGCCCAGGCATAACAAGAGGCACCCAGAGCAACCATGATGTACCCGTCCTGAAGTTAGAGCTCTTCGCCCAAGCCCCGCCGACGCCATCGCCAATACTTCCGCCGCACTCCACTTTACACCTCCGCACTCCACACCCCCGCGGCACCACAGGCGGGCCTGGCCTCACCCATAACAACAACACGGACGACCTTGATCCACATAAATAATTAATATGTCCGGTGCAGATTCCATGGTCACCCACTTACCATAATTACCGGTGATTAATGACTTGTCAGCCAATTGACATAATTACAGATGATTGACCTTGAACTTGACCTAGTTCCCATCGTCAACCGACCCAATACCTACTACTAAATTACCACCAATTTTCATTGTGCGTCGTTATGAGACCAATAAAACTTCAAAATTCTTTTGTAACCATCCCATTGTCGGATGCAAATCCACACCTTGTGAAAACAAAATGTTAGTAAATGGAGAGAGCAGTATTGGTAAAATTACCAAAAATTAGAAAACTGAAATAACTTTAGATATGAAATTGACTCCTAAACTCAAGTATGCGAGATTGGTCAGATATTTATATAGTGATGTGTCAGGATTAGACTGTGTCGGGGTTGTTACATAGATAATGATTTCCACCAAAGGATCAGTGGACATTATCAATTTTCAGCGTCCATATTCATTAACACAGTTTAATTACTTTAAGAATAAACGTAATTTTAATTTTATACCTATTAAGGAACGAGCAGCACTTTATGACGCAATTAGGTCAGACACCATAACCCATGTTATTGGATTTGGAATTATGAGAAATGAGCCACTTGCAAGTTTTTTCTTAGAGGAAATTTCCCAAATTTTAATTAGTGAAGCAAATACAAGACCAGAAGTTCGGACATCTCCGCCTCCAGGAACATAGAAATCTGAATCCAATAACTTGGAAATTTCAACCTAATGAATGAATTCCATCTAAGTTTCTTTGTAATCATTCAATGAATTTTTAAGTTTTAATAATTGACTGTAATTAATCATTTAAAAAAAAAAAAAAAAAGTTACTTGCGACAAGTGCGTATTTTTTTGTCTTTACTCTGAAATACTTTTTATTACTTAATTTACTTGGAAGTAACTTATGACAAGTGCGATTTTTGTATTTTTGAATTTGCGACAGTGCGTATTTTGTGTTTTTTTAATTTGCTGTGAAATACACTGTGTTAAGCCTAGCTCACACGACGCTGATTCAGCCGCTGGATTGCCTGCTTGATTTTGTAGCTGGGTTCTGCGCGAGCTGTTGCGCTGGGTGTTGTGTTGGCTTCTCTGCGATATTCGCTGCACACGATGCGTTGCTGGCCTAAGGTCGGTAGATGGTTCCGATGGGTGCAAAGTGACCGTTTGGAAAATGGACGCAATTGCAACAGAAGTAATTCGTCGTAGACGCATAATGATTTTGTTTTCATTAATTGAACAATCAAGAAAAAGAAAAAGAAGTCAGAAAATAATTCCTAGATTGTGGAGTCGTTCGTGGTTATTACGGCGTGACAACCAGCAAAGTGTTTTAAAAATATTATTTGAAGAACTTGTGTGAGTAAATCTATGTAATTAAATCGAGTAAAGTTTATTTTAAGTGTATGTTTGTTTTGCTCCAGCCTCGAAGATCCTTCTTCATTCACAAACTACATCCGGATGCAGGAAGATGTATGGAATGAATTGCTGACATTAGTAACGCCGCATATTAAGAAGCAGAATACGGTTATGCGAGAAGCCATTTCAGCAAGGGAGCTACAGGCAGCACATTCCAGGATCTCAGTTACTCCACTCGTATTGCTGCCAACACGATTTCCATCATTATCCATGCAACTTTAGAAGCAATAATTAAAGAGGTCGAACCTAAAGTAATAGCTTTACCATCAACAGCAGAAGAGTTGCCAATAAATTCGAAACATTATGGCATTTCCCTCATTGCATCGGATCATTGGATGGCAAACATATTAATTTTCGACCTGCTCGAAAAGATGGCTCCAAATTTCGCAATTACAAAGGGACAGACAGCATCGTCTTCTTAGCTCTTGTCGATGCTGAATATAAATTTTTATTTGTTGACATCTGAAGAAATTGAAATTGTCATTTGAATTGTTTCATTGCTGCAGTCGTTATGAATGCTATAGTACAAGAAGTTATTGCCTCAGTTACAAGGCGTGGATGAAATAACTACATAGTTTAATTAAATTAAAGAATTGTATACATAATCCACATACTTTTTAGTTTATTGAATTATATAGGAAAATTAGATGAATCATATACCTGGTTTCTATGGCTGAAAATAATTTAAAAATATTAAATGAATCAATGCATTTTTATATGATAAATCTATTCTTTTTTTTCAGTGTAGACATAGCAAAAGCTTCTAATCTAGCTTCAACAACGTGTAACGGCCGCCTGTGAAAATTCCATTACTTGTGAAAATTACTCTACATGCCAATAAAAATAAAAAAATAAAAAATTAAATAGCGGCAACCCCGACAGTGACAAAGCAGCAAACTTCGGCACCAATACCACGCCAAAATCACGAAGTCAACTCCGACGGCACGGAAACGACGAAGGAGAACAAAAAAAAGATTCCAGGAATGTAGAATAACGGTGCGGTTTTTACCCCGGCCTGGGAGATAGCGCCTGATCGGGCGTTTTTTGTTTTTGAGAAGGGAGACAGAAAACGAGGAGGATCGTGAACGGACACGCAGAGATTTTTTCAGGAAAAAATCTCGCGGTGTACAGAGAGGAAATTTCCATTGTGCAGTGTACTTGACTTAAAATTTTTTTAAAGTAAAAAGTAAAGTTGAAGCGTTAAAGTTAATGCCGACGAGAGATCATCCCGAAACAAGGATAATACCTTACAGGTGGGAAAACCGTGTAGACATCGTCATTCATTATATGTATGGTACTTTTGAAGTACCGAGACATGTAATTGCTTGACTGGAGTAATGAGCATTTGTAACTGTCGGGACTAATTCGTGCCATGGCACACATACTCCCGACAGTTACAAACGGTAAGAACTATTCAGGCTAAAGATAGAAATAAAATAAAAGAGGTCGCAAAATCTGACACCTTTAGATGCTAAGACGATGACTCGTACAAGAATTTCCCTTAAAATGGAATCATTGCTTTCCATTTGGATACAAAATCAAGTTGCACAGAAAATACCTGTAAGTAAAATGATTATACAGGCAAAATCAAAATACTTATATGACGACATTAAAATTAAGTCCGATGCTACTTTCAGTGAAGAACATTTTGAAGTTAGCCATGATTGGTTTGAGATTTTCAAAATTCGCACAAACCTTCATACATAGTATTGCTCTTAAAGGTGAAGCAGCTAGTGTTAATACAATGGCTGCTGATTGTTTTAATTCATGAAGGTGGTTATACCCCGAAGCAAATGTTTAATGTTGACGAAACGGGCTTAATTTGCAAACGTCTACCAAAGAGAACTTTCATATCCAAAAGCGAAAAATCTGCACCAGGATTTAAAGCAAGTAAATAAAGATGGACTCTGCTTCTAGGTGGTAATTTTAAATTTAAACCGTTTCTGATTTACCAATCGGAAATTCCTAGAGCTATGAAGGGCTACTCAAAGGATCGGCTTTCTTTCCACTGGCGATCAAGCAAAAAAGCCTGGATGAAGGCATTATTATTTAAAGTTTCTACTTGTGATATTTCTGAGATAAAAGAGTATTGCGATAAGGAAAATTTAAGCTTTAAAGCCTAAGTTTTGGTAGATAATGCACTTGGTCACCCAATCTACATTAATTTGTCAGAGAATATGAAATTAGCATTTATGTCACAAAATGTTGGAAAACTACTTTGCAAAGATTTATGTCAACGCTACCTGTAACGGTCGGCATGCCCGAGGGTAATCTCCATTCAGTACACCCCTCCAGAAATTAAATAAATAAGCCCTGTCCCAGAAGCGCTCAAAAAATTCGTTACTAATTGCCGCAATTTATCATTGCTAGGCAATGGACATAGTCCCGACGAACTTTAGAGAATCCCTCGTTTTACACCCTGTAATCCCATCCATTTCCCCTTATTGGGCTCGTCTTTGAATAATTCTTATCCACTGTTTTATTGCCCATGCAACACCTTCCCCATGGACGCCTCGAACGGCGTCATATCCCTTGACCAATGGGAGCACGGCATCTGGCCATTTTCCTGAAAAGACGCGCTTCGCTTAGGTTGATTGGTATGCGTGAGCAATTCATTCCTTCATTCCATTATGATTATTCTTGATTCTCCCTTTTGGGCAACAAAGGTTAGACCAAAAGAAGTCAATGGAAATGGAAAAATTGCTCGGTATAACCGCGGTTTTTGTGCGAGACCCTGTGTTCAGGGAGAAAAAAATTTTGGACGATAGGCGTGGATGGATGGCATTCTGGTTCTAGTTAGTCAGCGAGGCAGTCGCCTCTGTAACAAGTCCCTTTCTTTGTGAAGCAAAAAGAAAAAAAAACAAAAGTGAATTATTAGTTCCGTGATAGAAAAAAAGTTCCGCTAGAGTAGAGTGGAAAGGTTCATCTTGGGTGTTTAGTTTTCCAAATGTTTTCGGGAAAAATTTAATTTTTGGTTATAATCTCAACAATAATTTCGACATACACAACATGTCTTCCTTACCAGAAGACGAGTTTTTTTAAAAAGAAAAATAAAGAGAAAAGGCTTAACGTAACGGACCCAACAGGGAGAGTACCACGATGAGCACACAGCGTGAACAGCGAGTTTTACCCCGCAAATTACAGAAAAAATGGAGAATTCAAGGTAACTTATGCCTATAAAAAGAAAAATTATAGTCGGCACATTTTATTGTGGAAAAAAAAAAGAAAAAGAAAAAAAGATTAAGTTTAAAGTAGCCTTGTTAGAGCACCCGCCATGGCCATCATATATTTTTTTGTGTACATAGTTGAACTAGCGTTTACATGTAATTAAGCCCTTCCTCCTGGAAAGCTAAAATTTTTTTATTTTTATATTTGCTTTATTAATGTTTGATAAATATATATATTGAATAGTGGAAATCCCTCAGGGGCCTGAAGAAAAAAAAAATAAGGAATAAAGAAGAAATTGAAATTACCGGAAATATAAACTTTTTTTTTTCTTCTCGGTGAGTGGGGTGGGTGATAAAGAATTCTCTATTATTGCTACCTGACCATGTGAGCACGTAGTGGGAACACGGGAGGCATGGCAACCGGTGGGGAGGATGTGTGCCTCGCTTACGGTAAGTACTTCTAGTAGTTAGTTTTTTTCAGATTCCGCCCTCGTTCGCATCCGCCCGCATGACTGCGACATTATAGAAGCCGACCCCCCCTCTTCCCTCTCTCGATGGCCCCGGACGGTTCCCCATATCACCCCTTTTGATTTTTTTTTGTTTATGTGGTTCTTAGTGGCACGTGATTTTTAGTTATTTCAAACTGTCACCCCCTTTTCTTTGGCTCCCTACACTACGAACCCCCCCATCCGGCGAGCCAGCTAGAGCATCGCTAGACGTGCCCACGCCAGGTGTAGTGGAGGCAAATCAACTTTTTGCGATATCTCTTCCCAGGACTTCGTCCAGCCACTCTTTTGGTCTTTAGTGACCCCATCCTCCTTCCTTTTTTTTGTAAAACGTTTACGGCCCCTGGTGGCCATGCTATTCTTTCCGGTCCTTCTTCGAGCATCAGCTCGACCAACCTTACGACAGTTACATACCTTAGCAAATAATTAAATGTATTGTCAACTAAATATTGGAAATGCGATTCTTTCTTTCTGCGCGCCATCTATTATATTCATATGCGATTAAAACTAAGCGCCGCTGTTTTTATTTAGTTCATTAAGGAATTTTGATCTAGTCGGACGGACGTGCGAGTCAATATATTATAATTAAATAAACATTTTTCATAAAGAGAAAACCTTGTATTTAAATAATTCTACAACAACCAGAGCGGCTTTATCACACTGCTAAAAAATTTTGTCATTTAAAAGGTTTTATTGAAATCTAAAAATTTAATATGGTAATTTAAAAAAAAATTCCCAAATATTGGTTTTTACTAAATGAATTAAAAAATAGATATGGAAAAATAGAATTTACAAAACCCTTTAATTAGGATAAATAATTTTTGAAGGAAAATGTGTAAAATCAACAATTATTCCTTCGGGTTTGCTTTATTACAGTTTTTGAAGAAAAAACAAATGAAATATAAAAAAAATTATTTGCGAAGACTTTGGTAAATAGGGTGGGTAGATACTCCTTTTTTAAGGAAATGCCCAGGTACACAGTAAACAAGAAAAGATGTGACAATGAACATGACTTTATTGCACTTTTTGGACCTTTTTTGACTGAACTTGTTAGAAAAATTAACTAGCAGGTAACAAAGGATGCAAAAAATGTAATTTGCGAAGACATTGGTAAATACTCCTTAATTAGGGAAAACCCCAGCTAAACAGTAAAAAAGAAAAGAGGTGTCAAGGAACATGACTTTATTGCACTGTTTCTACCTTTGATGACTAAAATTATTAGAAAAATAAAATAGCAGATAAAAAAATTTGCATTCATCCCTTTTTTCATTGATATGGTTGGTTGTCATTTCTCTTATAAGGACACTTGTCGACTACTGTTGCTAAAGAATAGACATTGTTAAGGTTGTGAATTTTAGAGTTTGTTCATAATTTTTGCAGTAGTGGAAATTCAGATAGTATTTATTATATTAAGCCGTGAAAGTAGTGTTTTAGTTACTACTTCTAAAAAAGTACAACACAAAAAGTGGGTGACAGATTTGGATGACTGTGATATGGATATTATTAGAAGAATTATTTATAATTTTCATAAAAGTGATGGTTTAGTAGTTACACTGAAAAGACTGAAACAGAAATTGAGCAGTGAGTTAAACAAAAATTTAAGTAACACTTCATTAAGAAGAATTTTGAAACGTATGGGTTTTAAATTTAAACAAACTGAAGACAATAGAAAAATTCTATGCGAGCGAAGTGACATTAGACTATTAAGAATAATAGTATATTACAAAAATTCGAAAGTTTCGGGCGTTAGGTTATAAGGTTATATATGTCGACGAAACATACATTCACGCGGGACATACGCGATCAATGATTTGGTCCGATAAAAGCAACGAAGGATTAAGAAAAAGTATTTCCAAAGGAGAATGACTTATTATAGCTCATGCGGGTAGTGATGAAGGTTTTGTTAGTGGTGCATTGTTAATTTTCCAATCAGGATCTAAAAAGTGGCGATTACCACGACGAAATGAATTTTACAAATTTTACAACTTGGCTAACTGGAAAAGTCCTCCCTGTCCTAGAGGGACCATCGGTTACTGCTTTGGATAACGCGTCGTACCATAACAAGTGCGAAACGAAAAAAATCACTTTAAATTCAAGAAAGGAAGAGATGATAACTTTTTTGAAAAACAAGAACATTGCGTGTGAACCGACTATGTTTAAAGCGGAACTGTATGACCTTGTGAAACAGAATCAAACGAAACCTGCATTTGAAATAGATGGTGTAATTAGAAGTTATGGACATGAAGTTCTCCGATTACCCTCGTACCATCCGCAACTGAACCCAATTGAAAATATTTGGGGTATTGTAAAAAAACAGAGTTGCTGCAAGAAACACTACATTTAAAGTAAGTCACATCTTATAATTATTAAAGTAAAGTAAGGACATCTTATAATTATTTATACTTTGTAATAATTATAATCTATGTTTATTGCTCCAGATGATAATAAAGATAGAGATGAAGATCCCTTCTCAGATACAGATTCCGTTGCGGATCCTATGTATGTACCTGAAACATCTACATCGCACTATTCAGACAGTGATGAGCCGGGTATGAATGATGAACCTGGCCATCCAGAGACCCACTGCTCTGAAAATAATAAGACTCACCATTCTCAGAACAAAGAAGCCCACCATGTGATGCATTCTGAGACTGAAAAGGCCAACGATCCTCTGAATTCAGATGAACACGAGCAGGAGAAAATTTTAACAGGGAAACGTAAATGCACACCTGCTTCTTGGAAAAGAAATAAACAAAAGGTGTTAAGACTTCAAGGGAAAGAACACTTGTCGCAAAAAGTAAATGTAGTGAGAGGAAAATCAGTACAACAAGTACAGTGTCATTGCCATTATAAATGTGGAGAAATATTTTCTTTGTCAGACAGGCCTACCTGATGAAAGATCTAGATGGAGCTTTATCAGCAGTTGTATTACTAAACATGAACCAAAAAGGCGTTACCTACAGATAAAAACTGGTACTAATGAACACAGTAATGACAATACAATACCAATGTTTCAAGAAAAAAATTCACTTTCGCCTATAGTTTAACAATATCTGGAAAAGAGCATCAAGTTGGGCCAAAAATAAATGATTACATTTCCTACGTAAACTCTTATGGTCGTAAGTGAAAATGAGTACCGTCAAATGGGGTAACTTTGTGATGGCGGGGTAACTTTGTGCAATTTGTTTTTTTTTAAGTTTACAGTCAGCACCATCTAGCTGAGTTTAATTTGAACTTTGATATCAATCAAATGTTATTGTAAACATGAAGAGCTATCCGTAGACCCGTCACGGGCAATGTAAACATCGCTCTTGTTTATATAAACACGTCCTAAAATTTGAACTTTTTCAAACCGTAAACTAACCAAAAAGTGAAGTCAAGAAAACTTTAGTGAGAAAAACAGTTTTTTTTTAATATTTATGTTATATACATGTGTATATAAACAAATTAACAATTTTCACACTGTTAATTAATTAATAAAGGAAAGATTTTAATCAAAATTAAAATATCTGATATGACAATTTTTTCATTAAAAACGTTTTCAGATCTCATTGCACAAAGTTACCCCATCCCGGGGTAACTTTGTACAATTTGCAAATTGTTTGTTTGTAAACAATGCACTTCATAAAAATCAACAAGTGATGGTGCAATGTGTTGTCAGATGCCCCACAAGTAATTCTAGGAAAAAAAAGTTGTTTATAATTTTGTTTTATAATAGTTATAATCATGCAAAGTTGAAAAACCGTGAAATACTGCACAAAGTTACCCCACTTGACGGTACTTTATCCTAAAACCTAAATTTACCTAATTTTGCATTTTGTCAATGGTAGGTGGAGGGGTGGCAAGGAGAAAAATTACTAATGCTCTATTGTATATGATGGCCCGCGATCTTCCTCTAAATTCAACGGAAAAAAATGGTATGCATTATTACAGACGGCGGAACTAATGTAGTGAATGCTTGCCAAAATATTTTCAATGCTAAGCAATTTCACTGCTTCGCACACATACTGAATTTAATTATAAGTAAAGTTTTTGAAAACAATAAGAAAATAGAAAATGTGGAGCTGGAACTTCTACATAATATCATTAGGTACTAAAATAAAGAAAATTGTTACTTTTTTTAGAATGTCAGTAAGAGCAGCAGACGAATTAAAAAAATTAACGGATTTACGCCTAATTCAAAGTGTAAAAACCCGTTGGAATTCTGAATTAGATATGATTCAAAGATACCTAGATTTGGCTGATCATGTAAAGAATAATGTTCTTATGAAAATACCAGGTTCCCCGGATATATTAAATGCCAACGAACATTTAATTTTGAGAGATATAATTCCAATTTTCAATATGTTTAAACATATCACTACAGATGCATCTGCCGAAAAAGCCGTTACTATAAGTAAAGTTATTCCTTACGTGGATTTTCTACTAACAAGTGTGGAAGATATTCAAGTTGAAACCAGCATTGGATTCCAAGTGAAGGAACTCATAATCTGTCAAATGCGAAAGAGATTATGTAATATTGAACAACATTATGTTGCATGTATAGCTACTACTTTAGATCCTCGTTACAAAAAAAATCATTTTAAAAATCCAGTTCATGTTTCAAGAGGTAAGTAAAATATGATAATCATGTTATTGTAGGTAAATTAGATACTAACTAACGTATTTTAGGAGTCGAGTGGATTACAAGGTTATTACCTGGAGCGGTTCAAAATATGCAAAATAATCTTACAGAAGAGGGAAACACTTGTGAAGAAAATCCTTTGACAAATTTTACCAAATTGAAAGCAAAATCTGTCAATCAATGAGTTCCTAGTTCGAGGTCCATCGGAAATTAGCACATATTTGTCATCTAGCACATGCTCCCCATCTATTGACCCACTTGAATTTTGGGCATTAAATAAACATAATTTCCCAAAATTATATGAGGTAAACATAATAACATTGATTTTATCTTAGTTCCTTTATATTTTATAGATTGCTAAAAAAAATTTATGTGCTCCTGCAACATCAACTCCGTCGGAAAGGCTATTTTCTGCAGCAGGGAACATTATTGACAGGAAAAGAAATAGATTATCGGCAGAACACCTTCATATGCTATTATTTTTTAATTCCCTCAATATTGAAGATTGGAAAATTGGTGATTAGCATTTGGTGTAAATTCCCACGAATTTCAAGCATGTTTATAAAAATTGGGTAAGCTGTTTTCTGAGTTATTTTATTTCATTTTAAGATTTGTAATTATGTAATTTTTTATAGATTGCCAAAAAATTGTTTTGTCCAGTTTCATCAAATTGGGAATGTTAAGTTTTTATTTTCTACAGCAGGGAGTGCAGCATTATTTGTTGTTAATTTATTTTATGTTAATTTATCACTCTGCCGCTCACCACTCGTATTGTGGTTAAGGTTTTACTCTTTCATTACAGTAAGATGATAAATTTGAATTGTATTGTATTTTATATAAAAAAAAATCTGAACATTGCATCCTTAGTGCTTCCAGAGGAGGAAAAATATTGAGATTTTAATCTTGATATATTTAAATTTGTTTTTATGAAGTTGCCTATGTGGTCAAGGGAAGCAGTGCTTCCTTTGCTTCCAAAGAGGAACCGCCACTGCCACCAATTTTCATTGTGCGTCGTTATGAGACCAATAAAACTTCAAAATTCTTTTGTAACCATTGTCGGTTGCAAATCCACACCTTGTGAAAACAAAAATGTTAGTAAATGGAGAGAGCAGTATTGGTAAAATTACCAAAAATAAGAAAACTGAAATAACTTTGGATATGAAATTGGACATTTTACGGGGATTTGATAAAGGAGAGAAGGCGGTAGACATAGCAAGAGCTCCTAATCTTGCTCCAACAACGGTAAGAACTATTCAGGCTAAAGAGAGAAATAAAATAAAAGAGGTCACAAAATCTGACACCTTTAGATGCTAAGACGATGACTCGTACAAGAATTTCCCTTAAAATGGAATCATTGCTTTCCATTTGGATACAAAATCAAGTTGCACAGAAAATACCTGTAAGTAAAATGATTATACAGGCAAAATCAAAATACTTACAGTGACTCAAACAACTGTTGCAAAGATTACTATATTGCACATTATGGCTTGTTTATATAATACGAAGTCTCAATAATCTGGCAATGCTACTATATTTTGTTGCAGTCATATTTCTCTTAAAAAAGAGGGAATAAATTTTTTTGATTCTTACTGTACTCACTGGTTACCGAATATTTTTCGTTGGTAGGGTATTTCAACAGTTCTTTGTGTTAAACGTCAATTCACATTTTTAAGTTTACGAAGTGCTTTTTTTATCAAAAGACATCGTTTTGGAGTTTATAAACGTATTAAGGTAAATTTATAGTAAAGAAATAATAAAAATTTTGGTTTATAACTTTTAATCCACTTAAAAATAGAGGTTTTATGAAGACATGAAGAAAACATCAGTGGCTAAGACAAATGAAGTACTTTTCTATGCTGAAGAAGGTATGAGTGTTAGAGAAATAGCCAGAAAAACGGGTTTGCATTATTCTACTGTTAGTAGAATATGCGCTAGTAAAATACCGGAACGTGAAAAAAATCGCGGCGGCCGAAAAGCGCTCATTACGCCAGAAAATAAAAGAAGGATAGCACGAATAGTCCAAAGTGGAGCAATGGATACCGCTATACAGGTTCACAGGCATCTAGTTAGTACCCAGAGTTTTACAGGCTGTGTTGAAACTGTACGAAATGCACTTAGGCAAAGTGGTCTAAAAGGTCGTGTGAAGAAAAAGAAATCAGCACTTACCAGCATTCATCGGAAAAATCGGTTATCGTTTGCTAAAAACCACAAAGATTGGACTCTGGAAGATTGGAGCAATGTCATTTTTAGCGACGAATGTAAAATTAATAGAATAAGTTCTGATGGTCGGCAATGGGTTTGGAGGAAAACAGGAAAATCACTTCAAGACAGATGCATCCAAAAGACGATAAAGTTTGGAGGGGGGAACATTATGGTCTGGGGGTGCATGATGGGCACAAAACTGGGAGCATTACATCGGATAACTAATAGAATGACGGCAATGGATTACATAAGCATTTTAGAAACTAGCTTAATGGAGAGTTTGACAACTTTCGCCACAGAAAAACAAACCATTCTCTTTCAACAGGATAATGATCCCAAACATTGTGCACGAGCAACGTTAGCCTGGTTTGAAAGAAATGAAATAATGGTTATGGAATGGCCTTCCCAATCTCCTGACCTTAATATTATTGAACACATCTGGAGTTTAATCAAGAGGAAACTGCAAAACTTTACTACTGACCCGAAAAATTTGGACGAACTTTGGCAGCGGACAAAAACGGTATGGGAAGGTATAAAGGAAGAAGAAATCGAGGCCATTTTTAACAGCTTACCACGGAGAATTGATGCTGTAATAAAAGCGAGAGGGGGGCATACCAAATATTAAAAAACAAAAAATGAAATGTCTTATTGCGAAGCAATACAAAGAACTGTTGCAGTAAGTTTTATTTTATAAATTTTTATAGACTAAAAATGAAGGGGTATAAGTTACTTTTTGTTTTTGTAAAAACAATTTTTATGTTAAATACTTTTTAATAGAAATACATTAAAATTCTTTTTTTACCATTGAAATACCATTTTGAAGAAAATATATAAATATATTAAACATTGCAACACTTGAATTTAAGTCCGATGCTACTTTCAGTGAAGAACATTTTGAAGTTAGCCATGATTGGTTTGAGATTTTCAAAATTCGCACAAACCTTCATACATAGTATTGCTCTTAAAGGTGAAGCAGCTAGTGCTAATACAATGACCTTCATGAGGTGGTTATACCCCGAAGCAAATGTTTAATGTTGACGAAACGGGCTTATTTTGCAAACGTCTACCAAAAAGAACTTTCATATCCAAAAGCGAAAAATCTGCACCAGGATTTAAAGCAAGTAAAGAAAGATGGCCCCTGCTTCTAGGTGGTAATTTTAAATTTAAACCGTTTCTGATTTAGCAATCGGAAATTCCTAGAGCTATGAAGGGCTACTCAAAGGATCATCGGCTTTCTTTCCACTGGCGATCAAGCAAAAAAGCCTGGATGAAGGCATTATTATTTAAAGTTTCTACTTGTGATATTTCTGAGATAAAAGAGTATTGCGATAAGGAAAATTTAAACTTTAAAGCCTAAGTTTTGATAGATAATGCACTTGGTCACCCAATCTACATTGATTTGTCAGAGAATGTGAAATTAGCATTTATGTCACAAAACACGAAATCATTCATCCGGCCTATGGAATATCAAATTTTAAAACTTATTATTTACGACGAACTTTAAAGCTGTTTGTTAATGAAACTGATGGACCAGATAAGGCTACGATGCAAGAATTTTGGAAACAATTTAACATAATGAAAGCAATTGAAATTATCATTTATTGGACGTTTGGAACTCGATAAGGGGGAGTATGTCGGAAACACACAAGATTCGACGAGTCTTTCATGAGTTCATAAAATCTATTCCGCACTTCGAGAATGTGAATTCCAACAGTCTACTGAACCGTGTGAAATACATTGGCACCAGAATATCTATATTTTGGGAGGATAAACGATCAAAGTCGTAGATTGTCGAAAAACATCGCGACTGGCTCAATGTTGTAGAAGAGTGCAGCCTTACCACGTCTACGCAGCCTGTTGAAAATACTGATTCAATGTCCTGCACCAGTAGTGGCAGTAGTAGTGCTGGGAACCAAGAAGTACAGAAAAGACTGCAGATTGCAGCAAGTGTTCACAGCGTCGCAGGTTGGCTAGCTTATCTCAGGTAGATGTGTTCTGCAATTAATGCATTATTAAATAAATCCGAAAACTCCACTTTTTCACAATTCAGTACCGAAGAGGTTTTGTCTTTTATTGTAGAGGCTAAGTTAACAAAACATCAGTATTTGTTATTCAAAGAATTTATTCACTCTAAAATTCCAAACGTCTTGTCTTCAAGAATGGATGGATGCGAAAAAGCGGTGTTATCCTTTCGAAGAACGGATAACAGAATCATCGGCCGAAGTTAACTTACAATCTTTGTTAGATCCAGACTTGAATCCCAAAAAGAAGTATTAAGTACAATCTCTCCAAATTCTAGTGAAGATTTTTTATTAATAGGGGTTTTGAGGGTAGCACGGGAGAAAGTGAATATGTATAAACAAAGTTTTTCAGATTCAAGTGTCGAGGATGGAAATCTATTTATTACTTCATAATGTTCCTCTACAGTTAGTTTGTAAATCAAACACCTCAGATCCTGATCGCTTAATATGGAAAAGCGTACATCAAGCGTACATCACAAACCAAATCAGCAACTTGCAATCAACGCCATTTTTTTCGATAACCGTGAAATAAGAGTACAGCATTCTCTGCTCTCAGTGAAACATCTTGTATGAGGTGTTACGTCTATGGTACAACACCTAAGCAGATGAACGACGTTCAAAGTTCTTTGAGCAGACCTGTAGATTCCTCTAAAATTCAGTTTGGCTTATCTCCACTTCATTCGTACATAAGATTTTTCGAATATTTTATACACCTTTCATATAAACTTGACATAAAAAATGGCAGGCGCGTTCCGATGAAGAGAAGGGTCTTGTTGGCAACTTGTTCAACAGCAATTCAGACATTGATTGGGTTTAATAGCTGACAAACCGCGCAGTGGAGGAAGTGGCACCTATAATACGTGCGTTCCACTGGGAGATTTTTTCTACTCCCGAGTACATGACCAATGGAACGCGATTTTTGATATACGAAGTAACCCTTGACATCATCTCAAAATAGTTATTTAGAATTTTGACAGCTGGGTTGTAAAGAAAAATTTAAAGAAATGGTATAATTTACATAATTTTATGCAATCAAATCAATTAAAATTCGTTAGGTGGATATGAGCAACGAATCAAGGGCAACTAAAAATTGGACCTTTTCGGAAGGAAGAGCACTGATAGCCGCATACCAAAACAGAAAAGACGAGTACTTCCAGACAAGGATACTTGCTTTGTTTACTTTCAAAATACCCCATATCTGACAGTTTATTTTAACTGAAAAAAACAAAAAGCCATCTATTTTTACCTAGCTAAAGCTTGAAAACCTGGCGGAAATTTTATGCGTTTCTACTAGGAGTGAAATCCCCCAAAACAAGAGCAGGGGTAGTTGGAGGTCCTCGGGAGTACTCCGGAGTAGCGAATATCGCCCAATGGAACGCACGTAATGATGGTAATACGGCGTGTAAGGTTTTTCAAAACTCTGCAATTTCAGCTGAAATTACTTGGATTGATTGAAAGATGTTGTCACTTGCTGCAATGTCTTTCATCAGATTACAAAATTAATACGAATAAATTTAAAGAATACACTCTACAAACTGCTGAGAAGATTGACCAAGCGTATCCTTGGTATAATTTACCAGCTTCTGTGCATAAAGTTTTGATTCACGGGTCTGAGGTGATTGACTGTGCCCTTTTATCAATAGGTGAGCTCTCTGAAGAAGCTGCAGAGTCATAGAATAAGAATATTAAATTGTTTAGACCAGAGAATACTCGTAAAATGACGCGAGTTTTGACGAACACCGACCTTCTGCACAGACTTCTATTGAATTCGATCCTTTTATATCAAGTTTGCGAAAATTTCCATGTAAAAAGATATCTGTATTATCTAGAGAGGTGTTGGATATGATAGATATATAAGTTAAAATAAATTATAAAAATCTATAAGTTAAAATTTAGTTAGTATTTAGTATTTAATACACAGGACCCTTCAAAGTGGAAGAAAGAATATCGGATCGAGTCTTCAAAGTAAACGTAAATGGTGAAATCAAAACAATTTCTGCTGATCACCTAAAACCGGCATTCGTCACAAAGACAGACGACTTGTTCATTGAAGAAGAAACCGTTCCTGTACAGCAAATGCAACCACATCATTGGAAAGCCTCGTTGGATCGCCCTGTCAAGACTTACCAGAGAAAAGTCACTTTCAAATCTCCCACTGTGACTCAACCGGGCGGAGTGGATGTGGCCGCATTTAACTAACAACAACGCTTTTGCCGACAAGAAGACGAACTACACCGAGAGAGCAACAGCGCCACGGTTTAACCAGCCGCTAGCAGTAGAAGTATCGAGATAATTAAGTCAGAATCGCCAGCCATTTTCAGTAATGCTTTCAGCAGAAAACAAAAAGTGTATTTTTCTATTTTTCAAATCCTATATTGGACAAACTTATAGGGCACTCGAGACAAGAGTTAAAGAACATCAAAATAACATCAGACAATAAAGTGACAAATATAATGTGATTTCAAAACACAGGGTTGACACGGGACATGACATGAAGTGGGATAGTTGCCAAATTTTGGATCGTGAGGCTCATTGGCACAGGAGAAATATATCTGAGATGCTACATATTAAGTCAACAAAAAAGACCTTGAATACACAAGTTGACACCGAAAAATTAAGTAAGGTATATGACAAAATTCTTTGTAACAAATGAAGTACATCCCAGAATTTTTCTCCTACACCCGGTGAACCTCACACATCCATACACATAGTTTCTTGTCACAGAAACTCTCTTATCAGTGTTGCTCTAACGTCAAAAGAGGTTACAGCACTTTTTCACTACTTGACAAAAACGAAACGTTTGATCCAATCTTGAAGAGAAACTGGAGTGTTTAAAGATTTGCTATAAGGGTACGGATCCGGTATACATCATAAATGTCGATAATGAAATGTCTATAAACCCTTTAAGAGTAGGAAGCTTGCTAAAATCTTCAGTTGAGGGCATAGACCAGATAATAAAAATCTCAAAAGACAAATGTAAAATTAATTTCAGTTCAGCACTTAATGCTAACAACTTTGTCAAAAATAATCCTCTTGAGCAAAGCTTTAGAGCAGCTATACTCAACCTGCGGCCCAACGAGCCTTTGTGATTGGCCCATCTGAAGTCGTGTAAAAAGTCTTAAGTCGAAATTCGTCTTAAGCTTAATTTATTTCAGCTCAAGAAGAATTTTTGTGTCTTTATGTGTGATGAGCTTTAAAAATGGCTGATTTACATTCCAACTAACTGCATAGAAAAGTCAAGTTTAAACCAGCCAGGCTTGTTTGATTAAAAAAATTGAGAAATATTAAAATATTTTTTTCTGTGAGAGTATCCCAATCTGTTTATACGAGGAATTCGTCATAAGCCGATTTTGAGCTTAAAACCGTCTTACGCATAAACAAGGTAACCGATTGCGTCGGGAAGCTTTTGACACACGTGAACGAAAGTGCACAACTTTCGGTCACAATCTGTTTGTGCCTTTATTAATCAACAAAGAACCTGTGCGTGTCGTAACTTGTTTTGAATTTATTTTCATACCTACGGTGGTAACAGATAACAAATAATCAAAGATAATCTCACCCAGTAATTGCAGTTAATTGTGTTCTTTAGTGTAAAATTATTATTTTGTTTTCAAAATAATGTCAGGAGTGCCTTCTAATTATAAAAGAAAATTATCTAGTGAAAATAGATTGTTTCAAGATGAGTGGGAAACAGATTATTTTGTTGTGCCAAACAAGAACAATGCAGCTACTTGTTTGATATGTCGTGAAAATATTATATTGAAGAAATACAACATTTCGCGTCATTTTACCACAAAACACAAATCTTTCGACGAAACGTTTCCTCCTGGATCGTCCTTGAGAAATGAGAAATTGAGTTTTTTTAAAAGGTCATTGCATCAACAACAAAATGTTATGCCTGTGGCATTATCACAAGACTCCGCGGAAACTAAGGCATCATATGAAATTTGTTACATTCTTGGTAAGCATATGAAACCATTTACCGATGCATTTACCGATAAATTCAGTAACAAAAAGCAAATACTATCTAATATAAAAAAAACTACAGCTCTCGGATTCAACCTGTATGAGGCGTATTGAAGATATTTCTAAATTTATTCACGATGATATATTAGATAACCTAAGAAAGTGCAAGTTTTTTAGCTTGGCAATCGATTCCAGCACCGACATTTCAGCAACATCGCAATGCTCGGTGTTTGTTAGATATTGTACAAAAAACAATTTAATACAGGAAAATTTTTTGAAATTCCTACCAATGAAAGCTTAAACCCGAGGCACAGATTACCTTGATACTATTTGCAATTTTTTAGAGCAGAATAAAATTGACATACAAAAAATCGTGTGTCTGTGTACAGATGGTTGTCCTTCAATGACTGGATCCGAAAATGGATTTATTTCGTTATTTAAAAAAAAATATAATTTAACCAATTTAATAACATTTCATTGCATTATCCACCAAGAAAACTTGGCGGCGCGTGTTGAAAATCCAGAAATAGAAGCTGTAATGAAGACAGTTATCAATATTGTTATATACGAGCAAGAAAATTGAACCACAGAAGATTTAAAAGCCTTCTGGAAGAACTGGGAAGTGAGTATAACGACGTCCTTTTACATACCTCGGTGCGATGGCTTAGTAGAGGAAAAGTTTTGGAAAGGTTTTTTTTCTTTACGCCATGAAATAATACTGTTTTTAGAGCAAAATAATAAAGTGTACCCTGAATTACAAAATGATGAATGGTGGTGTATTTTAGCCTTTCTTTGTGATATTACGGAAAAACTCAATAATCTCAATCGGAGTTTACAAGGTGAAAATAATATGGTCTCCAATATGGCAAATAAAGTGTTTGCATTTGAGGAAAAGCTAAGCATTTATCATGAAGAAATACAGAACAAACAGCTGCTGTAACGCCACTGGAAATGCTACACCACTGGAGGATGTTATTTATGTAATATGCATTAGTGTTAGAACCCTTTTTATTTGTAAAATTTTAGTCTCCCCACTTTTGAAGAATGTTATTTACTTTTATGTAAAGATGCGGTCGCAAGTATAAAAGCCGACCGCTCAACGCAATTATTATTCAGTATTAATTTTGTAACCTACGAGGAATTAAAAAATAAATAAGTTTTCTTAAAATCCGGACTCTTTTTATTTAATCTTTTAGTTTGTTACAAAACTGGCGCCCAACTAGTGATACCTAATTAGTAGAACCACGACCGGGAAAATATAATTAAAACAGCACTGAAAGCAGTCTGTTATTGAATTCTTAGCTGCACTAAATTCTGCCAAGCGAAACAGCACTGACTTCAGTCTGTTACATCTTGCAGTCTTTAGTCTGTACAAAAGAGAATAATAGTACACTAAAACAGCACTGTATCAGTCTGTAACTTCTAGAAAAACAGCACTGTACCAGTCTGTAAATTTTAGCACTGAAATCAGTCTCTAACTAAGTATATGCGCTGCACTGATGTCAGTCTAATATTTGCGCCTTGCGGGAAATTCAACATACTTAGGTACATAATAGCACATGTATATAAAACAAACAAAAAACAGCACCGAAATCAGTCTGTTTTCTGCCAAATATTTACGCTGCACCGAATTAATTTGGATCGTCATCGCTGCATATCAGTTTCGTAGTTTTCAACCGCCGGCACTGCTCAGCTCAACAGAAGCATCGTTTAGTTCAGTCTGCAAACTACTACATATACGCATACGAACATCTTTTGCTCACGAACGTGCTGACTACTCATAATTGCGTTGGTGTGGCTTATATACAATTGAAAATCTGCAAATTAGAAAAGGCTTGCAGTCAGCTTCGAAATCTTGAACATTGACTTTTAAGTACATAGATTAAAACGATTTTTTTCTCTCTTTCCGAAAATGCCGAAAGCCCGACAAATTTCACCAACAGCTGAATCCACTTCGAGCGCTGGAATGGCTTTCACGAGCGAGCAATTTAAGGAGTTATTGGAAAGCATTAACAGCTCAAGAAGCCTAGCACATCCAAGTGAAGAAAGTTTCTCTACGTGCACCGACTCTGCAAGTTTAGAATCGTTCATCGAGACAATTAATGTCTTTAAAGATATAGAGAATGTTAGCGATAAAAACGCTTTACGTGGTTTACCGCTCCTACTAAACGATGAAGCAGCTATTTGGTGGCAAGGTGTTAAGGCGGGCATTTCAACATGGGAACAAGCTACAAATGCATTACGGAAGACTTTTGCACCTAGGAAACCAGCCTACAAAATTTATCAAGAGATATTTGCTGAAAAACATATTCCGTCAATACCAACAGAGGTTTTTATTCTTAAAAAAAGGGCTCAAATATCCGAACTGCCATCACCAGCCCATAGTGAAGCCACACAAATAGATTTAATTTTTGGACAACTCCATATCAGCATAAGAGATAAATTGCCGCGAGATACAATTGCAACTTTTGAAGATCTCATTAAAAGAGCGAGGGAAATTGAAGACGCTAGACAAGAAAGATTTAAAAGTTCCACAGACAAAAGAACTAGTACAAGGATTCAGTGTTCATTTTGCAGAAACTATGGACACGAGCTTTCTGAATGCAGAAAACGACAACGTCTAATCCTTATGGAACAGCAAACCAAACCCCGACAGCCACCAGCACCACAAATTGAAAAGCCAAAATTTTCTTGTTACGGTTGTGGTAAACCTAACGTGGTACGAAGCAAATGCCCCGAGTGTAATCCCAAACTGGACACAGCCGCAAATACAGTAGACTTTTGTACACTTCAGATTGGCAACATTCAAACGTTTACAGCACGATCTCGCCCAATGATAAATATTAAAGTAGGGAACTATTTAAGTAACGCTTTTGTAGATTCTGGGTCAAAATCAAGCGTTGCCTCAGCCAACCTTTATGAATTCTTGGTACGAAAGGGAAATAAATTTCACGAAAGCCAGTGCGGATTATAATGGCGGATGGAGTTCCAAGACCACAAAAAGTTTACATTACTAAAGTCAAAGTACAACTTCAAGGACGGGATATCGAGACCGATTTCATAGTACTACCCGACTGCAAAGACAACAAAACACTATTAGGAGTAGACTTCATTGAAGACGCAGGAATCATCCTAAACATGCCACAAAGGATATGGAGCTTTGTCGACCAGCCCTGCACTTATTTCGATTTTGGTTATGAAAATATAATAAAATCTCCAAGGTCAAAAAGCCAGGAGTTGACATCGAGCTAAATGAGAAAGACCTCTTTCAAGCTCTTAGGGAGGGAAATCCTGATTGGTCCGTAAAAAAAATTTTCAGAATCAAGTGGAAAAAAATAACTGATGGCAAACCAACATGGATAGATACAAACAAGCTCAAGGTTTATGTTAGCGGTAGAAAGATTCCTGATAGATACAACATTTTTAAAGTTTTCAATTTTGTTGCCTCCCCTCTAAGATGTTACAATTGTCAGAGGTTTGGTCATCAGGGAAGGGCTTGCAAGTCAAGGGACAAGTACTGTGCAAGATGTGGTAAAAATAATTGTGATGATGGAAAGGACTGCAAAAAAACGGAATTCTGCAGAAATTGTGATGGAAATCACTGCAGTTTTGATAGATCCTGTCCAGTCTGGTTGAGGGAAAAAAGCCTCACGCAAATTATGAGACAAGGTAACCACTCCAGGAAAGAGGCATGGAGAATCTACAAAATAAAAAACAGACATACAAGCTCCCCAAATAGGGATAAGGCTTGTAACGGCAAGCTTATCCTTAATGAAAATACACACTGTAGCCACTATCAAATTTGTGGGATATTTTGGAGAAATTGAGAGCGGGTAGGCGGAAAAAAAATAAATGAAAAAAAGATTAGGAATTTTTTTGGGGAGTGAGATTGGAATGCTGATATAAAGAGGACGATATAATTTTTTTGGAAATTTTTTTTTGAAAAAAAAAAAAATGTTTTTTTAAAAATGTTTATAAAGAAAAAAAAGTTTGAGGCAACTGAAGAAATTTCATTAGAAGATCCACCCAAAAGGACGAAAAAAGTTTTGTGTGTGGAAGACGAACAAAAAAAATTTTTTGATTTTGGCTGGAACTGGAAGATTTGGTTTGGAAAAGGCTGGCTGCAGAAATAGACACTTAAAGTTTTTCAAAAATACGCTTGAAGAGATCCTGGTAACAGAACGAGAAGTTTGATTTGAAAAATAAAGTTGGTGCAATTATTGGCAATTTCTGGATGATACTCCCGACATTGGGAAGAAGTGGACGATGCTTTTCTCTCCGGAAGTTTTTTTTCAGCATATACTTGATCCGATTCAGATGGGCTCTCGGCGTCCGCCTTAAAGCGCTCCTATTTGGTGGTGATGCAGCAAGTTGGATGGTACTTCCGGGTTCTCACCAACCCACGACCCCCCCGGCGAGCCAGCCCTACTCTTGAGGCCCGGAGTACTGTCTGTTTAATTTTCAGGTGGTTTTTTTGTTAAAGTTTTGTGTCCAAATTGTTTTTTTGTTTTTTTTTGGGTGTGGATCTGAGGTTGGCCTCTTCGGGCAACCAACCCTAGGTTCACATTACAGGCTCTCCTAAAAACTTCGGACTCAAAATCAAACCCAACTTACAGCCAAGTTTTGGAAGCACCAAACAGGTTTGGAGGAGTAAGAAAACAAACTGTTGATGAAAAATCTGAATCTAAAAACAAAAGAAACCCTTTCTCATCAGTGTCCCCAAAAATAATCGGCAACAAGGCTGAAAATAAAGCAACCAAAGTTGGTTTTGACACCCTAAACTGAAATTTCCAGCTTCGCAGAAGATAAGAATAGAAAGACTCTTAGGGAATGGACCTATACAATGCTATAACTGCCAGGCCTTTGGTCATAGAACGAATAATTGTTTGAACAAACGCAGATGCGTAAAGTGCCTTATGGAACATGATCAAAAAGAATGTACAACAGTAAAAGGTGAACAGAGAACACAAATCGGTCTTTAACAACCGAGAGGAACTTCCTACGCAGAAGTTTTAAAAGGAGGGAACATGAAATGTCCTTAATGGGAAATTTCTTCGCCTATAAAAGTGTGATATCAGATTTGACATTTCTCTTTTTGCAAAAAGTTTAAATAAGCTTAATAGTGTCAAGTGAAACAAGAGTGAGCTGCAGAGAGATATCCAGGTTCGAAGGAAGTTAAGGAGACATCCACGTGCAAGCAAATTCCAGGGGTGGTAGCACGTAAGTTATTTCAATCGACCTCTTCATACAAAAATTCAAGATGATGTCCGGTACGGAACGATCATTGAATGCGGATGAGACGGCAATCCAGAGTCTCGTGGATCAGTCTTCAACAGGTTCTCAACAAGTCGCATACGGTCCGATAGTCAGTCGTAAATTCCCTCACGACTAACATATTTATATTGTATTGCAAAGAAAGTTAATGTAGGAACAAACATACACTCTCACATAATAATAATCGCATCAACAGCCATGAAGGCTGTCGAGAGAGGCAGTCAGAAAAAAGACTCAACGAAACAACGACCCGCTCTATGAACTAAACGTCATTATTAGACTAAGAAAAGATTAAATTAAAAGCCATTACATCACTAGTTAAAACTCTGTTCGTGAATTATTTTTTTTATAAATACTTGTGGAAAAATTGTATTAAAAGAATTTGTTTTGAAAAATAGTTTATTAGTCATTACTAAAAAACGGATTTCCCACATTAATTTAAATAAAGTTTAATTTTAACTTTTTTATATAATTTAATCTTTTTATGTCAAAACCGGCATAAATGGTGACCCCGATCGTTAAGAAATAGTGAACAAAGCATAGTGAATAAACATTACAAGTAAAAAATGTCGAACGTGACAAAGGCCATTGAATGGCACAATATAAATACTCAAATGAGGAGTACTTAGCAAAAAATAAAAATTATACAATTCTTGCGGACATTTTGCACCGGCCAACATCCAGCAACAAAAGAACCGACAACAGAAGCAGGATTGAAAATTTTTGAAAGGATTTTATAAAACACGAGGCGACCAGCAATCATCATCTCACGTGCAAGTCTAAAAGTAAAAAAAAAAACATCTACAGTGGACGTCCGATTATCCGAGGTCCGGTTATCCGAGCCGCCGGGTTAACCGAGCTAGTCCTAAAAATGAAATACATAATAAAAATGAAACTCATAAAATTACGAAAATTAAGACAAGAAGGTTATTCGCACGTGCAATAAATCAAATGTCGAGAAGTCCATACAGTATTTTCCTGGAATATTATTTCGGCTAGTTCTAGGAATCGCTTGCCCGGCTTCGCGCCTTCTGGTGTAGATCGTATGGCACTTGTCACTGTCAGTGTCGCGCTTACCATCCGTGCGCTAACATATCAGTGGTGGTCTAATAACGTTTTTTAAAACTAACCAAGTTAGTTTTTTTAACTGTGCGATCAATTTTGTGTTTGGCCATGAGTGGAAAACGTAAGAGAGTCGTGGTCTCTCTTGAGACAAAGTTTAAAGCATTAAAACGTTTAGATAACGGCGAATCAATCAAAAAGGTGGCCGCCGAGTTAGGAGTAGGTGAAGTGACTGTTGGTGATTGGCGAAGAAATCGAAAAGAAATCGAGAAATTTGTCAACGTAAGTTTGAGTGGTGGCAGTGACTTGAGCCGAAAGACATTGAAGAAGGGTGATTACGAACAGACGTCGGAAGCTCTTTTCCTGTGGTTTTCACAGCTCCGAGTGATGGGTAGTCCTGTAAGTGGGCCAATGCTTCAAGCTAAGGCTCTTGAGTTTCACAAGAACTTAAAAGATGGCGATGAAAAATTCACTGCAAGCGACGGTTGGCTGAACAGATGGAAAAAGAAATTTGGCATAAGGCAGCTAAACATTAGTGGGGAAAAACTATCGGCTGACTCCTCTGAAATCACAGAGTTTCAGAAAAAAATTGAAGCAATCGTATTCAAGGACGGCTTGACTTCAGACCAGGGATCGTAACTGTTATAACTTATATCGAAAAAATCAGAAAATAATCATTATTTTGAAACTTATATGATATAAAACAACAGTAACAGTTAAATTTTACCAAAAATATTTAAAGTTATTTTTAACTATTATCTTTGACTAGTATTGTTTTAAATCTTTTAAAATTGTTATTAAAGATTTTTTTCTTTTTTTGTTCGAAATAATAATTAAAATTGACTTTTATTTTTAAAATCAAAAATAACTGTTAAAAAAGACTTTTATTTTTTTCGGTCTTGCATAAAAGTCTTTCTAAGATTTTTATTTTTCCAGTTTTTTCTATAAAAGTCTTTGAAGACTTTTATTTTTAAAATATAAAAATAAAAGTCTTTTGCTGAAAACAGATAAATAGTCCATTCAAACCGTTAAGAAAATCGAACCCTAAAGGTTTTTGGGGTCGCTGATCACAAAAATCGGGGTCCTGCGGTCCTAAAACATGGGCGTCACCCTTAAAAATGCAAAAAACACCCCTTTTTAGGGGTTTTTCGCGATTATTTCGATAATAATGAAAACTAATGCAATGAAATACACTTTTTTTAATATTTATTTGCGAAGGTGGTTGATTTGTACTAAATCAACGCGAACTTTATGATAAGGGGTGATCCTAAAGGGTTGAAACCACCCCTAAATCGGCTACAAATAGAAAAAATTGTAAAAAAAGTTTTCTTCAAGTATATGCTTCAAATACGATTGTGGGCGTACTGTCAGGCAAAACTAAATTATTTTCAACCCTTAAGGGGTTAAAACTACCCCCACAATTATAAAAATCAACTTTATATAAAAAAATTAGAAAAGTTTTTTGTTTTTTGCTTTTTGCTTGAAATTTGGTTCAAAAGGTATTATCAGCCATAAATTTATTATTTTAAACCCTTAAGGGGGTGAAACTACCCCTGCATTAAAATTGTAATTGAAAAAAATTGACATTTATTGTTTTGCATTAAAATTTTATTTTCCATTTTTATTCATTGAAACATTTGGAAAATTGCACTTTAAACCCTTTTTTAAAGGGGGTAAACCACCCCTAAACCGAAGCAAAATAAAAAATACATGGAGAAATATTTCTTTTCGTGGAATTTTTAAATAAAGTCAAAATGCAGGATAAAAACGACAATCACACAATAATTGGAAATATGTACCCTAATGTATTTGAGTTACTTCTGAATAATGGGGAGTTCCGTTTTTTTACAATGACATTTACGCAGGTCAGTCTTTTGCTGAAAACAAATAAAATAGCTATCGTAGTTCGAAAATTACACTATAAAAACAATTGTGATATTGTGCTTAAAGCCTAGCACGTTGATCAGGCTATAGAAATTCTAACTAAAACTATGTAAAAAATGATTTATTAGGCGGATAAATTGGTGCGGCTGATTTTATATTTTTGAATTTTTTGGCTCCCTGTTTAATTTCTACTTAAATTAGTAGTTTGGTAACCCCATTTCACTCCGTTAGGGGATGAATTTCGAAAAATCGATTCTTAGTGAATGTCCACGTCATTATAGAGATGCACTGTCAAAATTAAAGCCCTTAAGCTCCAGTGGTTTGGGTTACCTCATTTAACCCCCTTAGGGGATTAATTTCAAAAAATCGCTTCTTAGTGGATGTCCACGTCATTAAAGGGATGCACTGTCAAAATTTCAGCCCTATAGCTCCAGCGGTTTGGGTAAACCCTATTTCACCCCCTTAGGGGATGAATTTCGAAAAATCGCTTTATAGTGGATGTCCACGTCATTAAAGGGATGCACTGTCAAAATTTCAGCCCTTTAGCTCCAGCGGTTTAGAAAAACCCCATTTCACCCCCTTAGGGGATGAATTTCGAAAAATCGCTTTATAGTGGATGTCCACGTCATTAAAGGGATGCACTGTCAAAATTTCAGCCCTATAGCTCCAGCGGTTTGGAAAAACCCCATTTCACCCCTTTAGGGGATGAATTTCGAAAAATCGCTTTTTAGTGGATGTCCACGTCATTAAAGGGATGCACTGTCAAAATTTCAGCAATATAGCTTTAACGGTTTGGAGAAACCCCATTTCACCCCCTTAGGGGATAAATTTCGAAAAATCGCTTTTTAGTGGATGTCCACGTCATTAAAGGGATGCACTGTCAAAATTTCAGCCCTATAGCTTTAACGGTTTGGAGAAACCCCATTTCACCCCCTTAGGGGATGAATTTCGAAAAATCGCTTTTTAGTGGATGTCCACGTCATTAAAGGGATGCACTGTCAAAATTTCAGCCCTATAGCTCCAGCGGTTTGGAAAAACCCCATTTCACCCCTTTAGGGGATGAATTTCGAAAAATCGCTTTTTAGTGGATGTCCACGTCATTAAAGGGATGCACTGTCAAAATTTCAGCCCTATAGCTTTAACGGTTTGGAGAAACCCCATTTCACCCCCTTAGGGGATGAATTTCGAAAAATCGCTTTTTAGTGGATGTCCACGTCATTAAAGGGATGCACTGTCAAAATTTCAGCCCTATAAGCTCCAGCGGTTTGGGTAAACCCCATTTCACCCCCTTAGGGGAAGAATTTCGAAAAATCGCTTCTTAGTGGATGTCCACATCATTATAGGGATGCACTGTCAAAATTTCTACCCTATAGTTCCAGCGGTTTGGATAAACCCCATTTCACCCCCTTAGGGGATGAATTTCGAAAAATCGCTTTATAGTGGATGTCCACGCCATTATAGGGCTGCACTGTCAAAATTTCAGCCCTGTAGCTCCAACGGTTTGGATAAACCCCATTTGAGCCCCTTAGGGGATAAATTTCGAAAAATCGCTTCTAAGTGGATGTCTACGTCATTATAGGGATGCACTGTCAAAATTTCAGCCTTATAGCTCCAGCGGTTTTGAGTTGACCCTATTTCACCCCCTTGAGTTGATCGTGTGGACCGAAAGGGTCGAACCCACATCCCAACTAGTTTCTATTTGTAGCCGATTTAGGGGTGGTTTCAACCCTTTAGGATCACCCCTTATCATAAAGTTCGCGTTGATTTAGTACAAATCAACCACCTTCGCAAATAAATATTAAAAAAAGTGTATTTCATTGCATTAGTTTTCATTACTATCGAAATAATCGCGAAAAACCCCTAAAAAGGGGTGTTTTTTGCATTTTTAAGGGTGACGCCCATGTTTTAGGACCGCAGGACCCCGATTTTCGTGATCAGCGACCCCAAAAACCTTTAGGGTTCGATTTTCTTAATGGTTTGAATGGACTATTTATCTGTTTTCAGCAAAAGACTTTTATTTTTATATTTTAAAAATAAAAGTCTTCAAAGACTTTTATAGAAAAAACTGGAAAAATAAAAATCTTAGAAAGACTTTTATGCAAGACAGTCTTTTTTAACAGTTATTTTTGATTTTAAAAATAAAAGTCTTCCCATAAGAGTTTTGGAAGACTTTAAAAATAAAAAACAAACATAAGAGTTTTTAATGACCTAAAACTTTTTTAGTTAAATATAACTGTTATTGTTTATTTAAAAAATTTAAATTAATTTTAACTATTAAACTTGACTTTTATAATAAAAGTCTACAATTTAAAAGTAACCCCACCACCGCGTAGAACTCGCTACTCTGAGTATCCAGTATAAATTTTATGCAGATCAGACAACATTTACTATTTGATTTTTTAAGTCAAAAATACAAATATAACAGTTATTTACGATCCCTGCTTCAGACCAAATTTTTAACTCCGATGAAACTGGTCTTAACTTTAGAATGTTACCTAATAAAACTTTAGCGGCGAAATCCGAGAAAACCGCCCCTGGCTTTAAGAAGAGTAAGGAAAGAGTAACGATTCTAGCGACCTGCAATGCTTCTGGATCATTGAAGCTGAAGCCTGTGCTTATTGGGAAGTCTAAAAATCCAAGGGCATTTAAAAATGTAAAGATGAATTGTTGGCCAACAATTTATCGTAATCAAAAGAATGCTTGGATGGATTCCAACATTTTTAGTGATTGGTTTTTCAATGAATTTGTGCCAGTCACTGAGGCATTTTTGAAAAAGCAAAACCTCCCAAGGAAAGCCATCCTGCTTTTGGACAATGCTCCATCTCATCCAGATGCTCAAGAACAGTGGCGATATTCGAGCAATATTCTTACTACCGAATGTGACATCACTAATTCAACCTCTGGACCAAGGAGTTTTGGAAACAATGAAAAGAATTTACCGACGACGGCTCCTTCAGATGTTGATTGCAAAATTGGATGACGGATTAACCGTAAAAGAAGCCTTAAAGAAAGTCACGTTGAAAGATGTAGCTTATTGGATTGCTTCGGCGTGGGATGAAGTGAAATCGACTACGATTCAGAAGTCGTGGAAAAACCTTTTTGGGTTAGATGGAAAATCCAAACAAGTGCCAGAACAGGAAAGTGTGGATGGATTAGCTCGACTAGCCAACGAGTTGCCAGTTGAAAGCCAAATCGACGGCGAAGACATTCGGAATTGGTGCGGATCCGATTTACGAGTTTACTGACGACGATATTATCGATATGGTAAACTGTCCAAAAAATAATGACGGCGATGACGAACACACAGACGAGATTCCTCAGAAGATATTGCATTCCGATGGTTATAAATCAATCTGCGCTGCTCTTTCATACATAGAGCAACAAGAAGAATGTAATCCACACGACATTTTAGTTTTTCAACGTTGGCGAAACATTGCGTCATCTAAGAGAGGACAGAAGTTAAGTCAGAAAACAATTGTTGACTTTTTTAAGAAATGATCTCTTTTGTATTTTGATTGAAGGTATGTAACATTGTTCATTTAACGTTTTTCTTTATAATAAATAAGTACTTCACTTAAGATGCGTATTTTTCTCATTCTTTACACCTTAGTACATAACCTCCGTATTATCCGAGTTCTGCCCGTATCCGAGGTGGCTTCGGTCCCAATTACCTCGGATAATCGGGCGTCTACTGTATTTCGCAGAAGTATCATCTATCAAGAAGGGAAGCATATTAAAACAATTAAATTTAAATAGAATTTTACTTTCATAAAATGTTCAATTTTAGGCTAAAATTCAATTAAAAATTACAAGCACATGTAAATTGCATCGCTGGACTGGACATGTCTGAAGAACAAACAATAAAAACCGACAATCAAAAGAAAAACTGTTGAAGCCACCTATGACTTTTTATATGCAAAATAAATAAACTTAGTCTCGTTCTGACTTTAATACAGTCAACTGAGTTTTACTCTGCGAACAGGTTATGGGCCCAGAGCCCTGAGCGATATTTTGTTTTTTAGGAAAGTATCCAAGTATAAGGCACGACTGGTCGTCAAGGGATGTTCGCAACGCCGTGGAATTGATTACAGCGAAACTTTTTCACCTGTTGTTCGATACAGTTCAATTCGCTACATGTTTGCTTTGGCTGTCAAACATAAATTGAAAATCGAACAAATGGATGCAGTGACCGCATTTCTCCAAGGGGACTTATCTGAAGAGATATATCTTAAGCAACCTGAAGAATTTAATGACGGAACGAACAGAGTGTGTTTATTAAAGAAAGCTATTTATGGACTAAAACAAGCCAGCCGTGAATGGAACAAGAAGCTAGACACAGCACTACGGAACTTTGGATTACAGCGTTCTAGTGTTGATCCTTGCATCTATTTTCGAATCAACAAAAATTCAATTCTCTTCGTTGCTATATATGTTGATGACATCCTTATTTTTTCAAACGACGATCATCAAAAAAATAGCTTAAAAGGTTATCTGAAGCAACATTTCAAAATGAAAGATATTGGTCTGGCAACCAGCTGTCTAGGAATGGAGATTCTTCAATCGAAAACTTGTGAAAGAATCGAAGTGAATCAATCGAAATATATACGAGACATTTTGACGAGATTTAATATGGCAGATTGCAACCCGATATCAACCCCTGTTGACATTAATCAAAAATTGTCGAAGGAAATGTCGCCGAGAACAAAAGAAGAAATTGAGTTTATGTCGAGGATTCCCTATCAAGAAGCTGTGGGTAGCATTTTATATTTGGCACAGAGTACGAGGCCAGACATCGCGTTTGCTGTTCATAACGGAAGCAGGTTTAATCAAAACCCTGGTAAACCTCATTGGTCTGCTGTCAAGCGAATTATCCGGTACCTAAAAGGCACAATTAACAAAAATTTAGTTTACAGTATCCAAATCCAGAATTATATGGTTATACTGATGCTGACTTCGCGAATGATACTGATGACAGGCGCTCTTGTACTGGTTATGTTTTTACGCTTCAAGGAGGAGCAATATCCTGGAGTAGTAAGCGTCAATCAACCATCGCTATATCAACCACAGAAGCAGAATACATGGCCTTATCAAACACATCCCAGGAAGCGATGTATTTGAAACGCTTTGCAAGTGAATTCGATCCCAGCGTGAACTGTCAACCAATAACGATTTTTTGTGATAACAAGAGTGCTATACAACTTGCATATTGATGTCAAACACCACTTCATTCGACAATTGGTTGCAAGTAAAGAAGTTCAGCTGAAATCAATTAGTACCAATAAAATGGTCGCAGACAGTCTGACCAAAGGAGTTTCAATAGAAAAACATGAATTTTGTAATAAAATGTTTGGGCTACAATCAGTAATTGAAAACTCTGGAATTCTTATAAAGTAATTTTGGAATTCTACGTTGAAATATTGTGTTATTATTATTAATTATTATTGATTGAATAGTTGTATTATAATTAATATTTTTGAAATAATTTATTGAATTAATTTGATAGAATTATAAATAATTCAGTGGGGGTGTTGAAGCCACCTATGACTTTTTATATGCAAAATAAATAAACTTAGTCTCGTTCTGACTTTAATACAGTCAACTGAGTTTTACTCTGCGAACAAAAACTGGCGACAAAAAAGAACAATAACACAATTGAATTGCAAAAAGCATTCCGCAATGAGTAAATTTTTTTGATTCTTTCATTCTAAGAGAATAAAAAAGTGAGTTAAATAAAAATCAAATAAATGATTTGAATTTTTACAAAAATTTTTAGTTTCATTATGTCTGCATAAAAATTTTTAAAGTATGAATATATTGAATTCAAATTAAATATTTTTTTCAACTTCTTCAAACTTCTCTTCCTTTTTCCATAAACATAACGGTTGTTTGGAAATACGTTCACTTTGGTGATAGCGTTTGACGTGCGAAGTTCAAATTTTTCAAAGTTAGAGTTTCAAAGTTAAAGTTCTTCGGGATCAAAGTTAAATTTTAAAGTAAAAGTATTAAAGTATTTCGTTATTAAGTGTCTGTTTGTTAAAAAGTATAAATAAAATAAAATTTGTGAACTTTTGTTTGGTGGAATTTTTTTTGGTTCATGTTTGGTCAACAAATTTGGAGCCTTTTTTTCCTAATTATTTGGATTTGGTACAGTATTCTCTTTTGCAGCCATCTTGTTGCAGCCTTGAAGCAGCGGGATTTTTTGAAAAGGTTAGTACATTTTTAGTTTCTTACTTTATATATAATTACTTTGATATATTATTTTACTTGATACCTATATTATTTTATATTATATATGGAGCGTACATTCAATGTCCACTATTTGCATATTATGTTATTGAAATTGCAATAACTTTTTGGATATAAAATATATCTTCTATTACAAATATGGCGTCCTAAATACCATAAGAAATAAATGGCATTTGCAAATAGCGGACTTTGATTCTGCATTCGGGTCTGTTCCAATAGACAATGCGGGTTCCCGCATAGTTAGTAATTTTATGTCATTCCGTTGAAGACGGAAGGGTTTCTGGAATAAAATCTTTATCAACTTTACTTGTTATATGTCATTCTTTTGAAGACTAAAGTGATTTTTGGGTTAAGGTCTTCTTGATTTGCACGCCGCATGCCTAAAGCATTCCTTAACTTTTTCAAGTTTTCGCAGGTTACGACAGGCCAGATTGGAAAAGACCTTTTATTTACTTTGTTATGTTTGTTTTTATTTCGACATTTGTTTGAAATTGTTTTCAAAAGGTTTTCATTTCGTTTTTCTTAAATGCAGAATGTCGTCTTCTCAAAATTCTTCAAAAAAATAAATGAAGAAGAGTTATGCGGGACGCGAAAAAACTGTTTGATTCCATTTATTGCGAAACTAAATCTCCTAATTCTCCTATTGACTGCTCTGAAAGAGTTGATAAACAGTTAGTGCCGAAAGCACATGAGCTGACAAATAATGAAAATGAAATTGTTGTTATCACGTACTCGAGCAGTTAAGGCAGTTTGTAAACCGTCTGCAAATCTTTTTTCGTTTGTTTTAAATTTCAATAAATATTGCAAAACGGTTGCGAGTTGTGAAGTGATTGCTAAGTGAAATAACAAAAAAAAATTCCTTTTTTAAAACTATTTTTTCTAAAAATGCTAAAAACCAGGAATAAGGTAAAACGGCAGCAAACTACGCAGTCGTCGCTCGGTGCGCAATCGCTTTCGCCCTCCATCACACCCAAGGCGCCAACGTGCAGTCCGCTTCCAGCCATCTCATCTGCTGTTACTACTGAACCACTAACGGCTGATCGTAGTACTGAGCAATCGCTGAGGCTTATTATTAAGGAGCTCTCTGACACGATCGATCGCATGCGGGCTGACTTTCAGAGGCAGATTACGGATCTGCATGGAATTATATCGAAGCTGATAAAAGATCCGATTTCCACTGACTTGTCCAAGCCTGAGTCAGCGGAAATTGTAAACAATCTTAATGATTTGGAAGTTCGCCTTGATAGAATCGAACGGAAATCGCGTGCAGATGATCTGATTGTTAATGGAATTCCGGAAATGCCAAATGAAGATCTTCCTAATATTTTCGAGAATATATGCAAATGTATAAATCATGCAGCACCAAGCTTAAACGGAGCCTTTCGAATAAAAAGAGGGAAAGACTCTGCAATAAAGTTTAAAATAAATAATAAATTGGAGAAGAAGGCTTTGCTTATGGCATTTTCATCATACTTGAAAGCTCATAATCATCTTTCGCTGCAGCAAATTGGTTTTGCTTCTGAAAAGAAAATATTCCTGCATGAAAATCTCACGCGCAAAAATTATAAAATATTTAGGGAAGCTTTAAAATTTAAACGCCAAAAACAGCTGGTCTCAGTGTTCACACGTAACGGTTCGGTTTTTATTCGTCATAGACCGGATGAAGCTCCTACTTTGGTTAGCAGTGAAATTAGGCTTACAGCGGTCATAAACACAAGCGCAGACACCATCACTTAACCCGATGCTAATTACAACGTTATTTACCGATGTAACAACTAATTTTATTTTTGCATGTTATTTTAATTGCTTTTGTTTCATTTTCATTTTTATTATGTCGTTTTTTGATCTTTTGTATGGATTATTTACTTTTAGCTTTAGTTTTTATGTTAATGCTTTTACTATTTATTTATATGTACTTTTGCTTTTGCTGCTTCTGTCTCTATTGTTAATTTTTAAATTTCATAATGTCTTTGGATACTAATGAAATTTCCACAACCAATTGCCCGAACATTAGTTTTAATAGAATTCTTCTTGATATTTTTTGTAAAAGAAGTCAAGGTGTGAGAATGTGTCATCTGAATGCGCAGAGTCTGTTTCCTAAAATAGATGAGTTTATTGATCTATTTAAAAATTCGCATATTGATATTATTGGTATCTCTGAAACTTGGTTAAAGCCGCACATCTCAGATGAAATTATATCGCTTCAAAATTATTCCATTTTTCGTAATGACCGAGTTTCTCGAAGCGGAGGTGGTGTAGCGCTCTATGTTAAAAGAAACCTCAATTGCAAGGTTATAGCAAGATCTGGTGATAATGACAGCATTGAGTATATTTTTGTCGAAATATATATGGTTTCTGGTAAGTGCCTTGTTGGTACAATTTACAAACCCCCAAATATTTCTGATTGGTCTCCTCTTAATCTTCTGCTTGCTGAACTTTGCCACTCATATGCTCACATCCTGATTTGCGGGGATTTCAATTCCGACTTGATTGATCCAAAAAATTGTGCTGAGAGCCTGTTGGACATTTTAAACACTTACGGTCTTTCTGTTGTTAACAGTCATCCAACTCATTTTACTAATACATCTTCAACTCTTTTGGATCTTCTAATAGTGGATGATATTAACTTGGTGTAAGCACAATATTAGTAATGAAGCGGGAAATGAGCTGTTAGAAATTTTTAGAAATTTAAATTTAAATGTCCCTAAAGACGTGAGAACTTTAAAAGCAACACCCTCTGATTGCTGCACATTCGCTATGGGTACAGGAAAATTTGTTTACTACAGCTTGAAAGACAGTTTAACAGACTTTTTCATGAATAATTCCTATGTTAAGGATAAAATATATATATAGATATTAATATAGACGGATTGCCAATCGCCAAAAGTTCTAATTTACAATTAAGGCCAATATTATTTAACGTCTTAGGTTCAAAATACGTACATTTAATTGGTATGTATGAAGGATATTCAAAACCGCAGTCAGCAGATCTGTATTTAGACCGGTTTATAAATGAATTTCAAGAATTAAAGTTGAGCGGATTAACTTTCCAAACACAAAAATATGACATTGAAATAAGATTTTATATTTGTGACGCTCCAGCTCGATCTTTTATATTAAGTGTTGTAACGGTCGGTTGTAACAGTTATTTTGGTTGGGAAATTTATTTTGAAATCACCTTGTAGGTAATGGGAAATTTTGTAGAAAATCACTTTGTAGGAAAAAGGGAAAATTAATAATAATTAATGGGGGTCGAAGAAAATGGGAGTGGAAGAAAAATGAGTCAGAAGTTGGGTGCAGAAAAATTTGAAGGGAGTTTTTGAGAAAAATATCCAAGTATTGAGTTCAAAAAAAAAATGAAGAAGTTTTATTCGGGAAGGAGGAAATAGTTAAAGAAAGGATAGCTAAATCTTACAAAGTTTAGGAGCGTCTGTTTTTTTGAGGACGAAGGGGAAGATATTTGTAATATTGAAGGAAGAGGTTTTGTAAATTCAAGGACGATCTATATGCTATGGGAAGAGCCTTTGTATTTCTGAAATCATGGAAGTAGATGCTTGAAAATTGCAATAGGAGCAATTTTATGTGAAGTCCGTAAGAAGATATTAGAAATTTGTACTACGATCAATTTTATGGGAAGGCAATATTGAGCAAGAGGCTGCACATAACGTCTGCTTGTAGGAGGCCCGAGAGGAGGTAGTCCAAGGAACGTGAAATCGAAAATAAAACTGGAATTTTAGATAAGTAAAACCATTTTTATTAAAATATGCACATATGTGGAAAGGCCAGAAATTGGTACTAGTTAAGCAACTTTGGGTAGGCTGCAACCTGTTACGGAGAATTCTTCATAAGCAAATGGTGATCCAATAAAGGGAAGTTAGTCAATTCATATTCCGTGTACAACCGGGTTCTTTCCCAGCGCAATCCTTGACGAGTTGCCCAGTGTCACCAAGCACGAGAAATTTATATTGAAGATCAGAATTAATGTTTTATTGACCATAACCCCATATTATCTTTTTATTTTCATTTTTATTGAAATTTTAATATTGGAATATTTTATTATATTAAATTATATTGTAGTTTCATCCTAACCATATTTACACGACATTATACCATTCATTACTACACCTCAATTCTTTGCTATTGTGAGAACTTTAACTTGTGGGTGTTTTGACAGAAATAATTATAAATTTTCCTAAAATTTTCTTAATTACCATTGTGCAAAGGCATCGAACTGGCCAGGTCGACGCGTTTACTATTCGTTAAGTTACTCTATTCTCGTTGTACGAGATAGTGTTTTCAGAGTTTATAAGGTTTCACCCGCCGTTAACTATTATACATCATTAATTTTCCGTTATACCTAATTTTGTATCCACACACGATCCAAACACCTTTTTGTTATTTTTGTTGAACACTTCATATTGTATGTTGAATATAATTTAATAATAATAATATTGTCACCAGTTCTTTTAATAGGCCTTATGGCCTAAACAGTTAAAAAATTACTTCCAGGATGGTTGGGCGGGTTTCGCTCTCGGGGCGTTTCTCGTGATGGCATTTTATTTTGTTTTCCAGGTCCAATAGCTGCTTGGGTATCCACGATGGTGCTCGTTAAGGAGCGACCATGGGCTAAATGAGACATGTAGAGGAACTCGCATCAACATTTAGGTAAGTGGTGAACCATACTGCGTATAGGCGAGCTAGTGAGCTCCGTGTGGCCGGCATAGGAGTTCCGGAATTTTTTTTCTTGTGTATGGTATTGACTCCTTGGTCATGCTTTTCCGGGCTTATGGCTAAGGGGGTAATACCTCGCATAAGTGGCGCCCAATATATAGTCGCGCCATTATGCTCTTACAGTGTGAAAGGTCATACTGGGTATAATTCGTGCATTAAATACACTGCAAAAGGAGAAATCTTTAAGAACCGTATGGTGTTCCGTCCTCAAGAGATTAATTCAAAGAGGACAAATGAGTCTTTTAGAACGCGAACCTATCCAGAACATCATCATTCACTAACTTCCATTGCATTGGAAAAATTAGATATCGATATAGTGCAGCAAATAGCATTAGATCATAATATGCACATAGTATGTTTGGGTGTAATGAGAACTCTCATTAATGCGTGGACAAGAGTCAAAGGTCACGATTATTCTCTCCTTGGTTTTAAAATAAAGGAATTGGATGTGGCACTTATAAATCTTGTGAATTGCATACCATCAGAATTCGTTAGAAAGCCAAGATCGACAAGAGATCTAGACAGATGGAAGGCAACGGAATTCCGTCAATTTCTTCTTTATACCGGCCCATTCATTTTACAAACTATATTGAGTGCAGAACGATACAAGCACTTTCTACAATTGTCACTGGCAATGCGAATTTTGTGCGATGAAGTAAACTGCCTTGTATATAATGGCAGAGCAGAAGAATATTTGCAAGATTTTGTTAATAAAATACCTGACCTTTATGATTTGTCAATGCTCACATGCAATTTTCATTATCTGATTCATCTCTCAGATAACGTGAAATATTTTAGAAATACTTTAGAAAGTACGAGTGCTTTTAGGTTTGAAAATCACTTAAGGAAAATAAAAAGAATTGTAAAAAACCCGAACTATGTTGCTGCCCAAGTGTACAATAGACTTGTTGAAAGAAGTGTCCATTTGAATAATAAAGAAAACAATGCTGAAATTTTATTTGGAAAAATTAAAGGCAACGAATTGGCCAGCGTCACGTTTAAGGGATTAATTTTTTCCAAAAAAAAAACCAAACAATTACTGCATGAGGAATAACGTAATAATAAAAATTAAGAATATTTTGCAAAAGAATGATATCCCTTACATAGAGGGCATTGCTATTGAAAATATAGAACCCTTCTTTACTGATCCAATAGACTGTAACGGTCGGTTTTTGTACCCGCACTGAATAAAAAAAGTACTAGACGCAAAGCACTGTCAAAACGGCACGAATAATTTTTGAAAAAGAGAACAGTAGGCTGGGAGAAAAAAAGGAAAAAAAAGAAAAAAAAATTGGATAGGATTGGGTGTGTGGAAAAAACGATTGGCCAGGCGGGGATTTATAATTTGGGGCGAGGAAGTTTATTTTTTTCTTTCAATTTGTTATGAATTCAGTCGAGAAAGTCGGTCATAAGTGAATCATTTTGATAATTTTGATAAGAAAGTTTGTTTTACCCAAAGACAGAGCCAGAAAAAGAAATACATTTGAATGTTTGCACATTTTTAGTAGTCGAGGAAATAAAGCACTAAAAAGTGCCAAACCTAGGATTTTTTGAACAGTAAGATGGATCTGAATGCGGTTTTTTGTGTTCGATTCGTGAGAGCATCCACAAACTTTGTGACCGGTAGTGATGAATTCATTTTGAAAAAATGCATTTCCTGCATTAAAAATATGCATTTTAGAAGTGCATCTCAAAGAGACATTCTATCACTCGGTAAATATTGATGGAAATGAGCCGATTTTTGCTACCCGGGGGTTTTTGGGGTCGCTGAGCACGAAAATAACGACGGCAACGGTCTCCGAGGTACCTGGTGCCCAGGTAAACTGTAACACCCCTTTTTAAGGGTTTTTTTTGCGATGAATTCAATAATGAAAAATAATCCAATGAAATACACTTTTTTCAATATTTATTTTAGAAGGTGGTTGATTTTTACTAAATCAAGCCAAACTTTATGATAAGGGTTAAAACCACCCCTAAATCGACTGAAAATAAAAAAAATTGTAAACATTTTTTTTTTCAAGTTTATGCTTTAAATTCCATTGTATACGTATTGTCAGGCAAATATAAATTTATTTGCAACCCTTAAGGGGTTAAAACTACCCCTACAATTTGAAAAATCAACGTTAAACAAAAAAAAATTGCAATAACCCCTATGGGGTTTACGCGATAAATTCAATTTAATAATGAAAAATAAAAAATAAAGCTCAATTATTTTTTGAATTTGTCGGTTTTGATATAGTAGGCTGCTTTGATACGATGTGTAACGGGCTTTAGGTTACTATATATGGCAGGTTAGGAGCCCTTCGTGGTATTTAATAGTTTACGCAGTATCAATACCATGCACGTTTTTGATTTTGCTGGCGTATAATTAAATTCATTCGTTAAAAAGTTCAGCAACAGTGATAGTGAATATAAATTTAAGTGTTTTTTTGTTTTTTGAATATAATTTTAAGTGTTTGTGTTGATGTTGAAAAATCATTAATTTTTTTGTTATTAAATTCAGTAAGGTATACTTGATAAATAATACATTTGAATATTTCCGTGACATAGTATTCTCAGTGGTATTAAAGTGATTTTGAATACTGACAGTGTTTTCAATTCATGTTATTTATGACATTGATGGTACATAATAAATACTGAATTTGAAAGTTTACAAATAATCAAGTGTTTGTTGATAGAAGTTGTAACAGAGGATCCAAAGAACCCTTATTAATAGCTGCCCTGAATGCATCTACGTTTATCAGGACAAGCCTGTTTAGCCGAATTCTGTTATGAAGTACCTAATTTTTCTATTTTCTACTTATTAGTATCTATTTTTTCTTCCAAGGTAAATAAAACAATTATATATTTTTGTTTTTAGTAATATTATAGTGAACAGCAATATTTTCAATTATTACTAAATTAATTTATTAAATATGTTAGTACAAAATATATGTAGTTTAAATAAATATATTGTTCTTTTGTTAATTTTAATTATAATATTTTAGAATGGTTGATACAGAAAATGAGGACTATTGCGTGATTTGCAAATATGTTGAGAATTGGGAGAATCAATCAGTAGATAATGTATTAAGCACTGTTAAAAAAAAGGAATTAGTAATATATGCAAGATTTCTTTAGAAACTCGGAATGACGGACTGCATAATCATATTAAAGAAAAAACACATGTTAAAGTGCATGAAAAATGTCGTACACGTTATATCAAGACGACAATACATACTCCCGAAACAAAAAAACGAAAACTCACGGAATCGTCAGATTATCAAAGTACCTGAGATGACGTTGGGGCAAGAAGTTATGAATTCGATTTTGAAATACATTGCATAATTTGCGCGAAAAGGATTTTTCATAATCAACCTTTTTCTGTTTTGAGTACCAACGAAACTAAACAACTAGTTATAGATTATCATTCAAATAATGAAACTTTGAATCTATTGGCCAAGGAAGAAATTATAAACAAACTTTTATGTGAGGACGAATTAACTGTTCTGAATGCTAAATATCACAGAAGAAATTGCTCATCGAAATTAAGGCAAAAAGATAGTGAGCATTCGAAAAAGGAAGCAATATTGCGCAGCAAAATTCAATGTTCAATGGAAGAAATATTTAATTACATTGATGACCATGAAGAAAATCAATTTAATCTTGAAGATTTTTATGAAGTTTTACGCCAAAAAAATATGTTCATACCAAGCGATAAGACGATATGGAATAAATTGTACAATCATTATCAAAATCATATTGTAATTATTAATAAAAAAGGTTCTCATGGTTATTGCTGTTTAAAAAACAAAGGGTACGATTTTCTGCGCAATAATCATGAGGAATCGAAAGAAAATTCTTTCCACTATCAAGTTATTGATCAAGTAGTAAAAATCCTGTTTAATGACATTAAAGAATATACTACTGAAGATTTTAATGAATATCCAGCGAGTGATAGCATGTTTGTCAAAGCTCAAAAGATACCAGATAAACTTAAATACTTATTAGAGAAACTTGTCATGAACCAATACAGAAAAGGAAAAAATCCTGGATATTACGAGCCTGTAATAATTTCTATTGCTCATGCCATTATGTCAGCAATGTTCCCGCGCTTACTACTTTCACCGCTTCACATTGCTGTTGGCGTTGCACTGCATAGAAAGTTTGGATCAAGGGAATTGATTGATATGTGTCATGCAATGGGTTTCAGCTGTTCATATAATGAAGTTCGTACTTATGAAATATCAGCCGCAATGCAAGGAGAAATCGAAGTTAGAGAGGAGGCATTCATTCAGTTCGTTTCTGATAATGCAGATTGGAATGTAGAGACTTTGGACGGTAAAGGAACGTTTCATAGTTTGGGTGGCTGTGAAATTATTACACCTGCTTCATACGTTTTGCCTAAAAAACCTTTCCCCCGTTTAAAATCAGTATCAGAATCAGAAATAGCTGCTCAAAGTAAAATAAATATAAAAAAATATGAATTTGCGCCATTAGAGGGAGTAAAGTTTTATTATTTTCCGACACCAAATGTAAATTTGAATCTCAAAATGACAGATGCTTCTAAAATAAAAAGTTATTGGATGTTTCTGAAGTATGTAAGACCAACTTATGAAAAGGGGTGGAATGGTTTTATTGAAGATTTAACAGCCACTACTACTGATTACGAAGTGTCCGCAATAAACTTTTTGCCGTTCATCCATGCTTATCCGTCCGAGTATAGCACATTATTCACAGCCATTAGTCAATCAATATCACACGCACGAAAATTAAACATGAAAACTTGCATTATTACTTTTGATCAGCCGTTGTACTTAAAATCTCGCGATATAATAGGTGTGTAAGAATTATTATTATATTAATTAATGAAGTTAACTCGCTAATATTTCCCTCGTTATTTGGTTACAGGTTCGTCACAAATGGACACTGATGTTATGGTTGTTATAAGACTTGGTGGTTTCCACACGTTAATGTCTTTTTTGGGAAGTATTGGTTATATTATGAAAGATAGCGGTCTTGTGGAGGTATTATTATCTATCTACGGAGAAAATACTATAAAACAGATTCTAAGTGGTCACCAATATGCTCGAGCTTTAAGAGCTCATTCGCTTGTCCTTTTGGCTTTAGTAAAAAAAATATATTCTAGAATTGAGAAAAAAAATTCTGATTTTATAGAAGATGTTGATTTTTTAAAAGAATTTTGGTTCATGCTTCCAAATAACATGCAAGAACTCCAATCAGATGAAATTTTTGAAAAAGTAACGGCTGATTTTGAAAGAGAATTAGAGAGTATGGAAAAACAAAATCCAACATGGAAGTTGTGGATCCAATATTGCCGAATGATTTTTATTGTCAAAGATTTTATATATGCCGAAAAAAGCGGAAATTGGGCACTTCATTTGAAAACAGTGGAACGTATGATACCGTTTTTCCACGCCACTGGACATTTTGCTTATGCAAAATCAGCTCAGTTATATTTGGAGGATATGTTAGCGTTAAAAACGAAAATGGATAGTACCGAGTACAAAAAATTTACTAAAGGTGGATTTTGGACAGCAAGAAGGAGTGACCGATTTTTTTCAGGAATTTTCACTGATCAAACAATTGAGCAAACTCTGATGAGACTATTGAAATTTACAGGTGGGTTATTTAGAAGAGGTGTTACGGAAAGTGTTGCATATCAATGGATTAGAGGTTTTGTTTTTACCAAGGACATTATAGAAGGCATGGAAAAATTTACAAAGTGTTCATTCGATAAAAATTATCAGCACAAGGATTCTTCTGATTGTAGGATTAAATTAGATTTGAAATGTTTAAAACTGATTGAAGACTTTTTTGAGCAGTATGATCCATTTTCTGAAACAGTTGAGACTTTAATAAATATTGCTAATGGTATGAGTGCAACCGCAAAGTCCAACTGTCACAATGCTTTTGAGGAAGGTATTAAAATAATGGAAGATATTAGTGGAACAAGTTTTAAAGATTTGAAATTATCTAGATCGAAACTTGTGAAAACTATCGCTTCTTCAAATTCCACAATTACCATTGACAAAAATACAATAGAAATTGATCCTGATGTGTTATTTCATAGAATTTGTGTCATCAAGAAAACGGATGAAGAAATGCAAGACTACCTTAAGTGGGAATTATCACCCTTCCCTCAAGCTTACTTCAACACATTTGGAATGCTAAAAAATACAAAATCGGATTTATATTCATTATTCCGAAAATTTTCCATTAATGTTCGCGATCCTATACGGACACATTTCGTAATAGATGGAGGTTTCTTGATCCATAAGGTGAAATGGACGCTTGGTCAGATTTTTTCATCTATAATGAATAATTACATAAAATACATTCAAAATAATTATGGCAGCAATTGTACTGTAATTTTTGATGGATATGAAAGCCTAACAACTAAAGCTACAGAAAGAAGTCGACGCGCAAACCTAAAAGCCTCAGCTGACATTTATTTCAATGAAAATATGGTATTAAAAATAAATCAAGAAAATTTTTTACTTAATACCAAGAATAAAATAAATATTATTAAAATGTTGCGAAATAAACTTACTGAAGTAGGAATGAATTCCATGCAATGTGCAGCTGATGCAGATAGAACCATAGTTACTACTGCATTACAAATAGCAGAGGATATTAATAAAGCAGTGGTTGTTGTCACAGAAGATACTGACATCCTAGTTCTAGTTGCTGCACTCACTCCAACCAATTCCGAAGTTTTTGTTCTGAAACCCGCTCGACCAAACAAAGCAGAAGAATTATACTCTTCGAAGAGTTTATGTCACCTTCCATCTGTTTTGGAAAATATTTTATTTCTGCATGCTTTTACAGGGTGCGATACAGTATCAGCTACCTTCTTTCAAGGGAAAATTAAATTTTTTAAAACCTTTCAAAATAATCCTGATCTTGCCACGCATGCACAAAAATTTAAAGCAGTTGGTTTGTCTATTAAAGACATAGTTGAACACGGCTGTCAACTACTACTAGCAATGTATAATGCTCCACTGACCTTTAGGAAGCCGAATATACATGACGAGTTTAAGCCGAATAATATTCAGTTGGTTGAAACTTATAGGTACAGGATGTATTTAATGGCTATTGCCAAAAATAAGAAAGTTACCATCGGTAAAATTCTGCCTACGGTAGATGCATTCACGCAGCATTTAAAGAGAGTGTATTTACAAGTGCAGAATTGGCTACACGGAGAAGACTTTTTGAACCCAACAGATTGGGGATGGGAACTTGTAGAAAATTCTTTACGTCCTATAAAGATGACACAGCCTCCTGGTCCAGCCAATGTTATGAATTTAATCTTCTGCAGTTGCAAAAAAGATTGCGGTAATTCATGTGGATGCAGAAAGCACGGATTAATCTGCAATCTTGCGTGTACAAATTGTGCAGGCTCCAATTGCTCTAATGTGGAAAATTATTTACAAAAAGAGCTATTATCGGACGAAACTCAAGGCACAGAAGAAGAAATCGAAGAAGAGATCTTCAATCACTAAAAATAAAAAATTGTAATACTTATTGCTATTGCTAATTCTCTTAATTTTTTGAGCAATAAAATACATAAACATGGTAAATATTAAGTATAGTAGTACCCACCTCCGATTTTAATGAAATTTTCACACAATGTACAGTTTTTGCAAGTTTTTTTTTATTTCAAATTCATTTTTTAAATTGTAGGTGTAGTTTTAACCCCTTAAGGGATGAAAATAAATTGATTTTTGCCTGACAATACGCATACAATGGAATTGAAAGCATAAGCTTGAAAAAAAAACATGTTTAAAATTTTTTTGTTTTCAGTCGATTTAGGGGTGATTTTAACCCTTAAGGATTATCCCTTATTATAAAGTTTGGCTTGCTTGAAATAAATATTGAAAAAAGTGTATTTCATTGGATTATTTTTATTATTATTGAATTCATCGCAAAAAATCCTTAAAAAGGGGTGTTGCAGTCCACCCTGGGCACCAGGTACCTCGGAGACGGTTGCCGTCATTATTTTCGTGCTCAGCGACCCCAAAAACCCCCGAGTAGCAAAAGTCGACTCATTTCCATCAATATTTACCGAGTGATAGAATGTCTCTTTGAGATGCACTTCTAAAATGCATATTTTTATTGCAGGAAATGCATTTTTTCAAAATGAATTCATCACTACCAGTCACAAAGTTTGTAGACGCTCTCACGAATCGAACACAAAAAACCGCATTAAAATCCATCTTACTGTTCAAAAAATCCTAGGTTCAGTGCTTTATTTCCTCGACTATAGTTATATTACACCCATATATTAATGTCTATTAATACCGTTACATTTGTTGAATTAATATAGTGGTTCTATTTACAATTAAAAATAACAATTTATATATTGATAGAGTTATATTGATCATTTTTTCCGCATTGGATGATTGTTTAATTGTCGATTGTTTTTGTTGGTTCAGACACATTGGTCTTTTCTTATGTAATAATTATATTGACATTCCATGTACAACTACTCGTATTGGTACCAACACGACGAGTTCTTTCTTGAATTATTTTATTGATTTATTGCACGTGGTGCAATAAATTCTTGTCCATTTGGTTTTTGATACATCTTTATTCAAATAATTATTGTTAGTCGTACAATTGCATCTGTAAAAATGAATTATAGTTATCATGTTTGACTAAAGTTGAGTATTTCTTTTTGGGATGGTTGAGCGGGGTTTGATTGTTTTTTTTTTCAGGTTCCATAGGTGGTGCCTTCTCACGCTGGCTAGTGATCCTTATCATTAGTAACGAGCATGGAAACGGATGGTGACGGCACAGCTTCGGGGTCATCCGAAGAGATGGACGAGGGGAAGGTGAATTAGTATCGTATTACAGGTAAGTGGTGAACCCTTCGCGTTAAGGCCCGGCCACACACCCCACGACCCAACCGGCGAGCAGCCTTATAACTCCGTGTGGCCGGCTACAAGTCCCCCTAACAGAAGGATCGGCGTTAGGGTGGACAGGAGTTCCGAATTTTTTTATGTAGGGTATCGTGTCTTCGGTCAGGCTTTTCCGGGCTTCTGGCTGAGAGGACGATACCTCGCATAAATGGCGCCCAATAGTATTGCGCCATTATGCTGTTACAAGACTCTTATTTTTTCAACATGTTCATTACCGGGAACGTTAATGACGACGCTCCGAGCAATTTATATATAAAGAAATTTCGAATAAAGTTATTTGCTTAGTTGATGAAGATGTTAATAAATATTTTTTAGTTCCTATAATTCATATAAAATGAATGAAGCCGAGGTGCAGCAAGAAGAACAGCACGGGGAAGACATTTTCAGCCAAATTAACGAATACCTTACAACGTTCCAACCTGCAAGCGAAACTTTCAACTACCAAGAATTCCTGCGGATAAATCCAGGTTTGTATGGATGCTCATTTCTAGAAACACATTTCCATAACTTTGTTTTCACAATAGGTAAGAAACCAGTGACCTCAACACAGGCTCTCCAAACCACCGACGCCAGTGGCAGCACAGAAGAATCAACACCAACAAGTGCCTACCACCAATAACTTTATGCAGGAAGTACTGCAAGAACTGCACCACCTCACGAAGAAGTTCGATCAAAATTCACAGTTGCTAGATCAAAATAAAAATATGGTTTTGCGATTAACGCAAGAGATAGCTTTACTAACTGAAGAGGTGAAGGAATTAAAAAAAAATTGCACCAAAAATACAAGCGAAGAAGAAACTTTACTGCCACAGCTTCCGTTAAATGAACTCTCTCTACTGAGGGAATTCGACCGAGTGCTCTTGGACGACCCGAAGGCCCGATCTCAACTTGTAAGTACCAAATATATAACATTTTAATTTAAAGCAATGTCATTAACAATACTTCATTATTACAGAAAACCTTATTTACGCGCTCGGGCAGGGAGACCGCAGCCGAATTTCTCCGCTACAACTTGAGGAAATTTATCACTGATGAATTGTCCAAACAATATACGTGGAATGGCACAAAGGAAAAGGATAGCATTAAGCTATTCTATTTCATCAAAGTATTGAAAGGTAAGAAACCCAATAATATTGTTAATGAATAATTGTCCCAATTTTATTTTTTAAATTTTCCGTATTTTACTTTCGAACTTTCTTTAATAATTTTTCTTTAAGTACACTGAAAACTGCCTAAGACGGAAACTGTAAAAGACGGAAACCTGTATTAAACGAAACTTTTTTTTATTGTTGATTTTTCCATTCAAAGCAACCCGTGTAAAACGGAAAACACCTTAAGACGGAAACGGACAGATTTTATGTCATATTTTAATCGCAGTGAACCTATGTAAAACGGAAAAATAAATCATCAGTTTTTTTGTTTGATATTTTGAAGTTGCATAGCAAAAGAATCCGTAGCAATGCCCCTGTTGGCAAATTCGGGTAACCTGGCAGCACTTATCAACTGCCAGGTTGTCAAAATTCGCTCCAGTTTTAGTTGTCACTTTTGCTGGGTACATTCAGATTATCATTGTAAATTCAGATGTCGGTTTTTGCCGGAAAAAATGGTAACAAAGCTTAGAAATTATACAAAAAGGTTTAAGATTAATATTAAAATTTTTGCAGCAATATGGGTAAAATAAAGAAGACATTATCTTTGAAGCAAAAATATGAGATTGCTCAACTCAAAGGGAAAACTGCTGTATCCGTAAAAGCACTGCAACAACAATATGATTGCGGAAAAACACAAATTTATGACATTTTTAAGGCTGCAGAATCAATTAAAAATACGTTCTTAGCTTATGAGAGAGGTTCTGCTTCCAAGCGCAAGGAAAGTAAAACTGAATTTAGTGAAATCAATCGACGGTTGTTTGATTAGTTTCGTTTAGCTAGGGCGAAAAATATTCCAATATCTGAGCCACTTCTTAAGGCGCAAGCTAAAACGTTAGATACCAATTCATTCATTCGATACGAATTCTTATCCTCCACGCGATACGAAAACAATTCCCTTCGGCGATAGTTCCTCAATTCGCTTTCTTCTCCCTCCCGCTATTCGCATTATTATTGCCTTGTTGTTACGCATGGATCTCTTCTGGGGGTATCGCATTGGCGGACCATTTTCTCCCAACGAAACTATCTTCCGGTGCAGTCAAGACGATATCCCAGAAGATAGAGATATCTTCGATGGCGAATCGCTTTCTGTATTCCGGAAGATAAGAATTGTTTGCTGGGGAAGCAGCAATAGCTTAATTAATACACAACTATTGCGAAAACTGTGGTTGAACAAACTTCCATGTTCAATGCAAGGCTGCCTGATTGACATTGAGTCATCGCACTTCCAGGAAGACCTGTTTTCCGTAGCGGATAGAATTCATGACTCCACATCGGCAGCTCATACATATATCTTCAGTTCAACGCAACCACTCAAACGACAAGAGCAAAGATTCAGAAAATTTTCATGACATAATAGAAAGCTTAGCAAATCGTGTAAGACAACTAGAAACCAGAGCATCTAGGTCATTCACGAGAAGTTTTTCTAACAGTCGATCCTTGTCAAAGCCCCCGTCGAGACATCAAGCGGGGGGAAACATTTGCTGGTACCATAAAAGGTTTGCGAACAAAGCAACAAAATGTTACGCACCGTGCAAATATAGAGCAACAACATCAAATATACACAAACCAAACCTAAACAACATACCAAAAAAAATGAAATGCTATACTTCGACGGCGGCATCGAAGTTAATTAAGGCATCACGCCGCCGCTTATGCTGTAAACATGCTAAGGGCGAAAATAGTTTCCACAGCGACTGGCAAAAACGAATAGAACACACAGCTTTTCTATGAGTATGAAGGGTGCAGCACAATATGCAGACCACTCGACGACGAGGTCGCCGAGAGTGGCGACTCAATCAATCCAAGTTCTATTTCGTAGCCGTCGCCCCTCAAAGTTGCCTGGGCGGTGTGACATGGGATTGTGTTGCTACTCTCGTATGTTCCTGTGCGCAAGTGTAGCATTCGGATGTCGAAGATGATTATTCTTGTGTGTGCTTTTTAATTTGTGTGCAACGTCGCCGTCGCCCTTAGCATGTTTACAGCATTATTCGTTTTTGATAAATCAAACAACAAATATTTCCTGATTGACACGGGCGCGGAAATATCCGTTTTACCGAAGCACAGTTTAACGTGCGGGTAACTACAGATAGCACCAAATTCAACCATGTAGTGGGTGCGATAAACGGGAGGGTTCTCCAGCAAGTCAGGGACGCCGTGTTAAGCCCCCCCCGAGTTGTACAAGTACGATAACCTTAAAAGAGGTCTACTAAAGAGGTACTCGGATTCGGATGAGGCCAGGACAGCCAAGCTTCTAAACGACGTGGAATTGGGCGACAAGCGACCGTCGCCGCTACTAAATGAGATGCGGCACCTGGGAGGTCAAAGTAACACCGATTCCTTGCTGCGATCACTTTGGTTAAACCGAATACCCGTGCAGGTTCATGCTAATTTGTCGGCTAGGAAGGACGATCTGTAGTCGACACATCAATGGCCGATAAAATACTTGAGGTTAGCGATTTCAATAGCTTGACCGCAGTGGGCGAAAAAGCTAAGCCAGTCGTAGTAAACCACTGCACTAGAGAAAAAGGTCGACCAGCTAACTGCGGCGGTTTCCGCGCTACAGTCTAGCCGATCATCGTACTGGCACCGTGGACCGAGATCTAGGTCAGGGAGCCGACGCCGCACGATAGACTGGACATGTTTTTATCATAAGAAATTCAAAGAAAATGCAACCAGTTGCTGCGATCCGTGTAAGTATAGGAAACCACCGACGTCGGGCGACAGTAGATGGTGAAAAGGGCAAACGCCTCTTTATACGAGACAAGCTCACAGGGAGCTAGGATAGATTCGGGTGCGAAAGTCTTCGTCATCACACCACCCGCAAAGGTTAAAAAGCGCACACAGCCAGAAGACAAATTATTCGCAGCAAATGGGACGCCGATCCCAACATTCGACACAAAGCGCATTACACTGAGCCTAGGGCTTCGCCGTCAGTTCTCGTGGAGCTTCATCATCGCGCAAGCAACAAACGTCATCATTGGAGCCGATTTTTTAAACCAGTTTGGACTATTAGTAGACTTTAAGGCTCTCGGCTAATCGATAATCATACAAACCCCTCCCTGCTATGGGCACTAAGGTCTGTAGAGATAGGGGGCGAATCACAACTGTGAACGCAAATAACCCATTTGCGCACCTGATGCAAGAATTCGACGCCAGCGGGGCGCCAACACAAGCAATTTCGTCACCAACCGCAGTCAGCCACAACATCAAAACGGAAGGCCCACCTATATTCGCCAAACCCAGGAGATAACCACCGCATAAGTTAAAAAATCGCAAAGGCCTAGTTCGAATACTTACTCCAGATTTTTCGACGGTCTGCTTCGAAAAGAAATTTTTTTCCACCATCGGCCTTCACCGAGCTTACCACCAGATACCTATCGAAGAGAAACATGTCTCGTGCTTGCTTGGATAAAACGTGAAACAAAAACGGATTTTGAAATTAACGTTAAAATAGTGGTTAATACCATGTTTCCATCGCACTCGAAATCTTCCGATTTCGGCGAAAATGAGGATTTCGGACGAAATCTCGTTTGAAATCTCATGTTTTATCATATAAAATGAAATCGCCTTTCGGAGGAGATTTCAATGAAATCTCGATCGAAATCTTGCTAATGACTATTCAGCCTATTCAGCAAATGTACTCAGCTTGGGGAAATTTCTCAGCTGTAAAAAATTTTGACAGTACAAATTTGTTATTTTTTAATTTTCTATCTTTAACGTTTAAAATGGAGCTTAAATGAATGTTTATATATTTTCCTTATTTTACATCCTATTCTTTCCAAATTCCTCAGTTTTGTTGATATAATTAGGTTTTTTAAATTTGATGTGCAAGTTTGATATGACAAGTGAAAACACTGCCTGGTGCGATGGAAACACATTTGGATTTCACCAAATCGTTTTATCAAAACCTGCGGATTTCAAGTGCGATGGAAACATGGTATAATACTATAACAGTGTCTTTTAGAATCTATACAATTTGGTATAAAATTAAAGATTATACGACTTAAAATGCGTATAAGAGCTTTATCCCCCCAGCCTTAAGCTCTCGATCGGATGCGTCTGGGCTATAAAGTTCGAAGCATCAGCACAAAGTTTTTTCTTTCCGCCCAGTTTTATTAAGATCGCGAGACGAAGACCAGATAGGCATTGACCGTCAAAGTAGGAGACCGGATGAGACCATCTTTAATTTAAAAAAATTCAAATAATAATATAATATTTTAACAAGACAGGCAAAGACCGTCTTTTATTTTTTCAGGATTTGACAGGTATTTACCGTCACACATAATACTTTGGCTGGCATTAGTTGCCAAATTAGGGATTTAGATAACCGATTGGTTTCACCGTCGGTTCGGGGGTTAGATTAGTAGATAATTCTTGTGGTTACCGGTGGCGGAAACATCGTGGGAAAGAAAATTTAAGGAAATTTCCCAACAAATATTATAGGGAGATTTCAAGAGTATTTTTTATTTCTAGGATTGATAACTTTTTATTCAATAAATTTAATTAGGAGTTTTCAAAGGTGTGGATGCATGTAACGGTCGGCACTGTGCGAAGGCACGAGTTAAATAAATCTCCCACGAAAATAAATTGTAACGGTCGGCCTGTGGGACATGAAAATAGTGTCTTCGGAAGACGTCCAATTCCCAACTATTTCTCTCCTACTTACGCCTTATCGGCTTTATATTATAACTTCATATTCAAACTGGTTAATCCCACAGGTCCCATATAAATTATCCCAAAACCAGTATCAATTTTTTTACCTCATACATTTTCTTTTCATAACACAACAAATCACTTTTTCATCGATTTGTACGCAAATTACGCACGCCTATGGCCTAAGGCTCAACACCGTGCCTATTATCCCACCCACACATAGACATCCGTCCAGAAAATTCTATCGGGTAGCGGCGCGACCAATCCAAGCCCTTGGCGCAAGAATAATCGCATGACGCCGAGGCACACATAAACATAATGTATGCAGCCTGCATGTATGAATAGGGACACATAGGAAACTGCTCGATGATGCGAGTGCGAGCGCAAGAATTTCTTCTAGCGCTATCACCTCGCCCCCAAAAAGCCACGCATAACCATATAAGGAGACGATTTGATGAAAATTCCAGGAAGCGTATCGAACCAGTGTCTAAGCATTCTTTTGGCTGGGGCGAGATTAGGCCCCCATCCACGGTCAAACAAATCGTCAAATTCCTGGCCAACATCGAAAAAATTGCAAGTGTGCGTGTATAAAATACAAGTTTTCGAAGTTGGCCGCTGTTTGAAGAAAATATTCGTCTGGTTTAATATTTCCTTCAAACAGCTTAAATGTGTGTGTGAGTTTTGCCTGTGTGCCATGTAAAGTTCGCTTTGTTTACAGTAGATTATATGAAATGTCGCTCGGGATGTTTGAAGAAAGTTTTCCTCGTTGATGGCCAAAAATGTCAAAGCATAAATGTGTGCGCTGTTTGTCGAAAATTGGTTTGACGATTTGTTTGACCGTGGATGGGGGCCTATTGAGTCGTTCGGCAGTTGAGTCTCCAACTTGAACCAGCGTGGAGGTGATCAGTTCTTGGGCACGCGACCCCGCAGTTTTCTTTGTTTTGTTAAAAGTAAATGTCGGTTGTTAAAGCCGAGAGCGATCAGTACCAGCAGTCGCAGGACGATGTTTAGTGATTTTTAGATTCGTGAATTCATAACTCCGATGTTTTTATGCAAGTTTAATAACATAGTTAGCCTAATGTGACGATGAAAGTTTTTTTGTACAACTCATACTACTCGGTTTTAACTTTCGCTTGCTTTTATTGTTCGATAAATATGTCCGAGAGGAAAAACCAGGTCCGGGTACATTCGCTAATGTGAAAAAAAAGTTATTGTGTCTTTTGAAATGGCGCCGCTTCCTTTCTTTCAACAAGAATACCTCGCATGAGGCCCGATACCACAGGACAGGGAAGCAGCTACCAACTAGCGAATTGGCATGTTAAATTAAGGGAATTAGATAAGTAGAACTATCCAAGGTAATTTCTTTTTATTAAATGAAAACCGAGAGAAAAAAAAAGGAAGTAGCAAAGAAAAAGAAACTTTTGTACGCTATTTTTTTTTGTGCTATTTTTCGTAGTAATATTCTACCTAAAAGATATTCACTAACCAAAAAACAAAAGAAAAACCAGTGAAAGAAAAAATATATAAGAAATTACTTAATATTATTATGATTATTAATAATTAAATATCATCCTTATTATTGAATTGGATTTGGAAAGAAATACTTTTTTGTTAATTTTTTTTATAAATAAGAAAAGAAAAATGCGTAAAACATCTCTGAAGTAGGATTTAAAAGATTTATATACAGTTGCGTGCAAAATTATCAGGACAGACAATTTTTCTGGTATAATTTTTATATGATAACATCTTATTAAATATTATATATATCAAACCAAACTACTTTCGTACTGCAATCGAAATATACACTGTTTTAATTTTCTATGACTATTTATATTTAATCTAAACAAAAATGAAATTATATCTGTGTTCAAAAATATCGGGACAGGAACGTTTTTTTTATTTTTTTCATCATGTAGGCAGCCTATACTTGGAATTCAGTTTTATGATCATCAATTTACCAGTTTTAAATTGTCAAAATGCCGAAACGCACGCTTTTACCGATACGCGAATTAGTTATAAAGCACCATAACGAAGGAAAAAGTTTGCGTGAAATAGCGGGTCTACTATCAATTGGAAAAACAACCGTTAGCAATATTATCGAAAGATGGAAGACCACTAATTCTCTACAGGCCAAAAGTAATCCTGGAAGACCGAAAAAAACCACCGACCGCGTAGATAAGATTATTAAAAGAAAAGTAGTCGCGGATCCGAAAATGAACGCTGCAATTGTAGCACGTGAATTGCGTGAGGAAAACCTGGCAGACATCAGTCGAAGTACTGTATCTCGTCGTCTGAATCTAGTGGGGCTTTTTGGACGCGTGGGAGTTAAAAAACCGTTAATTAGTACAAAAAATAAGAAGGCGAGATTGAACTTTGCGAGAGAACATCAACATTGGACAGTCGAGGATTTTTTTTTTTTTTTTTTTTTTTTATGTGGCAGACTAGAGGCTTAGGGAAAGTCCCTTTGTACTGTCGACAATCTATTTTTTTTCCATATACACCGTCGAACAGCAGCTCTAGCCGGAAGATAGAGAGAAGAGAGAGAGAAAGAAGAGAGGAAGGAACTGTCACAACCTGACTGCGATATTTTTATTCCACCAACTCTCAACCATTTCGCGACTCTGACATCGGGGCATCGAGAACAACTCGCTGGAGTGTTATGCCTCCTGAAACGAGTTGAATCTCTTCAACCAACCGATGGCATGCGCTTGGTGGAGCGTGGAAGAGAACTAGTGAAGGCTATGACAGGAGGAGTCAGGAATGTAAAGAGGGAAGAAGAAAGAAGGAAAGTTATGTAGGCGGGAAATTGGGAAAGGCTAGGACCGTGGCACCACCGGGATTCGAACCCGGGACCTCTTGGGATAGTAGTCAGGCGCCTTACCCCTAGACTACCGAGGCCCCAGGAGGAAGAAAGTGCTTTTTCTGATGAAACCAAAATTGATTTGTTCGGAAATGACGGCAGACGATATGTACGACGACCAGTGGGCACCAGGTACAATTCCCGCTACCAAATTCCAACTGTGAAGCATGGCGGAGGCAGCTTAATGCTATGGGGAGCTTTTTCGTGGAAGGGTGTCGGCCCGGTGATCAAAATTGAAGGCAAAATGAATGCTGCCATGTATAAAAACATATTGGAGGATCATATGCTGCCATATTCCCGAAAAAATATGTCGCGAGGGTGGATTTTCCAACAGGATAATGACCCAAAACACCGTTCTGGTCTCCTAAAAGAGTTCTTCAAGAAGAAAAAAATTCGTCCATGGCCAAGTCAATCTCCAGACTTGAACCCTATCGGGCATTTGTGGAATGAACTTAAAAGTAATTTAGGACGGGTGCATTGCACTAATGTGAGAGATCTGTGGGTTAAAGTGCAAGAGGAATGGAGGAACATCCCCCAAGACAAAATGCGAAATTTAATCGATTCGATGCCTCAAAGATGTTCTGCAGTAATTGCGGCAAAAGGGATGGCTACAAAATACTAGCTCAATAAGTATTGCAATATGTCTGTTTAACTTTTATTGATTAAAAATCGTGGTGTCCCGATATTTTTGAACATATCAGAATTGTTTTTTTTGTTATAAATAATTGAATATGTTATTAATTTATGTTATAATTACATATATTTGAAATATAATAAATGTACTCTATTTTTCCGTATACAAAGTTTTTGTAAGTCTCGACGCAATTCAATAATTTGTAAAACACCAGGTGTCCCGATATTTTTGCACGCAACTGTATGTACAAAAAAAATCGTCGAAATATAAATATAAAGTTTTTTTGTTAAAGTAAAATCTCAAGAATTCACTTATGCCCTCCTATTTTTTTTCTCGACGGTTAGCGTGGTAATGTAAGTAAGTAACAGGTGGTTAGCGGGCATGGAGACCGGCGGGGAAGCTGTGTGCCTCGTCACCGAAACCGTAAGTACAATCAGATTTTAGCTTCATTTTCAGCATTCACATCGGACCGCACCCGCTCGCATGGCTGCGACCCCGAATCCCCTTTAGCCCTCTCTCGATGGCCCCGGACGAATCACCCTATCGCCCCTCGTAATTTTTATCTTACAGTATGGCATCAGTGGCACGTAATTTTTAGCTCATTTCAAACTGTCACCCCCATTTTCATTGGCTCCCTACACTACGAACCCCCCCCATCCGGCGAGCTAGTTAGAGCACCGCTAGACGTGCCCAACCAGGTGTAGTGGAGGCAAATCAAATTTTCTTTGGCGATATCTCTTCCTAGGACTTCGTCCAGCCACTCTTTTGGTCACTAGTGACCCCTTCCCTTTCCTGTTTTTTTGTAATGTGTTTACGGCCCCTTGTGGCAATGGTATCCTTACTTTTCTTCGAGCATAAGCTCAAACATTCCCCGACAGTTTAAAATTAATCATCATAAATTGCCGTTGCTAAGCAATGTCCTACTAAAGAATCCCTTTTTTAAAGAATCCCTTTTTTAAAGAATCCCTTTTTTAAAGAATCCCTTTTTTAAAGAATCCCTCTATTGGTGCCTTTTGGCCCATTCATTTCCCCTTTTGGCTTATCTTTTTCAAAAAATAATTATCCACTCATTTGTTGCCCACGCAACACTTTTCCCCATGGACGCTCCAATCAGGTCGCGACACCTGGATCCCACCACAAAAAAATCGTTTCTCAAAAATTATTTGGTATGGGTGAAACAGGAAAATGAATAATCCATTCCTTCATTCCATTATGATTATTTATAATTCCTCTTTTGGGCAATTGCAATTTGACCGGAAAATGGTCGATGGCAATAAGGAATTGCTCCATGTAAACACGATTTTTGGTGAAGAAACTGTGGTGGGAGAAGCAAAGCTTGAGCTGCTGGTGTCGGTGATTCGGCAGTCAGTAGTCAGGAGGCAGTCAGTCGCTGAAATTTATTTGAGAAAACAAGGTTTTTAGTCTGTGGAAAAAAATAAGTAAAACAGAACAAAAAAGTGGTGCTAGTTTCGGAAAACGACTTGTAAAATAAATCCTGCTAAATTATCAAAAACTAAAGTGAAGGAAAGGAAATTAAAATACAATTAAAAAGGAACAGACACGGAATTCTGGAAGATGTTCTTAGATTTTTTTTTCTTTTTCCTCTTTTGTGAGCTTCGGATAAAAAAAATTTTAAGACAAAAGTTTCGTATTTTTCTTCGGAGAATCACAATCCGTGAGAAAAAATAGGGGTTGCCATTTGAAATTTCAGACTTACCCCCACCCCCTGCGAGGGGGTGAGTGGGTGGGGGTGAGTTTCATGTGCAAACGATTCTACCCTCCAACCTGAGCAACTTTTGCTACAAACTTTTGTCACGAAAACCTACCCTTCAGGAAATATCGAACCGTTCCCAGACCTTTTCCACACCCTGTATACAAGCCTATATAAAAAAAAATAATAAAAACATTTCCTAGAGGTTTTAAATAAAGAACTATTGTTGTCAAAACCGTCACACTTGCTCTTCACGTGTATTTCTTCTTGCTCGTCCGTGTAAGTTTCCTTTATTCTTTCCAGCACGGATGTTATATGCGATGTCCGATATGTAAGTAAGTAATAGGTGAATAGCGGGCATGGAGATCAGCGGGGAGGCTGTGTGTCTCAACTCCCGTACGTAAGTACTTGCATGATTTAAGTTTTTTTCCAGCATTCATATCCGACCGCATCCGCTCGCATGGCTGCGACCCCGAACCCCCATTAAGCTCTCTCGATGGCCCCGGACGGGTCACCTTATCGCCCTACCGTGATTTCTTAGTAGTTTTTTTGATTGGTTCTCAGTGGCACGTAATTTTTAGTTTGTTCAAACTGTCACCCCCTTTTCCTTGTCTCCGTGCACCACGAACCCCCCCCCCCCCATCCGGCGAGCTAGCTAGAGCATCGCTAGACGTGCCCAACCAAGTGCAGTGGAGGCAAACCTTTTTTTATTTGGCGATATCCCTCTCCTTGGACCTCGTCCAGCCACCTGTTTGGTCATTAGTGACCCCTTCACTTTTCCTACTTTTTGTAATGTGTTTACGGCCCCTTGTGGCAATGGTATCCTTACTTTTTTTCGAGCGTCAGCTCATCAACCTCCCGACAGTTACAAGCAATTATTCCAAACATCATAAATTGTATATTTAAAGCACACCATAGTATCTTGTCAAGATATAAAGGCTGTTTTTTTTATCGGTGAAGGAAATTTATATTCACGGTTCCAAACACGGGTGATTTTGAAATCCCCTTTGAGTGGAACAATTAATCAAAAGCTTTCAGAAGGTTTTCCCTGAATTTAAGGCGCCATAAAAGCAAGGTTGATATTAATCATTTTAAGCAATAGTGGCCAATTTCAAGCTCAATGAGCTATCATTAGAAATTGCAGCCGTTGCAATTATTGAGTGTTGGCAGCCACGTCTGGTATAATCCGACGTAATTAAAAAGAGGAATTTTTTCCATGACCACAAGGGTATTCCTCTGAGCTTTGATAGTTTATTAAAATATTTATTGGACAATTTAATTTACAATTTTCATTTCAGAAATATGTCTTGGATTCATCCAGATTTAAGCGACCTTCAGTCGACTAATGACCTTCAGTCATATTGATATTAAAATTAATTATTAAAAAATAGATTTAATTAGTTTTTATACTATTTAGGAGAAATTATATTTGAATTTTAAACCACTCCTGCATTTTAATCAGAGACCTATCCTTTTACAGCATTTTCTAAAAGATTGAAATTAATATTTAAAAATTTTATTATTTTCGGCGTCTCAGTGGAAGGTGCTAGTGATCCCGAAGTAGTAAAGAGGCGCATAATTAGGATAATTACTGTTCCTGCATCAAATCCGTTCACCACACACATAGAGCTGAAATCGTATGAGCAAGGATTTAATCTGGTGAGTCTATCCCAATTTATTTTTACTATTTATACATATGAGTGCATGCACATTTAATTTCGACATGGATATACCGACCTTCGAAATGTTGATTGCGGAACAATTCGAAACGCGCGAAAATATCCAGAAATGCGTACGAAATTTCAAGAAAGATTCTAAGGTCAGGAAAGCAAAAGCATATTTTGATGATCGCTTGGAGGCCTTGAACGAATTTTGGCAAGACTTTAAATTACGTTGTAACGGTCGGGTTTGTATTCACTGAATAAATGATTAACTACTTGACTAAAAATCACTGTCGAGAATGAAATTCAGAAGTTGTTCGAAAACAAATAGTAGGCGGGGAGAAAAAAAAACAAAAATAGGAGAGAAAAAATTGAGTAGTCAGTTTGGGAAAAAATCTGGATCATGAAGGAAGTTTTATCGGCGAGTTTGGTTTTTTTGAAAAATCGGTGTTGTTAGTCTAAGTCGAGGAAACAAATAATTAAATTCCTCCGTAAATTGTTACCAGAACATCGAAGTATAGCAGCAAATACGAACAATTCGTGAAAAAGCCAGTTTTTAGTTTGGCTGTCTTAGATGGTGTGCAGCAGTTTGAAGCCCCTAGTAAATGTCAAAATCCAGTCATCACGAAACCCCAGACAATCACATCAAGAAACATAAAAGTCAAACCTGGAAAAATCTTCAGTTTTTGGATTTTTGAATCATATTTTAATCGAAGTTGTGGTGTGTAATTTGCACGAGAGAAAATCCTGTGGATAGAAGAGACCGGGAAATCCAAGTGGTATCTGTCAATAGTGAAGATTCAAATATTGTGAAGTAATACCAGCTAAGCTTTCCATGTAATGTTTATGTTGAGTTTTACAGATTGATTAAATGATTATAAACATTAGAATGTCCCTGTGGTAAATTTTTTTGGTGGAATGGTTGAGGGGGGATCATTTCTTTTCAGGGTTTGACGCGGCTCAGGCGATGACCGGAGAATGATGGACGGAAGTCAAAGTTGCACAGACACAGGTAAGTGGTGAACCAACCGCGGTAAGCCCCGGCCACACACCCCACGACCCCTCCGGCGAGCTAGATAACTCCGTGTGGCCGGCGTAGGAGTTCCGGAAATTATTTTCCTTTCTTATGTATGGTATTGGCTCCTTGGTCATAGTTTTCCGGGCTTATGGCTAAGGGGGTAATACCTCGCATAAGTGGCGCCCATTATTTTATCGCGCCATTATGCTGGTACATAAATGGCGCCCAACGCAGCTTTTAAAGCCCGTTGACTGTCCTACACGGACCTTGAAGTTTAATTTTTTTCTGGTGTTTAGTACCACTTGTGCCTTCACGGACAACATTTGATTTTTTTTGTTTATGGTTCACCACTTTTACCCAGCGCTCGCCGTGGGCTAAGGTAGTACCGCGAGGCCTTAGGCCGCGAGCACATTGAACAGCGATGAGCTGTGAGCGGAGAGCGATGAGCGATGAGCGGCGCGTAAACACCACGCAACATACGTAAATGATCAAAAGTGTTCACACTGCGCCGCGATGAGCGGCGAGCGTTGAGCGTTAGCGCTAAGCGGTGTTTTCGCCGCTCAAACAATCTTGATTGTGAGCGGCAGCGGTGACTTTAGTTGGTGAATTTATTTACTTGAAGCAAGGTCAGACTTAAAATATGGCAGAAAAAATAAAATTATCCATTTCAGAACGCGAAATTTTAATTGCACAAGTGCAATGTAAGAAATGCTTATGGAATGACCGTCATCCGAACTACAAAAAAAAGAACTAACAAATAAATTGTGGGAGGAAATAGGTAGCCAGATGGGTTACGCAGGTAATAATTGGACAATATGTAGCGTTTGTTATTTGTATTTAAATATATTAAATTAGCTCCATTTAAATTTTCACAACTGATCAAAAATGCAAAAAGTAGTTTGCAAATTGATTTCGAATATTTTCGGCAGCCCTTGCTGAGTTACGAAATCCGCCGTGTCCTTGACCCTCTTCAGTCGAAATTAAATTTGCGGAGTAATAATGCTTTATTTGTTGAGAATATTGTAGATCACTATCGCCATCCATTTCTCTTACCACGTTATGCAATAAGCAGGCACATTTTATTATAACTATTGCCTTTTCTGGACAAACTTCAATATCTTTTCCCAAAATTCGCCATTTAGCTCGTAAAATTCCAAATGCACACTCAATGCATTTTCTAGCCGTTGATAAACGGTTATTAAAATTTTCTTTTATATTATTTAGGTTTCTCGAAGGATATGGTCTTAACAGGTATGGTTTAAGAGGGTATGCTTCATCCCCTATCAAAACATGTGGCGCTTCGATATTGGTTCCAGGTAACAGGCGGTTAGGTGGCAAATTAAACTGTTGCCTTTCAAGTAATTTAAACAGATTTGACGATGCGAATGTCCCTCCGTCGCTTTGTTTTCCTCTAGCTCCTACTTCAATAGTAATAAATTTTTTGTCAGCATCCGCCACTGCTTGTAAAACAATGGAGTAATATTTCAGATAATTAAAGAAACTAGAGCCACTTCTTGGAGGACATTTTACTTGGCAGTGCTTCCCATCAATCGAACCAATGCAATTTGGGAATTTCCATCGTGTGTAGTAGTCGAGTGCTATATTTTTCAGTCTTTCTTGACTTGGGATGGGCATAAAATCTTCAACTAATTCTTCCCATAAAATGTTGCAAGTTTCGTGTATAACTTTAGCGGTTGTACTTGCTCCAATTCGAAATGTTGTCGATAGATTTCTAAATGAATTTCCGGTAGACAAATATCTGAAGGAGAGAACGTGTTATAAATAAAATTATTCCAATTTATATTCCAGGCAATATTCTTAAAACAAAATGGAAGAATTTAAAAGACAAATATCGTCAAGAGCTACAAAAATTTCCAAAGCCAAAATCGGGAGCAGCAAATATAAATTATAAATCTAAATGGCCTTTCTTGGATAGTATGAGTTTTGTCAGAGATGTGATACAACCGGGAACAATGTCAGGAAATTTGCCACTTTCTACCGGCGCGGTAGAAGAAACCGAAGAAGGAGATAATGAAGTTTTTACAGAAGAAAGCTTCACAAGTTTATTTTCTTCAGAAAATCCACATGTTCCTTCTCCTTCACTATCCCAATCAAATCCCTGTAGCTCTTCCCACTTGACAAAGCGATCTTCATCTAGCGGGGCAGCCGCAAGTTCCAAAAGAAAGTCTGATAAAGACTTAGATATCCTGTACCTGGAAATGGAACGAGAAAAGCTGGATCTTTGTCGCAAGGAACAACAAAGGGACAATGAATTAACAAGCAAACCAGACTATCATTTTTTTATGAGTTTAATTCCATACATGGAGAAATTAACCCCAATGGAAAATTTAGAATTGCGGGGAAAAATTCAAAATATTGTTTTGGAGACTTTGAAAAAGAAGGCAATGTCTCAAGAGGCAGATAACACCGTTCCGTTACATCATGAAACCTCAAGTGAGAATATTCATGCTGTTTATACTTTCAATTATGATGAATAAAATAAAGTTAAATACAAACCAGAATTTCAGAATTTCATTTTCTTATTTGCTAACGATATGAACAGTATAAAATTATAAGCAATAAGGGATAATTTGAAAGAAATATCACTTACCGAAGTGTTATATAAAGTCTTTCTTCAGGAGGAATCGGCACTTTAAAATTTGTTTTTTTCTTTTGCAAACGATGTTTCACTTTAGAAAGAATAAAGTCAAAAGTTGCTATAGACATTCGTAAAAAATCAGCAAATTTCTTTGGATTTTGACGGAGATCTGCATACAATGTGTAAAACTCTCCCATTGTCAATCGGCTTTTATTTATTTTACTTATGGCTAACCTTTTTTTTTGCCTTCGTAACATAAGCCTTTTTAAATGTGAATTTTCCAGTAAAAGAACTCGCCTTGCCGCCTTTGACAACATTTTGTAACAGACTACTCTCTACATAACCCGAAAACTGCGGCAAACCAATGTGCACACATTTCCGCCTAACGCTCATCGCTCAACGCTCTCCGCTCAACGCCGTTCAATGTGCACGCGGCCTTAGCCTTTGTCTGTTTTGCCGAATTTTTTTTTTCAGCGCTTGTCCAAATTCTATGTGAATTTTTCTTTGTTTTCGCTTTTAGGCCTACCCGTTCTCTTCTGCGGTAACTTCTTCTTTTTGGAGTAGCTTCGAGCCATGCTGACCTGCACGGCTTGCTAACAAGCGAGTGGTCGCTTGGCTATGCGTGCAGGTGTAGTAGTGGTTCATCCCTGTCCTGTTTCTAGGGTCGGCGACTCTGGTATCAGGCGTGATACCGCCTGCCACTGCGTCGGTCCGTGAACAGGATCCTCTTTTAATTTTTCCTGGTGGAAGTTGAAGTTGGTACAAGGGCTTAACCGTCTTTGGTAACAGGCGTGTTAACGCCTGCCACTGCGCCCCTTGTTCCTTCGGAAGGTCCATCCAGCTTTTTAAATTCTATTTTTTTGTTTATGTCCTGAGTTTTTTTTCGTCTGTTCCTCCCAACTGATTGATTTTCCGAAAGGTAGCTCAGTTGTGGTTGAACAGCGGATCCCCCAAATTTTTTTATTTTTGAAGAAGTTTCCTTTCCTTTCGTGGCGATGCGATTTTGAATTTTCGTTTCCGTCCTTCTTTCGGGTTTACCTAAAGCTGGGTCGGCGACCTGGATGACACTTGGTGATGACTATGCTTCATGGTTTTCACCAACTGCCATCGAGGACATCGACATGCGGGAGCCCTGAGGGGATTGTTGTCTGCCTCAACCATTCCACGTATATTGAATTAAAGCATATCATCTACTCACTCATATACACTAACCTGTATACAGTAAAACTTCGTTATAACGCTCCCGCTTATAACGATTTCCCGGTTATAACGCTCTTTTTTCTTGGTCCCGACCCCTAGGATTAATTTTACATAGAAATTTTGTTCGTTATAACGCTCTGATTTCCCGTTTATAGCGCTCCGATAGATGATTATTATTATTTTTTGGTATTATTGTTTAGATTCCGAGAATGTAGATTCCGAGAATTTTCAGTCAACAAACTTCCTTAATATGTTTCCACGTATTCAGACCTTTTGTTTGCTTCGAGTTGTTTTTATCGTCAGTGTTCCACATCCTCTGTGGGGTTAAGAGTTAAAATATGTCGCGAAAATCGTTTTCGATCAAAGAAAAAGTTGATTTAATTAAGGCGTTTGAAGAATCAACTTTAAACCAAAAAGCCTTCGCCGCGTCTAAGAACATAAGTGCTTCAACATTACGTACGATTTTGCACAAACGTAAAGAGATAGTTTTGACCCAAGAAGGATGCAGTCGCAAAAAACAACGACCTGTCAACAATCCGTACATATTTTAGTTGCAACACGGAAGTGGAAGATAATACATTTAATTATATAAACAATTTAGAAAATTCCGTATTTAAAAAGTCATTTAATTGCCTTCAGCAAAAAAAATTGATGATTATTTGTATTCCAATCCAAGTGGATCTAAATAATTAATATTTTTTTGTATAATATATTATTTTATATAACTTATTTCTTTGCATTTAAAAACTTTTAACTTATAAAATAATTTTTTTTTAATTTTTAAGGATTTTTTATGATTTCCCGGTTATAGCGTTTTCCCGGTTATAGCGCTCTTTGTTTTTGGTCCCTAGAAGAGCGTTATAGCGAAGTTTTACTGTATACACCCATACACTGTTATTGTTCTGTCAATACACACTAAGCGGCGTTGATTTTGTTTTCTAGTTACACTCGCGTTATTCTTACACGCGTATTCTTTCTAGCAGACGTGACACTCAAACAGCGCTTTAATTTAGACATATTTTTATTCTTTGTTTATTTATGTTTGGAGTTTTTTTTGGGGGATCAATTGTTACTTAGTTGTTGCCTAAGGTAAGTACTTTCACTACATATATATTATATCAAAATTTATGTAGAATAAATGTGTGAAAAAAATATTTTTCTGCAGCGTTTGTAAATGCAAAATAAAAAACATAACATTTTAAAACAAGTGGAATTTTAAATGTTTGCCGGGGTCTGTCGGGCGATACTTTCATCATCATAAGAAAGAGAATTTATTGAAGTAAATAACCCAGAAAAAAAATGTTGCACAAGTTTGCCCCATTTTTTTTTTTGGATTTTGTAAAAATATATTGTTAACGTTCTAGTTAGACAAGTGTTTCTTTACAGGGATAACAAATGGAACAAGTATTTACAAGAAGGTTCTTATACGATAAGTTTAAGGAACGTAATGAAAAATCAATCGATGAAAGGATTACATCTTTGGAGAATGAACTAGCCATTTTGACAAAGTGTCCAGATGACCAGAGGAGCTCACTGAATCGTGCTCTCAGATACTTTAAATCAGATTTCAAAAAAAGGTGGTCGTCGGCAAATAGGACTGAAGAAAGATTTTTGCAGCAAAATTCAGACTGGTTGTCAAATACAGTTGTCATTCCTAACTTTAATTTAACTTTGCCTGGACCTGGAAGACCTAAGAAGGACTTCGAAGAGGCAAGTGACAGAAGTAAACGAAGAAGGACAGAGGAATTAAGAAAATGCTCAACCTCAGAGTTAACCTATGCTGCTTGTATGAGTCAAAGGGCTTCAGGAAACACTGCTGCAGCCGAAATGATACAAAAAGTGACCGAAACTCCTAAAAGAGCATCCAAAATAAAAAAGGCTCTCACAAAAGCGGAAAAAAGTAAAATAGTAAAAAACACTCCGGAACAGGCTTTGTCGATATTTGTAAATGCCGATTTAACAAGAAAGCAGTATGAGGTGATACAAGCTGCAAACAAAGATATATATCCTTGCTATTCGTTAGTGAAACTAGCAAAAAAAGATTGCTACCCTGCTGAGGCATCGATTTCTGTGACACAAACAAAGGCTGAGGTAAAGCTACAATCACTGTTGGACCATACTTCCACCAGACTTTGCAAATATTTAAAAGAAGTTTTAAAAATTTTAACTTTAGAAGAAAAGGAAAACTTGCATCTGATAACAAAGTGGGGGTGTGACGGATCGAAACAAGCACAATACAAACAACAATTTCATAAATCACTGGATGATGATGCTAATATTTTTCAGAGTTCCTGTGTCCCACTTCAACTTGTTTCTATTGTAAATGGAAATAAAAGGGTAGTCTGGCAAAACCCAACGCCTTCCTCCACCAGGTTCTGCAGACCAATTCGTATTCAATTTGTACACGAAACCACAGACATTACATTAGAAGAAATTCAATATATTGAAGATCAGATCACATCACTAAATATGACCGAGGTAATGACCGATGATTGTGTCGTAAGAATTACACACGAGATGTTTCTAACAATGGTAGATGGGAAGATATGTAATGCTGCGACCGGGACTTCATCTACAGTTAGATGCTACATATGTGGTCTAACCTCGACGCATTTCAACAAACTTGAGAGAGTACCGGAAAATCCCGAATCGCTGAGATTCGGATTGTCGATATTGCACGCGAGGATACGCTTCTTTGAGTCTTTGCTCCATCTTTCCTACAAGCTACCCATTCAAAAATGGCAGGCACGAAGTGAGGAGGAAAAGAAAGTAGTGAAAGAAACTAAAAGAGCTATTCAACAAAAGTTTAAAGAAAAAATGGGATTGCTTGTTGACGTTCCGAAGCAAGGTTTCGGAAACACTAATGACGGGAACACGTCAAGACGATTTTTTTCGGATCCTGAAAAAGCTTCCCAGATAACTGGAATAAATAAGGACTTGATTTCAAGACTTAAAGTAATCTTGGAGGCAATATCGAGCGGACATAACATTGATGTCAGAAAATATGATGAGTATGCCAAAGAAACGGCAAGGCTCTATGTGAGACTATATGAATGGCATCCAATGACTCCGACCCTACATAAGGTCCTGATGCACGGAGCAACAGTAATAAAGAATGCTGTTGTCCCAATCGGTCAACTATCAGAAGAGGCCGCTGAAGCAAGGAACAAACACTTCAGGACATATAGGTCTTCGTTTTCTCGTAAATGTTGCAGAGAAGCGTGCAACAGGGACGTTTTAAACAGGTTATTACTCAGTAGTGACCCATTTTTGAGCAGTTCACGGTCCAAGCTAAACAAAAAAAGTATGCCTTTCAGTAGCGACACCCTTAAACTACTTCTAAGTGATACGAGCTTAAGTCGTGAAGGAGAAGACGTCGAAGAAGAGGAAACAGCAGAAGAGGAACTGCAGTCTGATGATTCCGATTAGCCATGTAACGAACGAAGAGAAACAGTGTAAATATTGTTTTGAAGTGTTTTGTTTTAATAGTTTTATATTTTTGTGTTGTGTCGGAATAATGCATAATTTAATGTTGTTTTTGTTGTATTTTCTGACTAAATTCTATCATTATTATTTGTACTACATAGGAAATTGTATTTTGAGGCAAGTTTTTAGAAAATTAAAAAATATACATTTGTAGTTTTGCTTCAGAATTATGTAATATTCAATGTTTTTCCTTCAAACTGAATGGGCCTAGACAGGGGATTATATTAAAAATCTTGGGCTGATCCTATGATACCCCATTTGGGGGCGGGGGGGGCAAACTCGTAGCAGTGACGTAAGGGTGCGTTTTTTATCCTATAAATATAGATTGAATGTAGTTTTCCTACTGCAACCCGTTTAAAAATTAATTAGAGGTATCCACACACCTACGACATACCCTGTACATGTTTAACGTGAGATTGATCATGGTTACAGAAATTAATTTGCAACGTTTTTCATTAGATATTACATAATTCAAAAAGAAGATGCAACTTTAACTCTTATAGTGCCCAAATAACGTTGTTAATAATTTTGGCCACGAAAACGTGTCTGATACTCCACTGTGCGACGTTGTGCATTACGGGAGCGAAATTATACGGGCTGCTGGATTCAATGAATCCCGAAAAGGGTAGTGCCTTTAGAAGTCTATTTAGATTACTGTTGGCCGAGCTGCAGGGGCTACTTAGGCAGGACGAACTGAATGGTCGGAGGTTGCGAGGGGTCGAGTTATTCTTGTCGGCCGTACGTACCCATACCCTTCGACGATCAGTTAAAGCGCCCGGAAAAGAAATCAACTAATTATTATCCCATTTTTCATTATCGTTTTGTTGGCACCATCATAGAAGGTCTAGTTGTTACAAAAACCACAAGTCATTGTAAGTTAAATTATTGTGCGTATACTAATTATACCTACGTTTTTTTTCTGAAATAGTAAGCACCACCGCATAGTATCGTAGTCCGATGTTAGTTTATAAATTCAGGGTATTCGTTGCTGGTCTCTTTGTTCTTCGGTCAGTCTGGAGAAGGTCTCTCAGCGAACTGTTTGGCTGTCGTTCCACCGGAGGGAGTCAAAGGCAATGTGGTATTGCTGGAGACTGGCCCGTGGAGCGAGAGCAAACTGGGTTTGTACGTAAATGTTTGGAGACTTGTGGCTATCCGTCGGGGGACAATGTGGTATTGTCTTTCGCCTGTTATTCGCAACTCCAAGTATTTCGTTGGGAGGTTTACCCGACTGGCCATTGCAAATTACGATGGCAAATTTGGCCTGTAAGAGCATAGGTGTATATCACGCCAAAGACTTACGTTGTTGATTTCCTCAAGGTTTCCTTTTTCATCTTTTTGATTTTTTGGTCAGGCTGTGGGTGTACCTCGGCGAATTAGTTGCCTGTCGTTCTACTGGGGTAAGTCACATGCAATGTGGGATTGCGTGAGATTGACTCCATGGTACGAGAGGAAACCGGTTCTGGCGAGAATGTCTGTAAGTTTACAGGAAACGGAGGGGGACAATATGGAATTGCCTTCAGACGGATCCTGGTACTTCCAGATATTCTTCCGAGTGAATCTACTGACTGCTCCACCTTTTCCAAAAGTTGGCGTAAGCACTCCTCTAACCTCGTTCCGTATTACTACTCTTTACCTGTGTTGAAGCCCGGCTAGCTCACTAGAGCATGAGAATCCTATTCTCAGGTCGTGAGTCGAGTCCCACATTGGCGCCAAAGATATTAGACCTACGGCGACCGTTTTTTTCGGCTCCTCACTGCCTCGCGAGTCGGCTTTGTGGACCCGAGGGTATGTAACGGTCGGGTTTGTATTCACTGAATAAATGATTAACTACTTGACTAAAAATCACTGTCGAGAATGAAATTCAGAAGTTGTTCGAAAACAAATAGTAGGCGGGGAGAAAAAAAACAAAAATAGGAGAGAAAAAATTGAGTAGTCAGTTTGGGAAAAAATCTGGATCATGAAGGAAGTTTTATCGGCGAGTTTGGTTTTTTTGAAAAATCGGTGTTGTTAGTCTAAGTCGAGGAAACAAATAATTAAATTCCTCCGTAAATTGTTACCAGAACATCGAAGTATAGCAGCAAATACGAACAATTCGTGAAAAAGCCAGTTTTTAGTTTGGCTGTCTTAGATGGTGTGCAGCAGTTTGAAGCCCCTAGTAAATGTCAAAATCCAGTCATCACGAAACCCCAGACAATCACATCAAGAAACATAAAAGTCAAACCTGGAAAAATCTTCAGTTTTTGGATTTTTGAATCATATTTTAATCGAAGTTGTGGTGTGTAATTTGCACGAGAGAAAATCCTGTGGATAGAAGAGACCGGGAAATCCAAGTGGTATCTGTCAATAGTGAAGATTCAAATATTGTGAAGTAATACCAGCTAAGCTTTCCATGTAATGTTTATGTTGAGTTTTACAGATTGATTAAATGATTATAAACATTAGAATGTCCCTGTGGTAAATTTTTTTGGTGGAATGGTTGAGGGGGGATCATTTCTTTTCAGGGTTTGACGCGGCTCAGGCGATGACCGGAGAATGATGGACGGAAGTCAAAGTTGCACAGACACAGGTAAGTGGTGAACCAACCGCGGTAAGCCCCGGCCACACACCCCACGACCCCTCCGGTGAGCTAGATAACTCCGTGTGGCCGGCGTAGGAGTTCCGGAAATTATTTTCCTTTCTTATGTATGGTATTGGCTCCTTGGTCATAGTTTTCCGGGCTTATGGCTAAGGGGGTAATACCTCGCATAAGTGGCGCCCATTATTTTATCGCGCCATTATGCTGGTACAACGTCACCGTGAGCTTGTTCCTGCCAAGGTCTCATTTGAAGAGTTATCCGAACAGGCAAACAAGTACTTTGACGATGATCTTCTGAGCCTTTTAAATTCTTTAAACCAGAAAATTATTTTATGTTGCATAGTAAGCATAAAATTGCTGCTATCTTGTTTTGAATTTGTTTTGATGCTTGTGAAGCATCTTTTATGTGAAATAAATTTTATGAATGCAACTGAAAGTTAAGTGTAGATGTAAGCATTTTTGTGTTTATTATAAAATGTATTATTTTAAATTAATAAAGACAGTTATTTTTTGATTTAAAAGGAGTAAACACGTCTTCTCTTTTATATTAAACTGCTTCTGGTGAAACGCTTGAAGCTCAAAACATTGCACAAGTACCAAGAGCTTGGGCAATAATTAAAATTGCAATTTCCAGAGTTTGAGTGAAACACTCAAACTTCTTAGGATTCAACCGGTACAGGAGCCAGGTTGAAATTCCCAAGGCGGCAACTGTCGCACTACAAAACAGATCTCTTGGCGGAAATGCACGAGCGTTACATAATTGGGAAATCGGAAATACAGGACGAATTCCAAACTCTGCACCCAGTAGGAATTTCGAATCTACCACCACAAAATGAAAGAGAAGTGCAAACAGATCGTGAAGGCGTTAAGCTGCCACGAATTAATCTTCCTAACTTTAGTAGAAATTACAACGAATGGACCTCCTTCCGCGATTATAGTTGCCCGACAAAACTTGAATAAAATCTGTAGTGAGAACCTAAAGCTGATCAACTATTTAGTTGATCAACAAAAGTTTGACTCAGTCAAACTTTCGTCGTTCAAGTCCGCCATTCCATTTCAAGAATTGTGTTTTGACAAGTGTTTTGAGGTTAGTATTTTTTTATCGTATGGCAAAACAATTATTTTTATATGATTAATTTTGTGTGTTGTACATTAAAAAGGCTTCATTTTTCCAGATTAAAATGCAAAAGGAGTAACTAGAATACAGCAAACGAAAGGGAAATAGAAAGTTTTGCGTTTTGAGATTGTTTTTCAATTTTTTTTTTTCGCTGAATCAAAATGAGCCTCAAGTGTTCGGAAAATGTTGTTCTAAAATTCCTCGAGTTATATCACAAGCGTTTAGTAAAAAAGGAAAATGTGTTAAGTAAGAAAGAAAATGTGTTTAGTATAAAAAAGGAAAATGTGTTTAGTAAAGTGAGCTTAATAGTTTAAAATATATTTCTGTGTATAAAACAAAGCAACCCGAAGAATATTATTCTAATTAAACATTTAAATGAATGTAAAAAATATTCTTGTGTACTAAATAAAAACAACCAAAACATTTAAGTGATTAAAATAAAAATATATATAACTAAAACATGAGTTCGTTGTTTTAATAGAACATTCAAAAGGGGCAGGTGTACTTCTCGCCAATGCGAAAGCACTCCCTTGTCCCTGTCGTGTGTTAATAAGTAAACAAAAACAAAAACTCACGACAATGATTGTCTTTGGAACTACAGGCTGGATAATTATAAAAATAGAGACTCCAGAGATAATGCTTTGAATTGCATTGTAAAAGAAATGGAAATTGGTGGTCTTACTGTTGCAGATATTAAGAACAAAATTAAGACAATTAGAACCATGTATAAAAAAGAACATGCATTGGATAGTAAATCCAAAAAAAGTGGAATGGGAACAGAGGAATTATAAGTGCAATTATAGTGCACTTCTGGAGTTGCTTTACTTTTATAACGAAGGATATGGCAAAATGTGACCCTGTAATATTTTAAAATATGGAGTTGCACCACTTTTACAATGAACGAGACATGTATTACTTTTGCTAATTAACATAATCTAAAATGTATTACTTTTGCTCCTAATTCACTTGTATTGTTCTTTACTTTTTTGTTTACTTTACTTACTTTAATAAAATCTTCTAAAACATCGTATATTGCCGTACATACTTCCAGCAAAAAATTTGAAATTGTGTTTTTAGGTACTCGATATACGGAAGCCAGTGTTGAAAATGAGTAATGAGAATAAGTATCGCAGAGTTACTTGCAGTTTTAATTTTGGTGAAATTGCTTGTCGCATAACTGTGTCCTGTTTTTTCAACCGATTCTGAACTTTCAATAGCAGATCGTCAAATTTTTCTTGAGACATTCTTAAATGATTCCTATATCCTTCTTTATCCTCTAATGCCAGTTCCTTCAGCAAGGTTTCTGATGCTCCCAATCGATTTCTTCTCAATATCCATTCCCTCACCCAAAAAACGGCGTTTCTTACGAACTTTCATCTGAAGCAGTACTCTTTTTAGTTCGTTTAGTAAAACAACAGCAATTTCGCTCACAACTGCTTTCACCATTTTTATGACAACTTGAAATGAAATGGCAGACTTGAACGATAAAGTTTGACAGGTGTGAACGAAAACTGCTTCAATTCATATTCAACTTTTGTTGATCAACTATGATCGTTCAGGTAAACTTGAATCGTAAGAACGCGCCTTAATACACGAAAATCAGAAAATATCTAACGTCCAAAAACTTCATTATTTGAGATCAACACTGAAAGGAGAGGCAGAACATAAAAATTGGTCCTTCGAGCCGGAGTAAATTTGTAAAATCCCATATATTGCTTAATGGACATTTGGATATTACAATTTTCTTGAATTTCCATAGGTTATCTTTAGCGATGACTGCCGTTTAGAGGTGTTGGCGAAATCAACTCAATTTGTTAGAAGCCGACCGCAAGAAAAATACCATCTGCGTTGTAGCAAAAGTGAAACTTCCACTCGCAATGATGAGGGTGGGGCGGATGGGTATATGAGTGGTATGGGGTTGCAAAACATCCGAAGGACCAGGACCGTTGCATTTTGTAGAAGGAAATGTTCGTCAAGATCAATACAAAAACATTTGAGGGGCATCCATAAGAACTTTCTTCGATCGTAATTCGTTGATCACCCACTGTATAAAAATACTCCTGCAAGAATTACTTTGTTGAAACAGAGTTATTCAAGGATATTCATAACAGTCAAATGCCCCAGTATGAAATTTTTATTATTTTAAAACAGACAAAACTTAAAACAATCACAATTAATATTGAAGACTTCTTTTTGTGCCAATATCATCTAAAATCTGTCTTAGTTCTTCATCCTCAAATCTACCTTCCAGAGATGGTATAAGTGCTTTTGCTTCTTCAGGTGCCTCGGGGCAAAGATTACCAAGAGCCGCCATTTCAAACTTATGTAACTTCTTCTGTCCAAGCAGGCTTCTTACAGCAATGATGGTTTCTTTATTTTTAAATTTCCTGAAACTGTCAGTATAATTATAGGTTTTCATAAAAACTTCCGAAAATTCTTGTTCTTCGTCGTCGGATTGATTTTGTTTTTTTCGATGATCTAGCAAAGTATAAACTTCACTTATTAATAAAGTTTCAGCGATTTCAAATTCTTTTGGAAATTGTAAATCGGCAGCATCTTCTTCAAGGATGTCACTTGCATTCATAAAAGACATTATTGCTTAGAAAGAGTTCCTTCACAAACTAAGTAAGAGAATTTTATTTTAGCTGGACAGAGAAGACAGAAACTGAACTTTGAATTATTGGAGATTATAATTAAAGAATTGAAAAATGTACTAAGGGTCTGTGCCAAAATAGCAATTCAAACGTCAATTTGTATGGAAAACCCATTTCAAACTGCTAATTTGATTTTCGACGGTTTGCGTCTAAGGAAATGAGTAAACTATTTTAACTCATTTCAGTTTTTGCTTCAATCAAGAGTTGCTGTTAAGTTAATTTGAAAAAACAAACAAGTGTAACAAGTAGAATCGAAAACCCCAAGACGAAAGCTTAGGTCTTACCGTGCCTGCTAGTAATTCAAGTGTATTGTAGGTGACGCAGTTTGTAAAAGTCATATAAATAACTTTAAATAATGCGTAGTAAGTAGATGTTATGTTCAAGGGCATGAAATGCATGGGTTATTAAGGCAATGGTAAAATTGAATGTACATCATGCAACGAATCTTGATCGGCCGACCAGCTCACAACTTTTGGTTGTACATCTGCACTTCGATGTTACATCCAATTTGACTGTGTATGGGGGCCTTTAGGTTGCAAGGGATAATTTGGCGTAGTTAGTTGGTTTTATGACCCAAGGGTAGTATAGGTAGAAAGTAAATACTATAGTAATTGACCCCTGTAGATGTCACAAATAACTTGGAATGCGTAGCTAGATTTTACGTTTAAGTGCATGAAACGAGACTCAGGGTTTACAGGGAGGTAGCTTACAAATATAACGCGCAATTAGTGTAATACGCTATTGGTCTCTAGACAAAGGACTCAAGCCTTATGTTTTGAATCTAGGGTAAATGCATGCCAAAAGAATAGCGTAGCGCAAGTCTGCTTAACAGTAGAAATACACACATTCGCAAGTCGGGCTCTGTTACGGGTTGACGGATTTTCTCAAAGTCCACAGTTTAAAACAAAACGATAATTCAAGTAAACACCAACAAATTATGAAAAAATGAAATAAATACACGAAAACAATTAAAAATATAGGAAGATAACGTAGTTATTAAAATTCTTTGCCCTTAAACAATCTCAATCAGTCATCATTTCCGTAATTTTTTTTTTCAGTTTCGCAGGAAGAAATTAACAAAATAATGATATCAAGGACAAAAATCAATCATTTATTTATAAAAAAACAAAGAATAAACAATGCCTTTCACTAAATAATAACAATAACATTTAAAAAAATATAAAATCTTGCACAACTCTTTTTTCATCTATTTTTGAATAAAAAATGCTAGCTGTCATTGAAATGTGTGAATTGGTATATTGGCACAATTTAGAATATCGAAGAGCCCTGGGAAATGAGAAAAATTCGAAATGGTATTTTGGCAAACGGCCTGAATGTTGAAATTTTATAGAGTAGCTATAGTAATGCATCGCACACTTGTTTTAAAAAATATATCGTCGGCTAAGAGAGTTATGCTGTAAACATACTAAGGGCGACGGCGAAACTATTTTGCTCAGCGACTGTCAAAACCGAATAGAACACACCACTTTTGTATGAAGCTGCACAATCTGCAGACCACTGCGATAACTACGCCGTCGAGCTCGGCGACCGAATCAATCCAATTTCTATTTCGTAGCCGTCGCCTGTCAAAGTTGCATGGTTACTATGATGGGTTTGTGTAACTATTCCCGTGTGTTCCTGTGTGCGTGTATAGTATTCGGCTGTCAAAGTTATTGTTATGTTTTATTTTTTTTTTTTTTTTTTATATTATTTATTTATAGAAGGTAACCAACCTGAAATTAGATTATATGTACCCTCTGTATTATTGTACATTTATTTTATATGTCATTTATTAATTTAGTTTCTGTTAGATATTTTCTTAATTTTGTTATTTCGCTGGGATAGTTTCCAAGGATTTCTTCAAGGTGTTGCTTTATGTCGTGTTTTCTTCTTGTAGTTTCATATTTGGGACAGTCTATTAGTATATGAGTAACGGTTATGTTTTATTTGTTGTGCGTGAAAATAATAAAGTATTTACAAAAAAAATTAGATAGTTTATAGATTTAATAGACAAAAATTGTGTTTTGTAGATAGACAATAATGGAGTGCTTCGATGAACGATTAATTGAAATTGTCCGCGAAAACCGATCTCTGTATGATTTAACTAATAGAGACTATAAAAATGTTATTAAAAAAGAGCACATTTGGAGACAAATTGGAGAAAAGTTAAATTGCAATCGTAAGTACATTCTATATTGCTATTCCATATGTAAAAATACATAATATTTTTATTGTTTTCTTTTAGCTGAAAGATGTAAAAAGAGATGGAAAGGTTTGCGCGACACTTATAAAAGGAATAAGAGAAGCTCTGTTTTACCATCAGGAAGTGGTGCATCAGAAGTCAATATAAAATGGAAATACTATAATCATTTAACATTTTTAAATGATTGCGAAGGGTATAGAAGGTAATATCAAAATACTTGTTTAAATTCCCCTGGTATTGTCATTCCAGTATATTTGTAAACGTATTAATATATTTTTACAGGACAGTTTGTAACGACAGCCCTAACAATTCCTTTGAAAATGTAGAGTCTTATATCATAGGTAATTTTTTTTTGGTATATGTTTCTTTCCATTAATTTTACATATTTTTAATTTTGCAGAGGACATATGTATTTTTAATTTTGCAGTGAAGTATCCCCTAGTCCTTTGTTTTCATCTATATGTCAGTACCTGATAAAACAGCACCCATAACAGGATCTAAAGCTGGATCATCACCGCCTGATATAACCTCGAGAACAGCGTCAGGATCGACAAGAGCATCAACAGATGCTCCATATCAAAGTAATAAGAAAAAAAAAGAGTGGAGTTTAAAGAATTTTTGTCTTCTGCTTCAGAAGCCATTAAAACTATAAGTGCTACCACCGCTTCTAAGACACCGACTGAAATGCTGTTCCTCTCGTTAGCAAGACGAGTCGATGAATCAAATTTATCAACTGCTTCAAGGAGTGAATTAGAAGCAAAGGTGGTAGCTGTAGTGCATGAAGTATTGTTAAGAAAAGACTGGTTAGTAATCCTCCCAGTTGCTTGACATAGGTGCTGACTCTTGGATTGGTATGACACAATTTATTCAATTAAATTCCGTTTTTCTACTTTCTTGGGCTTGGTTACACTGTTGGTTTCCTTGAAACTGTTTAAATGGATTCAAGAAAACCCAGTGAAAACAGTGAACAAAGGAGAAACATATCCTCCACTCAAGGATCAAGAACGTCGGCCAGATTAGGTAGCAAGTCCTCAGATAAAGGAATTGCTCAAAGTCAAATTAAATCGGTTACAGTAGGAAATGTTTCAAATGGAATTAAAAACAGTGATACAAAAAAAGATTCTTCTTTGGAAAATCAACTTCCAGAATCCAACTATTGTGTTTCTACCAAATCTCTAGAGATACAAAACATTGAAATGCCTAAAAATCAACTGGGTGATAATTCTCCAATCTGTTTGCAAAAGATTGACAAAAGTTCTAAAATATCCAATCTTGAAGAAAGATCAGTTTGTTCAAATGTTGGCTATGATAGCACAGATCCTGGACCTTTTTTTAGTTTACATCACTTGTGTTGACAATGAAATGTCTATAAACCCTTTGAGAGTGGGAAGCTTATTAAAGTCTTCAGTTGAGGGCATAGATCAGATAATAAAAGTTTCGAAAGACAAATGCAAAATAATTTTCAGTTCAGCACTCAATGCTAATAACTTTGTCAAAAAAAAACCCTCTAGATCAAAAATTCAGAGCTTATATTCCACTTGGCTTAATAGCCACCCCAATCCTGATGCATGGAGTTGATATTGATCTAAGTGAAAAGGATCTCCTTCAATGTCTTAGAGAGGGAAATCCTGACTGGTCTGTGAAAAAAATATTCAGAATTAAGTGGAAAAAAATACTTGATGGAAAACTAGCTTGGATAAATACAAACAAGCTCAAGGTTTATGTGAGTAGCAGAAAGATTCCTGATAAACTAAAACTACACTACAATATTTTTAGAATTTACAATTTTGTTGCCTCTCCATTAAGATATTACAGGTGTCAGAGGTTTGGTCATCGGGGAAGGGCTTGCAAATCAAGGGATAAGTTTTGTGCAAGATGTGGTGGTAAGAATTGTGATGATGGGAGAGACTGCAAAAAGGTGGAATTATGCAGAAATTGTGATGGGAATCACTGTAGTTTCGATAGATCCTGTCCAGTCTGGTTAAGAGAAAAAAGCATTACGCAAATTATGAGACAAGGCAACCACACCAGAAAAGAGGCATGGAGAATCTACAAAACAAAGAACAGACATACAGTTTCCCCTTTGAAGGATAGAGCTCCCCTAAAAATTTCGAACCCTAAATCAAACCCAACTTATAGCCAAGTTTTGGAAACTCCAATCAAGTCTGGAGCAGCAAAACAAACTTTGGATGAAAAAACTGAATCTAAAAATAAGAGAAACCCCTTCTTGTCAATGCCCCAAAAAATATCTGTCAATAAAGCTGAAAATAAATCAAACAAAGTAGGTTTTGACACCCTATTTAAGGAATTTAGAGAAGAGTCGAAGAAAATCCTGGGACTATCAGCAAATGAAAATAAAGAACTTACTATGTTAACACAAAACACAGAAAAAGCCTTTGAGGAGCTAGTAATGAAATGGTTATCTACTGAAGTGGGCACTTACAAAAATTCTTCACAACAAAATTCAAAATGTTAAAAATACTGCAAGTTAACATTCAAAGTTTACTGAGAAATGTTGATGAACTTGAGATCTTTCTTAACCTTATCAAAGTTGATATTCTTCTTGTAGCCGAAACCTGGTTGTTGCCCGCTGACCATGTTAAGTTACAAAACTACCACATTGTTAGGAAAGACAGACAAGATGGTTTTGGAGGGAGTGCCATTGCTATAAATAAAAGAATTTTCTTCAAAGATGTGAAGATTAATAATTCTACAAACTCCTTAAATGCATGTGCTATAACTACAACCAATCTAAAAAGAAATTTCACTATCTTTTCTGTTTATGCGAAAGGAAATACCAGTAACATTGAATTCAAAAATTCGCTTCTAAATATTTTTAACATTGCTTGTAAATACCAAAGGGCCATTGTAGCAGGTGACTTTAATGCCAGATGTTTGGAATGGGGTGACACTATCACTAATCGCAGGGATGAAATCCTGAAAGAAATTACGAATAGTTGTGGGTTCATGATCCACAACAATTGTCAACCCACGTGCCTTGCCAGAAAGATAAATCCCACCCATTCAGTTATTGACCTTTTTTTTCCAACTGTCCAGATACACAGATAGAATGTAGCCTAAAACATGTATCCCTTAGTGGCAGCCCTCACATCCCCCTTCTTTTCACTTTACATCAAAATGATCCTAATGACAAAACACTCAGTAAGGTGGCGACTAGCAAAGTTTTAAAACTTCTAAATAAAACTGAAATCCCCATTGAAAATTCTATGTCTATTCTACACTTGATAAAAGAGAAAATCACTCAGGCAACATTCAAATTTAATACTTTCTCTAAAAAGTATTATCCGAAAGCGTGGTGGAATAATAAACTTTTAAGCCTTTTTAGACTTAAGTCTTGTTTCCTAGCAAAATGCAATAAATTTGGTAATATCACTGATTTGCTCACTCATAACAGATTAAATGCTCTCTTCATCAAGGAAAAAAAGAAAGCCAAAAGAAGTTGCTGGTGCAATTTTATTGAGAATCTATGTCATAAAAACAATGTCAAAAGCTTCTGGAGTCTAATTTCTAGATTCTCAGGCGGAAAAAGGAAAAATGATTTTGCTTCAAATTCGGTTTCGGCTCCTAACTATTTGGATCATATTTGTATAAACTCTTCCAACTCCTCTTTTATCCCAAATCTGACTCCTATAAATCAATTCATACCCATTGTTTGGTCACTGGACAACCTTGAAAACTTATTGAGGACAAAAAAATCAAAATCGGCTCCAGGTACCGACTCAATTACCTTTGAAATGATAAAATCTCTTTCAGTAAGTGCATATTAGTATGTTTACAGCATAAAGCGATATTGAGATATTGGTATCACAAAAACAATCTTAGAGAAAAATAATAATATTGCAAACATAGAAGAGGAAACTAATCATAAAGGCCCCCATACACGGTCAAATTGGCTGTACAACCAGATTTTCATCAAACCTATAAGCGCAATGTATTTTGATCGGACGACCGGCCCACAATCGATAGTTTTGGTTGTACAACCGCACTTCGCTGTACAACCAATTGGACCGTGTATGGGGGCCTTAATGAATTACCAATCGCAGATGCTATTAGCGATGAAGGTAATGATATGGGTAGAAGAATTGTCCCATACTCAGAACATTCTGATTCTGATCAGGGGCCAGTTCACGCAATTTGACACTCGACGTCGACACTAAAGGCCGTGTTACAATATAGTCGCTGCCGCTGTCGCAGGCGCGATATAAGTTGCTCTGTCAAATTTGGTCGCTTTGATGGTTGCTTGCCATGTTACAATTGGTGTTGCTGCTAAGTTTCACAATCAGGAAATTGTGGGAATTTTAAGTAAAATAGCAAAGTTAAAATCGAAAAGCATTGCTAAAATGAATAATGTAAATAATGTTCTGTTTATAATTTATTGATTTGCTACAGTTATTTTGAGGAAATGGAGAAGAAGCGTAGATGGTGGGTTCGCCCTCTTTACAGATCCAGAAATATATCCGGATTTTACGCAAGAACTTTTAAATTTATTCGAGACAATGATCCGGAAACATTTTTAAAAGCAACAAGAATGAATCGTTCTCAGTATGATCTGCTTTTTAGTTTGATCAGGGAGGAGCTGTCTAAAAAATCCATTGGGGAACCTCTTAGTGCAGAATGCAGGCTTGCGCTTACATTAATGTAAAATATATATGCAGTAGAAATGTATCTTGTTTAATCTTTTATTTCTAGCTATCTCTCACAAGGTGTGTCTAAAAACTACCTTGCCATGACCTTTAAGATGGGCTTGTCGAAAAAACCAACTATTGGACGTTTCAAATGGCGAAATTCCAATCGATAGCATCGATATTATTGTATTCGGAATCAAAAATACCCTCAATGTCTCCTACTGTATATTAAAATTCTTATCACTTCAACTGCAAAATATACGGAAGCTGTAGTGCGCACCAAAAGAATTGGAAATATAAGCACAGGAGGGGAAATGACAATTTCACACACATTAAAATTTCGTATATGGATAAAATTCAAGCGGGCGTGCATTGTAATTTCCTCTTCGAAATTTGTTTACGGGCAAAAACACTCTCTCATAGCATCACTGACCACGACAAGAGTGGCAGAGAAACCGCTGAATTGTGATTGGGGATATAAACGAGCAAGTGATTTGGGTTTTTGAAACAAACGGAGTTACACTTTTCTTTACGTATGTACTTTCGTGGTGGGGTACGGTTTTGTGGCAATACTTCTAATCTGCATAAGCATTTAAAAAGCCACTCTGATTATATTGCTCCTGTTAATGACAATGACAAGATTTCAATGTAAGTACATTTAACTAATTAATATTTTATCTGCCTTGAGGTAACGAGATGAAGATTAAATACATATATGTGTAGATAAGATAAATAGATAGAAAGTTTACATATTTTTAAGAGATAAAGCGCGCACTGACGCTATTGAAGATTAAGTGTATTTAAATTATTTCAAGGAGAAAGAAAAAGGAAACTGAAGATATCGCAGTAGGCAGTCTAATTAAAGAAATAGTTCCCCATTCCCGCAAAGCCTCGACATCGTCATCGACAAAGTCTACGTTTAATACTTCACAGTCTCACTATGATGCTGATCTGCGTCCAATGAGTTGTGATGATAACACATTAAAATCTATGTTCGAAAAAATTGGTTCACAAAGAAGTAAGTAGGTACAATCTGAAATGTAAATATTTCATTACATGTACGAATTTTGCTTTGTTTCAGAGGCCGGCTTGAAATATAATAATATAAATATGTGCATTTTGTATTTTATATGCAAGGATATGCGACCCTTCAATATTGTTGAAGGCGAAGGTTTTTTGAAATTGATGAAGGAATTGGCTCCTTATTACAAAGTACCTTCGTCGACATACTTTAAGAAGTTTCTCTGCGACAAATACGACATCGTGAAGATGCAGTATGTTTCAAGAATATCTAGTGCAACTGAGTTATGTGTGACACTTGACATATGGACAGAAACCATGAATGAAAAGAGTTTTTTGGGTGTTACAGTACACTTTTTAGAGAAAACAGCCCTTACCAGTTCGAATATTGCTACCAGGGAACTCCACTCAACTCAGCAGAGTACATATCTGATGTATTTAGAAAAACTACTATTTTTGGGGAGCACTACAAAAATGGACTTTTTTTCATAGATTTTTTATGGCATATGTTTTTTTCTATCAATAAAGAATATCAATACATACTTATTACTGTTTTTATTTATCCTAAATCTTATAAAAAAAATCGATCGATACGAGTAAGTATCGATACTTTTCAATTGATACCGAGTAAGTATCGATACTTTACGACCGATACTGTATCGAGTAAAAGTATCGATACCTCATTGGTATCGTTTCATCCTTAGTTTTTTGATAAGTACAAAGAACTGTTGAGCAAATACAATTTTACAAGCGAAAGAATCTATAATGAAAATGAATCTGGCTTATCTACCGTACACACACCAATGAAAGTTTTAGCGCAAAAAGGATCGAAACAGGTTGGAAGCATAACATCAGCAGAGAGAGGTAATAATGTTACAGTCATTGCATGCGTTAATGCGCTTGGAAATTCTGTACCTCCTTGCATGATTTTCCCTAGAGTGCACTTCAAATCCAACATGATTACTGGCGCTCCTCCAGAGACTTTAGGGCTTGCAACACCCAGTGGGTGGTCCAATAGTGATAAATTTGAGGATTTTTTGAACCATTTCATAAAACATGTAAGACCAAATAATGATAGTAAGGTGCTCTTGATAATGGACAATAATGAGAGTCACTTATCGATTAAAATAATAGAGTTGGCTAAGAAAAACGGTATAATAATGTTCACATTCCCTCCTCACACAAGTCATAAGTTACAGCCTTTAGACAGAACTATCTTTGGTCCACTGAAGAAATATTATAACAAAGCTTGCAACGATTGGCTTTTGCAGCATCCAGGAACTCCTCTCACTATATATAATGTCGCCGAATGCTTTGGCACTGCTTTTCCTCTAGCTTTTACGCCATCCAACATACAAAACGGATTTAAAGTTGCAGGGATATGGCCATTCAATGACAATATTTTTGGTGAAGATGAGTTCCTAAGCTCGTTTGTTACTGATAGACCTTATGTAGATGCTAGCGCCGTTGGGCACACACAATTGAATAGGGCTGATACACAAACAAATTTCGCTCTACCTGGATCATCAAAATCTGCCATTGAGAAACAAACTGACAATATAAGTGTAGAATCTTCAGCACCATCTACATCTACTAGTAGTAAGGAAGCAGACAAAAATATCCTAATTTCACCTGAAGCTATTCGTCCCTTCCCAAAGGCTCCACCGCGTAAGAATAAAACTGGTAGGAATAGGAAAGGTAAGACAAGAGTGTTAACCGATACTCCTGAAAAACAGGAATTGGAGCTATTGGCCGCTAAAAAAAGAAAGAATGAAGTAAATAAAAAAACTAAATCTGTTAAAAAACGAGTTTTCAAGAAAAAGGTTGAAGTCAGTAGCTCGGAGGATGAAACTAATGTTGTCTTAGAGAGTGACGATTCATGGGATAACGTTGAAGAAGAAAATGATTGTGTGGGGTGCGGTGAGAATTATTTCACTACTTCGCGTACAGAAGACTGGATTCAATGTATCACCTGTCGATTCTGGGTGCATGAAGATTGCACCTTTTTTGAAAACCACTGTCCAAAATGCGGCGTTCAGTCTAAAAAAAGTAGTAGTTTACGAAGAAGTTTTATAATTATTGTTGTTTTCCTAAATAAAAAGTTTTTGTAAGCTTTGTTATTTTTTTATTATACAAAAATAATATTATCTTTGGTTTTCAATACTTTAAGCGCCTTTAACAAATCAGTTTAGGTTGACGTTGTGAGAATGTTTTTGTGTCCCAAAGTACAAACACTGGTGTCTCAAGGTACAAGCTACGGTTGTACCTTGAGGCAAATGTTCTTGCTTGGGTGTTCTTGGGTTATTTCTCATAATCCAAACATAATGGTTACATCTGTTGTACCTTAATATTGAGATGTACTTTGTAGTAAAATTACATTAGAAATTGCATTGCATTGCAAGATTATTTTATCATCATTTAAACCCGTACCTTTAATAATAATTTAAAGCAAGTGCAGTTACTTTATGGTAAAATTACGTAAGAAAGAGAATGCATATGCAATCAGGTACTCTGTATACCAACTAGTAAACTTTCTAGTAGAAATGATGGGGATTTCTGTGCATATATAAACTCATGCAGTCGAGATTGGAAATCAAACAAATTCAAACTCTAGATAGAGATAGTTCGAGCTTGTAATAAAGAGGTAAGAATTTGATAGTGACTGCCTGATTTAAATTATTTATTTAATAAATTTTTTTTCTCTCCTTAGATCATGGATAACTTTGAAATCGAAAGGAAGCAGTCAAACAGCAAAGGTGTGAAAAGACGTATTTTCGATGGAGAAGGAAGGATGGGTGAAACCAGCAGCTACAAAAGAATAAACAACAGCAGCATACTCCCCATCGCGGTGGATGACGATGATCGTGATGAAGAGGAGAAGATTTTGGAGGAGATCAACAGATTCAGATACAAAAAAAGTATGTCTTTAAAAGACATGAAAGTGGATCAACTTTACCGAGTACATGATGTTCGGCGAATAGAAACGCCGTTCGGGAAGAAGGCGGTGGTGGAGCTGGATGAAGGAAACATATACCTTCCGGTTAGGTATAGCAACCTCTCCGATAGAGGAATAAATTTATTAAAAAATATGGTGTAGTGAATTTGGGAGAAAAGGGTAATACCTTTGATCTCATTTTCAAAAAAATAGTAGAAGAAAATATATTTTTATAAATATGTAAAAGTATAAAATTTGTTTTATTTATTTTATTTTGATGTTTTATTTTTTTATTTTTCAGCTTATTATTGTAAATGAAAGAAAAAATAAAATAAAAAATTGTAAAAAAAATGTGTTTTTATTTTTGATATTTTTTTTATTTTTCAAACTATTATTTCAGCGAAAATTTAAAAATAGCATGTCAACTTGACTGTTGACAACAAATTTTGATATATGGTACTTATGCCAATTAATTATCGTGTCGGGCGATAGCTTCCGCCACAGCATAAACAAGTGTTTAATCTATTACCTACCAGCCCCCACCGGGTCCCCAGCCGAGTCCCCAGACCAGCCCGTCCCCACCGAGTCCCTAGCCGAGCCCGTCCCCACCGAGTCCCAAGCCACCGACCGACCCTGACCCAGGTCCCGCCCAAGCAAACCAGTCCCACGGTCGTAGACCGTGACCTAGATCCATGGCCACGAACAGGTGATTGATTGATGGCCTTGACCCAGATTCGATGGGCGGTGACCTTGACCTAGTTCCCAGGCTCAACCGTCCCCATACCTACTAATGCTAACAGAAATTTCAATATTCATAGCCATAGTTAAATATGAATTTAAATTATGAAGGTTTAAAGAAAAGTGTCCCAAGGTACAAGGACCTCCCCTATCATTACGGTAGTGAAGTACCGATAAGGTCACCGCTCTAATACCCACTTACACTTGCGATTTCTTGTCTTGATCCAGCGGTAGCCCTTAGCGATCAGGATCATCAAAGGTTATCAAAATATCTGGGATTGGTGGTTTCAAATGGATGTCAGGAATGAAAGCCGTTCGAGTGAAAGAAGAATCAGCTCATCTTTACAATCAAGCTGAGTTTCAAGAAATGCTGAAGACCTTTGATAGGAAGGAAGACCGTTTGGACAAGTTTTGTATGGATGCTGTTCAGTTGTCATCGAGAGGATGTGAAAGCTTTGTGCAGTTTGTGCAACGCATTCTGATTCTTTCGCATGGAAATGCGACTGCCGAGCGAGGCTTTTCTGTCAACGCACAATGTGTTGTTGAAAATCAAACCGCGAGAAGTTTAGTAGCTCAACGACACATCTGCGATACGATTCAAGATGCTGGCGGGATCGAGGAGGTCAAAATCGATAAAAGTCTCATCCATTTTATGCAAGTCGAAATTAAACATTTGGAAGCCAAACGAGCTAAAATGTTAGCTGAGGCAGCTAACCTTTTTTTGTCAGAGATTGAACAACTCCAAGCATGAGTTCTCATGTTTTATATTGTCCTTTATTTGATGTTGAAAATGTTTAGTTTAATCGATATTAAAATATTTGTTTATTTTATCGTATAAAGTGACAATAAAGTTATGATAAAAATTGGAAAAAGCCTTGAATTTGAAATTCAAGTTCCGCTGGACAACCGCTGGATTTGCGGGTCTGCAAAAATTTCATTGATTTTCTTCTAAATAGTTATGTCACACATAACATAACAGTGTATATGTCACATAACTATTTAGAAGAAAATCTATGAAATTTTTGCAGTCCCGCAATTCCGCGTATCCGCAGGATTATTTTCCTCGATTTCGCGGCATTGCGGGTTTGAGATTTTGATGCGGGATTGGATTCCCTAGAAACTGATTTTAATTAAAAACTAAAACTTAATCCACAAAAATTTAAAAACGCGAATAATTTTGTTCCGGGGTCTCACAGATATTAGATGGTAGTGTGACAATAACAGGTGCTAGGTAGTTAAGGGATAATCAAATATACTATAGACACAAGATATTATCAGCTATTGTTATTACAGTTTTTGCAGTTTAAATTCACCCATTTTCGGGTGTATTTTCGTTGTGGTATTCGGGACTCTCACTGTCAATGGAAAAGCGATTTTGAGATTCCCAATTGTTTTGACGCACGCCATACTATTGGCTTATGGGTGCAGCGAGACTCACCGAGTTCCAGCTAGTAATATATAATATAGAAGTACTTAATTTTCAAACGGGTGAATTTGATTTGCAAAAAGATTAATTTAATTTGCAAATGGGTGAATTTAAAGTGAAAAAACTGTATGCAATATTGCTTGAATATTATAATAATTTTAATAAATAGTTCTTGCTGCATATAATATTTTTCCTACTATCATACATTCAACCCGAATCGTAGCTAAATTAGTTTTCGACCCTATATGCATATACATAGTACTCAATGAAAAATCGTTTAAAAATTTGAATTAAATATTTATGTATACGAGGACATTACACTAATCCGTTATTAGCCAAATATACTATCACTATATATATTCATCGTTCTTATAACATTCAACCAATTTAATAAATTATTCTAATCAGGATTTAAAAATATGCCATTCTGTGTTCCTTTTTGATGCAAAAAAAAAATTCTCCCCACTTAACCATAAAAGGAATGTTGTTGTTGCTTTTCTTTTTTAAACATAGACTTGACAATAGAAAAAGGAAATCCTGTTTTTTATTTGTTGATACAACAAAAGATGCTAGATAGGGTATTTTTTCTGTTCAGTAACGTATTCTTTTTATACAGTTCGTGGGATATTTATATAATGTGAACTAGAACACAATGTTTTTTGTATGCGTATATAAATTACACAAAGAATTACGAAAAACATTATGTCAATTTTTAATACACACTTTCTTCTATGTTTTTTTTTTAAACAGTCAAAGTGCTTATTAATTGTTGACATAATTTACCATATTCAAATTGATCACCAGATATTCTTCTCAATTTAATACCCTTACCTGTACTATTATCTTTATTTCGACCTTCACACACTTGTAACTCAATTTGTAGGCCGCCAGAATATTCTAAGCTTAAATTAGATATATCTACAGCAACTGGTGACATTTCATCATTATCCTGATCCATTTTATTTAATACGAAACCCTTTGGTGGCATTGTTGAATCAATTGTTTGTTTAACCATTTCAAGGATACGAGTTGAATCAAGATTAGAACATTCATGCGGCAGCGGTACTTCATAGCATTCATCCGACATTCGACTTTCAGATATTGAATCTGGGGTAAGGCGTGCTTCAGTCTGGTCACCAATTTCAGAATGTGAATCGTTTCCACTTTTAAATCCTGAACTGGCGGACGGTTCTTGACTTGGTGACAAATTATTTGAATCATTACTTAAACTATCATCACTAAAACCTAAAGATTTATCACTACCACGTCTATTGTAGGGATCAGTTTCAAGACGTGAATTTGTCTCACTTTCTAAACTTGCCTTTCTACCAACACCGCGGGTTATCGAAGGCATATCACTAGATGGCTCAGCTATCACTAATCCTTGTAGAGTCATTGAGGATGTTTGTACATCTAATGAATCTTCACTATCTCTACTATTATCTGATGATAATGCGACCAGTGTTATTTCACTACCTTGAACATCAGTCAAACATATTTGTGGATGCGAGAGGGGGTAAGAAGATTCATCGGTTGTTCCAGCTAGAATATTACTTTGTGCAGTTATAATATGAGCTGATTGGCCAGTGGAATTCTCCTCCTGAATTATACATAAATTTGGAGATGCAGGAGGAGTAGGAACAATTCTTACTTGTTGTGCGGGCGACAGATTCATTGGTTTCATATCATAAAAGCCAGCTGGTATGTACCAAGTTCCAGGTTGATTAACTGCACCTTCGACAGTATCACCAGGAGCAATATCCATTGTGAGATCTAAAGGCTGATTGCAAGCGCTTTCACTTGCAGCTGATGTACCTCGTGTTATAGACCCGCCGCCTCCAGTTGTTAAGCCACTGATGCCTTTTGTGATTTGATGCATTGGTGATGCTGCGCCTGGATTAAAAATATACGAATTCGGTGAAGTATTTCCACTGTAATTGTAAATTGGTGAAGGGCAGCCGCTACTGTTCGCACTTCCACCCAGATTTGTACTGAATGCTCCTATGCTTGTGTTACTAAATTGACCAGCTAAACTGTGCGGCGTGACAGCATAACTGGGCGAGTTAAATCCGCTCCCATTGAATCCGCCAATTTTATAATTAATATTCATTGATATGGGAGATACACTGAAGCTGTGCTGACTTGTTTGACAAAATTCCATTGGACTCTGTCCAGAATGTGCTAATAGTCCTAGATGATGAGCTAATTCTAATGGAACAATACGTGATGCTACTATATTTTTTGCTGTTTCTACGTTAATTCGGTTCTCTTTAACAAGTCTATCTAAAGTTGGTACCAAGCTCATAATAGCATCTATTGGTACTTCTATATCTTGACGACGTTCTGATGGTTTGCCATGAATTGGAGAGCCTGAAAAAAATTATAAGAATTTTAATAAATCAATTAATAAAAAAAGCAAAATATTATATTTTTTCAAGTGTTAAAAGATTCTTTTTTGCGCTGTGCTAATTTACTATTAATAGATAAGATTGGGTATTAAGTTTCAACTGATGGTACGTTTGAAAAAATTAAGTATATTAAAGGAAATTGTGGTGTCAATAAAGTAATATATTCAATTCTAATTTTATTTCTTATCAAACCCTGCTAAAATTTGGTGTGATAAGCGATAACACACATGGGATTCGAGTCGAATTTCTTTGAGTACAGGTCTGTAGCCACTCGCCAGCGTCCCATTCGATGGGGTCCGCGACACTACAATGAAGTTCTTGAAGCGGTAATAGAGAGTGTTGCCGATAAGCCAAATGTGTCGTTTCGCCGCCGATCTCAGAAGATTTTTTTTATGAGGAAGACTAGAGGCTCAAGAAAAGCCCGTTTTTCTTTGTATAGAGTGCAATGTCGAACAGCAGCTCTAGCCGGGAAGGAAGGAGCTGCCACAACCTAGCCGCGATATTTTTATTCCTCCTACTCCCAACCATTACTATCGCGACTCTGACATCGGGGCATCGAGAAACAACTCACTGGAGTATTATGCCTCCTGAAACTAGTTAAAGCTAATCAACCAACCGATGACATGCGCTTTGGTGAAGCGGGGAGGGGCTCAGGAAGACTATGACAGGAGGAATCAGGAATGTAAAGAGGGAAGAAGATAGAAGGAAAGTTATGTAGATGGGAGAGTGGAAAAGCGAAGGACCGTGGAGCTGGCCGGGATTCGACCCCAAGACCTCTGGGATGCTAGCCAGACACCTTACTCCCTAGGCTACCGAGGCCCCCAACGTTAAACTTGAGTAAAACGACTCTAAAGAACATTACGAAGCAAGATCTTCATCTCTTCCCAAACAAAGCGCAACTTAATCAATTGTTGCCAAAGGATAAACCGCGTCATTTGTAATATGGAAATGCCGTCGCAAAATGATCGATGCCGAGCCAGATTTTTGGGACAACATTTTGATGGCGAACAAAGCTTATTTTACACTCTCTAGCGGAGTCAATAAACAAAACTGTCGACACCACTACACGACGCGAAAGTCACTGTTTGAGTCGAAGTGTGCTTGAAACCCATCATCGGAACATTTTTCTTCAAAGTTCGAGAAACCCTCGACGACGCACGCTATCGTTGTATGTTGGTGCACTTTGTGTGTCCGAAAACGCGTGATGGTGCGAGTGAGGTCTGGCGAAACAACAATACGATACACCAAACTCACTACGATGAAGTTTTTGCAAAGTAAATTTTATGCCAAAAACCGAAAACCATTGACGCACGCAAAGCTAACAAACGCATCGAAGTAGCTGCTATAACGCTCGAAATTCTGGCCAATGTTATGCAGGATGTCCGAAAGAGAGCTGCTTTTACGCATCGAAAAGAGGTGGCCATTTGTTCGACATCTTATTCAAAAACTGATTTTAAATAAATGGTAGAGTATCCTAAATAAATCTTGCTCATTTGTCAAATTGTCAGAATTATTCATTGTTGAAATACCGAAGGTCTCGGTGGCGCACCCCATCCAGTAAGCAAATTACATAATATGTATTATTTTATCGAATTAACCAAACCAAATTTTTGTAGCGGAGCTTCAGTTGTACTATATTAAACGCAAAAGTTTTAGTTTGGATTTCAGAAGGCAAAGCCGTCAACCCATATCTTAAACTTGAATGATACGACACCTCCTCAGAGTGTCAGTTGCCTCTTGAGATAAAGAAATTTTATTACTACGATGCCCGAGAGATCGAGGTTAGAACATGGCTACTTACATGCGCTGTTTGCTGGCGCAAGATTTGCTTAACCAGAACGATCTGGAGGAAATTCGTTGTGGTTTTTATGCCAAAACAGGGCTACAGACCCCTGGAGCTGTCTATAAGGTACAGACCTATAAGGTTAATCTCTTTTATTTTGAAAACGATAGAAAGGCTGCTAGACCTTCATATGAGGTGTAAGCTGGAACTCTCATTTCCTCTATATAGTTCCCAGTTCGTTTACTCGAAGGGTAAATCAACAGAGGTGGCTTTACACCACCTGTTCAGTAAAATCGCAAAAGCCTTCTTTATGGGCGTTCCTTAACATCAAAGGTTCTTTCGACAATACTGGCTATGATTTTATCTCTAGAGCACTGGCTCTCAGAAACCTGGATCCTCACACGATTAAATGCCATGCTTGTAGATCGTGACATTTCTTCTACTCTAGGTGTCTCCACCATTAGTGTTAAAGCTATTAAGGGCTGGCCCTTAAGGGGGTAGACTACAGTAAAATTTTCAAAAAATTCATTTCTTTTTTTTTTTGCTTTAAATTTGAAATCAGCCACCTCGAAAACCACCGAGTTAGAAATTTCATCACAAAATAATCAAGATTTCACGTTTTGGCCAGAAATTTGGGACTCTGTCCCACACTGCAATGTTCAAACGCGTTTTTCTCGAAACGATGTTTTTCAAAACGGTGTACATGATATCTCAAGATCTAATCAACGAATTGACTTGAAATTTGACACACTTCTTTTATGGATGAGTGCCTCTGGCGTCACGTAGGATTTTGTCAATATCTTGCTTTGTTCAATAATTATTAACAATCATATCATGAAATTTGTGCAAATACGTTTTTTCGGCACAAATTTCATGTTATGATTGTTAATAATTATTGAACAAAGCAAGATATTGACAAAATCCTACGTGACGCCAGAGGCACTCATCCATAAAAGAAGTGTGTCAAATTTCAAGTCAATTCGTTGATTAGATCTTGAGATATCATGTACACCGTTTTGAAACACATCGTTTCGAGAAAAACGCGTTTGAACATTGCACTGTGGGACAGAGTCCCAAATTTCTGGCCAAAACGTGAAATCTTGATTATTTTGTGATGAAATTTCTAACTCGGTGGTTTTCGAGGTGGCTGATTTCAAATTTAAAGCAAAAAAAAAAGAAATGAATTTTTTGAAAATTTTACTGTAGTCTACCCCCTTAAGGTGGAGTCTTATCCCCGCTGCTCTGATTACTAGTTGAATTTTTGACCAAACTATCTAATCAGGTTTCAATGTCATCGGTTATGCAGATGATCTTGCCATCATTGTCTCTGGGAAGTTTACAGTAGTCATGACAACAGCACTCCGAGAAGTTCAAAGATAGTGTAGGAGGGCCTGTCAATCAACCCAAATAACGCTGTCCTGGTACCTTTCTCCAAACCCTACAAAGTGGACTTAGGTCCTACCTGAATCCAGAGTACAACAGTTGAGTACTCAGACTCAGTCAAATATTTGGGAGTAAAGTTAGACAAGAGACAGAACTGGAAAGCTTATCAGCAAATCTACAAAGGCCATATTTATTTTTTTATGTGTTAGGAAAAGCCCTTTATACTGTCGACAATCTATTTTCTTCGTATAGAGTGCAATGCCGAACAGCAGCACTAGTCGGGAAGGAAGGAGCTGCCACAACTTAGCCGCGATATTTTTATTCCTCCTACTCCCAACCATTACTATCGCGACTCTGACATCGGGACATCGAGAAACAACTCGCTGGAGTGTTATGCCTCCTGAAACGAGTTGAATCTCATCAACCAACCGATGACATGCGCTTTGACGGAGCGAGGAAGGGCTAAGGAAGGCTATGACAGAAGGAATCAGGAATGTAAAGAGGGATGAAGAAAGAAGGAAAGCTATGCAGGTGGGAAAGTGGAAAAAGCGAAGGACCGTAGGGCTGGCCGGAAATCGAACCCGGGACCTCTGGGATAGTAGCCAGACGCCTTACTCCCTAGGCTACCGAGGCCCCATATGGGCCTGCAAAACATTTCTGGGTAAGACATGGGGTCTGGTGACGATGTATCCGTATCCGACCATATGGTTAGTGAACTGCGGCTCCAAAGAAAATTCAGGGCGATTATTCCAGATCGTTCTGAGTGGGAGGAGTTTATTCTTCTTGGGGATCCAAAACATCTCCACTGGTTCACCGACGGGTCAAAGATGGAACATGGCAGAGGGGCTGGTGTCGCAGGACCCAACTCCAAGGTAAGTGGGTAACAGGCCCTCTGTTTTCCAGACTGAAATACATACTATTGCGACCTGCGCTAGGCTCAACTTTGGGAAAGGTCAAAGCTGCCATCAAGGCACTCTCAACGTGGAAGTTTTCTTCCAAAATAGTAGCCGGGTGTTTTGACGTACTCCAGAGCCTAACCAGAAAAAAAGAGGTCTCACTCTGCTGGGTCCCCGGACCCTGGGGTATCGAGGGGAATGAGGCTGCAGACAGCCTCGCGAGGGACTTCGCGCTTCGTGGTCCAGTGCCCAGAACCCTTCTGTGGCATCTCTTGGTCCACCTCCAAGTCCTTGATAGAGGAGTGGATTAAGGGACTAAGCCTAGCCGAGTCAGTTCCAGGTCTTAGACCAGCTAAAGATCTTATAAGACCGTTTGCACTATCCGGAGCCGGGGCATTATCACTTTAAACAGAGCGGATCTAAGGCTGCTGGTGGGTTATCTGACTGGCCTGTGGTATCACCTCCACAACCTAGGATTGTCTCAAGAGACAGAATGCCAACTCTGCATATTCTTTGTGAATGTCCTGCTCTGATCAGAGTTTTTGAGTCCTGCTTAAGTCCGGGCTTCAATGAAAGACCTTCTTGCCTTCATTCGGAAGGCTGACAGTCTGTTCCGCTAGTGGGGTTCGTACACAATAGACCTTACTTGGCCGCAGTGTTCACCATGTGGGTTGCCCCTCACTCCTTAAAAAAAACCGACAGTTTTCTCACTACACTTCACTCAAAGAATGAAACAAGAGCATAGTCTACCCACCACATACACACAGCTCTGAGTTTAAACGCTTGGTTCTCTTTTAGCACCATGTTCATGTAATCATTTTATTCTTTAGCAACTTTTCCTACTAAACAAACTTTTACTACTATATTTTGCACCATAACCAATGATTTGATAGACTTTGATGATAAGGCTGCTCGCACACTGGATCAGAAATTATACGAATTTGTGCGAATTCTGATGAAAATGTATACAATTTCATCAGAATTCGCACAAGTTCGTACAAATTCTGATGCAGTGTGCGAGCAGCCTAAAATGAATGAGCCTTGTGTTTAGAATTGCACCTAGAAGAGGTAAGATAGCTGAAAATTAGTGCGAGTGCGAATATGACAAATTAGCTAGGAAAAAAGGAGGTAATTATTGGAAGTGGAAGTACAACTCCATGTAATCATGCATCAGTTGTAAAAATAAAAACATTAACTTAGACCGATTTAAAAATGCCCGTTAAATTAAAAATCTTTTCGGCAGCTCTTTTTTTTCTATGTTATTTTCAAAATTCTATCTAGAACATTTACCTGGCAAGCTAATAGAATTATCCAACAATGGTGGACTTGGTGTTACGAGCAAATTCCTTTGAGCAAGTCCCTTTTGTAAGTATTGACATTCCTGTAGAGGACCTTGAAACTGTGTTCGTGAACCTTCAGATGCTCTTCGAACAGGACTGTAGCGGCCTAGAGAAATTTAAACATAAAGAAAATGTGATATAGCAAAACCTTTAGCACAGATATATTGTAAAGAACGAGTAGGGGGAAAAACCAATAACAAAAAAAAAATGAAAACGCCTTATTTTGTTCATTAGAAATAAAATGATTAAAAAAAATTCATTCCATATGAAATAAAAAAAAAAAAATTAAGAAATAATACAGTTAAAATAGTAAAAATAGCGGAAATGATTGGGTACAGGCTGAAAATAGAAACTGAGTCCTTTTTCGAGCGAATTTGAAACCCGCCTAGCATTCCTGGCGTCGTCGAGTTAGCAATTTTTCTGGAAAAAACGTTTTTTGCCAAAAATCTTAAAAAAAAATTAAAAACCATAAAAAGAATTTAAAAACCAGAATTTTAATGATTGGATATTTTAAAGAGAGTCTTAGAGCATACGTAAAAAAATCAGGACCAACATGGGAGATTTTCTTTTGTCGCAGTAACAAATTTAACTTTTTAAATTCACTTAATTGCAAAATGCATTATGCAAAAACTATTTGACCGACAGTGATCGGGTTTTGGATATAAGTTAAACATGCCTTTAACTATATAATTCCAAAATTAAATTGGAAATTAATGGTCTCTTCTTTCCTTGTGGTAACTTTAACGTGAGGTACTTTTTTCGCAGTTTTCGGCTATTTTGCAATGCAAAACTCAAATTTCAAAAATCCACCATACGGTAAGATTTAGCAAATCCAATAACGAACAAAACAGGCTCAACAAATTTTTCGCCTAGAAGCCTTCGTTAGGAGATATTTAACAAGAAAGGTCAAAAAACAGGGAATTTTTAGTGAATTTTTCAGTTTTTTGGCTACCACAAATTTTTCTGGTAGTTTAATGCTTGCGCACCCCGTAGATATTGTAGGGGATGTCATTTCTGACTGATTCCACCAAAAAAGTTCGTTACAACATGCCAAAACCAAAAATTATAGGTTTCACTGCTCTAGCGCCTGGACTATTATCAGACGTTCAAGTTGGATTACGTTGTTAATTTTTTTAGGGGTGATTCCTGGATGTATTTGGAGGAAAAGTTTGTTCTAAGCATGGGGCTATCCACTAGGATACAAGGGGTTTACGAAAAACAATGTATTTTTTTTTAGTTTTCTTGGAGTTGAATAACTCCTAGACTAGTTATCGTAAAGCAATATTCTTAAACTCATCTTTTACGTAAATGTGTATTCTTTTAGTTGGTATAAAAAGCAAAAACTTCGGTGACCCCATTTAGAAGAAATGTATGCTAAAAACATGAGCAAAATGCTAAAAAAACGAAGAACATTGTGATTTTGCCCATCCTGCAGCCTGTATATTAATCTAGAACACATTTTTTCTCTAAATACATCTAGGAATCGCCCCTAAAAAAATTAGCGAATGAGTGCATATGAGTGTTCTGAATCGTGAAAACGTGAATGGCAATTCGTACAGGAAAATGTTATATACATAACATTTTTTGTAGAGAATTGTATGATCTACAAACTTTGTCAACTTTATGAGAGGACTTACAGTTTAAGATATATTTAAAAAAAATGATATTTTGACTCTTAAAAGTAAGTTTCCCGGGGTAGAAAATCGGTAGACTTTATAACCCAAGAACCCTAAAAGGAAGCTCTGTGGCAATTTTCAGCCTGTACCCAATCATTTCCGCTATTTCGCGTTTTTCGGCTTAATTTAACTGTACTAAAATAGAATATTTCCAGATAATGACTAAAAAAAAATTTAAATGATAATAATAATAATTGAAATAATGTTCATGTTGTTTTCGTGTTTTTGAAAAAGCTTAAGCAAAATTTTGTTCCCGACCAATGAGCATTTGAAAAAATTTCAAAAAAAAAATTCCTTCATGATTTTATATATGACTTTGAGAAAAAGTCTTAGTTATTATGTGTTTAAAGCAATAGTAGTAACAATATCGAAGACAATAGCGTTATTTACTTTATTTTATAATCTTATATTTAATGATAATTTCGAGGGCTAGTTTTTAATTCCAGATTATTCATACTCATTGTTGAAATTACTCAAAAGTACGACATCAATTCACAATCAGCAGTCCAGTTTTGAAAATGCATATTCTTTTTGTTTTTTTTTTGTTTATTTGTTAACTTACCAACTTCTTGAACTGTGGGTAGTTTGCATGTTCTACCACCAAAACGACGATTGGCACACGTTGATGAGGTAGCTTGATTCGATCCGGGAGGACTTTGAGATTGTCCTCCCGTAGGAGTTTGCATTTTAAGTGCAGGCGGTAGGTAGTTGCGCTTCATACGAGCTTCTACTTCTCTTATAAGTTCAGGACTAATGGCTTTACATTGGATTTTGTAAATTTAATTAAAGCAAACAGCAAAATAAACAAAAACAATTTGATATTTGGACATTGGGAGTGCAGGATATATGTTTGATAAGAAATTTTGAATTTTTTTTTTATATTTGTTTTATAAGGTAAAGCAGGACCAGGGTATATTTGATTGTGTGTGTGTTTGTGTATTTTATACGACAGCGGACACATTGAGGTTTAGCGTTATACGTAAACATCCAAGCAAAACCAAAAATAAACAGAAAAATAAAGATTAAATTAGATAAAAAATAAAATATATATATAAAAAAAAATATTTGTTTATAAAAAAAATTTTTGTTTTGAAAACAATATTCGAATTAAAATTTCGTGCTCCATGCATGATCTACCTAATTTGTGTCTGTATTTTAAGAAAACATACCTGGTGGCCGTTCCATAACTGTTAATAGACCTGTACGTCTTGTACGACCGCCTGTTGATTGAGGAGTTGAAGAATGACTTAGAGATGATTGTTCAATTGGTCCATCAACATGCGATTGTGACAAATCTTCTGTACATCCAACAGTATGTCTTTTCGAGCATCCGCGTCCATGCATATATCTTAAGTTTATAAATGTTTGCTTTAATTTACAAAAATTTAATGATAAAACATCATTACCTTTGTATTTCATCATTTGTTTCTTCCGTAGATGTTTCTGACGGTGAAGTAATTCCATCTGACATCACTTTCATGGCCTCAGTTGGGGAAATTTGCATTTCTGCAGGACTTGTAGCTGAAAAATATCCTTCAACAGGAGGTTGTGATTGTTGCTGAACGTTATTCGTTGATGTTGGATAATATATATGTAAATTTGCACCACCATCTGATGCGCGTCGTCCAAAAGATCCAGCTTTTATGAGAGAAATTATATGTTATAGTAATTGAACAGATAATAATATTGGGTGGTGTGAAAAAAAACTGAGTGTACACTTAAAGTGAACACTTCTGTGTGGAGTGATTCGTTAAAAATGAACACTCGATTTGGTGTGAATAACAAGTTCCTCATTCAAATTCAATTCACTCATGGGAAATTTTGGGATTTAAGTGTTGAAGTGTCAATGTTGTACTTCAAGTAAGAGTTAAAGTAGGCAAAAATTGTATATTTATCAAAAAGCAAAGTAGTACATGTAGCAAACTAAAAATAGCGAAAATAATTGGGTACAGGCTGAAACTTGGCAGAGAGCTTCCTTTTAGGGTGCCTAATAAGGTGTTATAAAGGGTTTAGGCTCAAAATATCAGTTTTTTGGTAATTTTATCGCAAAATAATGTTTACAAAGTTTGTAGTTCATACCATTCTCTACAAAAAAAAAACAACCAATTATACATTTACCCGTACGAATTGCCATTCATTCATTAAAGATTTAAAATACTCATATGCTCTCATTCAGAACTTGTATAGGTTATCACACGTTCAACAAATCCTTTGTCTTTGCAAATACTAAAAAAACGAAAAAGAAAATTGTGATTTTGCTTTTGCTTTCCACCTAAGTGGAGTCACTCAAGTTTTTGATCTTTATACTGAATAAAGAAAACACGTGTACATGAAAGATGAGCCTAAGTATGTTGCTCTACCATAATTAGTCTAGGAGTTATTGAACTTTAAGTAAATTTAAAAATAATACAATTTTTTCCATAAACACCCTGTATCCAGGAATCACCCATGAAAATATTAGCTACGTAGTCCAACCAAAGATTCATCGAACATCCGATGATTTGTACAACTCCCGAATTAAAAGGAAGCTTCAGCGCGTACCCAATCATTTCGCTATTTCGCTTTTTTGGCTTAATTTAGCCTTAAAAAAAAACGAATCAACGAACATAACCTAGAAGTAGTCGATAAAACAGTCTACCTTGGGTCTTCAATCACAAAACGAAACGAAAAAAAAGAAGAAATAACCAGACGAATACTATTGGCTAATAGAGCCTTTTATGCCCAAAAACAAATCCTGCAGTCAAGATTTGTGCACAGAAAAACGAAACTCTTACTCTACAAAACAGTAATACGACCAGTACTGTGTTATGGTAGCGAGACTTGGACTATGACCCAGGACATAGAGGAACGAGTCAACAGGTTTGAGAGAAAAATTTTCAGATACATAAAAGGTCCAACCAGACAGGACGGAATATGGCGAAGAAGATACAACAACGAGTTGTATGAAATTTCTGACGTCCCACAACTCTCAACTTTAATTAAAATAAACAGACTCAGACTAGCCGGCCACATAATCAGGATGGAGGACAATCGTATCCCAAAACGGCTTATGGCATCAGAAATTTCGGGAAGTAAGCCAATAGGTAGACCCAGGAGGAGATGGATAGATTCTGCGACGGCTGACGCAGAGGCAATGACCAACATCCGGAATTGGAGACATGCTGCAAGGGACCGTCAAACTTGGAGAAATACCATAGAGGAGGCCAAGGCTCGATTAGCGCCATTGGATTGATAGAAAAAAAAAGGGAATTAAAATGTTTTTGAATATCGGAAAAGAAAATGTCACGGTCAGCGGGGATTTGGTGATTCCGGTGATAACTTGAAGTCGTTGTATAGATTGGAGTTTGAAAATGTTGAGTGGTTACTAACAGTTTTTTGGAAAACAATAATGGAGAAACTCGTGGTGCTGCTATACCAAAGATTGAAAAAATTAAAACCATCTTAAAATATGTAGGTTGTTCGGTCTTGCAATTCGGTGAAGATCTTGGCATCCATAGAACTACAACGGCAAAATCATTTGGGACTAACTGCACAGTTAAATGGATCAAATTTCCGATTTCACGTGAAGAAATGAACGAGACAAAGAAGGAATGGTTGGCAAAAACTAAATTTCCTAATAATCTGGAAAAGGAAAGTGGAGGGCAATACTTAAATAACCTCGGCCAACAATATCAAAATATACATAGGAGGAAAGGTAATCCCTGAAAAGCTAAACCTATATTACTCAAACTTTATCGTAAACAAATTCGTGCCAGCGATTTGTGAACTTAAGTCGTTCTTGCAAATCAAAATGGAATCATTGCGGAAGATGCGGAGCGATGAACTGCAAGGGCAGACACTGCAGTAAAGAATTGCGAATTGTGCTAACTGTAATGGCAACCATAATGCTTTTGATAAGATATGGCCGATTTGGCTTAGAGAAAAGGGGATGGTCGAGGGGATGGCAGGGGGGATGGTCGAGGGGATGGCAACTACTCAAGGAAAGATGCTTGGAGGATTTTCAAGTCGAAAACCAGAACCCCAGAAAGTCACAACCTCAAGGACAAAGCCATCCAACGAAAAAAGAAGGTTATGTGAATCAAAGCCAGTCCAAAACTGCAATACGCTCAAAGAGAAAATTAAAGGCCCTCGGCCAAAAAACGGAAACGGAGAATCTAATAAAGAAAAGGAGGCCTCAAAAGAACCCACTACCAAAAAGAAATCCAACATTTACAAGGTCCCCTTCTTGTCTGTCAAGAAATCTTATGATTCTGAAGATGAACATTCCTTGGACCTGGAGGATTCAGGACTCGAGTACAACGGATTTTTAAGTGATGCACGCATAAAGGATATTACGCTCACAGGGCGAGTTAGTAATGGGCCAACACCCCAAGAAACTTAATGTATTGGCAGGGAAGCCGGAAAAAAGAAAAAACAACCAATGTTGACAATGTCCCGCTACGTTAAATTGGGCCTGAAATTCATGTTCTGGTAAAAAACAATCTTGTGCTGTCATTTACCAAGACTTGTCCTTGGACAGGTCCTTATCTTAGAACTCTTAACAGGGGAAGAATCCTCAATATTCACTGTTTTTAGCTTTCAGAGTAAATTTTCTCTGATTAAAGGTGCCCACTAATCTTTTAGCCTTTTATTTTAACTTTGATGAAATTTTCTATATATCAATGACAATGACAAATTTTAATTGTTAGCTTTTGAATTTGTAAAATAGGCACAGCAGCCGTCTAAACGTCTGACGAACTTTAAACTAACCAAAAGAAGACGACATCCCTACTGCTCTGGCCTATTAGACTGGGATTGACGTTCAGAAAGAGTTTTTGTTTTTTTTTTAAATAAGGCCTTAAAAAAAGTAAATTCCCAAGTTCATTAGGAACCCTTTTGGGTGTACTAGCCTATGCTAGTAAAAGGAAAAAACAACAACAACATAAATCCTATTGCAGTTGGTGCTCTGGATTGTATACATGACTCTTATCCATAAAGCATGGATATACATAATTTTAATAAATTGACAAAATTGTCCTCTAAGTTGTGGTTTTCTTTTTAATTTTTTGCTCCATCGATTATCTCTTCATCTATTTCATAAAAAAAAATCAATTTCATCACACATTTTTCGTTTTAAAGCTCCTCGCCTCTACCCTTAACTTTTACGAGCATTCACTCACAAAAAAACGTAAAACCTGCATTTTATTCACACCCAAATGAAGTGTTCACTTTATATGGAGAAATGACAGAGTGATATACTTAACGAAACCTAACGAAGGTCACTTTTTTTCACGCCAAATTAAGTGTTCACTCAAAAAATAGGAGTGAGCGCTTGCACTCAGTTTTTATTCACGCCACCCATTTACTTACTTGCACCCATTACTGTTGGAGGTTTCAATAAATGCTGATCTTTTATAGTAAGATTGTACATTGGTTGATTTTGTAACATAGGCAAATTAATTGGCAAATATGGGCCATTTTTATCAACACATTTAAAATTGATAATTGGAGCATTTGGATTGGCCAGTGCTTGTTCATGGGCGACATCACCTGGGCCTACTGTATGCCGCCTTGCGTTACCTAAAGCTGACACTGCACTTTGCACAGTTAATTGACATTCAGTTGTTTGTTGCTATAACAAAAAAAACATACCAAATTATATCTCATAATAAATTGGAAATAAATAGATGTTACCTCATTTGTACGACTTACTGTTGGATTCGTTTCAACGTCCCCATATTTCTCCAAATCGACGGACACATCTGTCCAACCGGGCAGTTGAGAAAATGGACCGCTTGTATTTGTAAGTGGACTTAAACGATCTATTGATTCTTGTTTAATTGGATCTGATCTGTCTACAATGCCTGTTGTTATACTAGTTTTTCGAGATCTGAAAATAAACGTGTTTCTGTAATCGTATTGTAGTGTATTCAATTATATCTATTGCTATTAAATATATTCAATATGATAAAAAGTTTCATTTTTAAAGTTTTAGTTTATTGCATTTGTATGTAACTGCATCTTAATCAGTCGTGAAATGAAAACTATATTTTTGTAATTAAATTTGAAATGCTTTCGTGTGGTATAAAGAATTCATAATGTATTTCATGCAATTCATTTTAAACATTTTGTTAATTCAGTTACACCGTAGTAAAAATAATGTTCTGGGGGTCAACTTGTAGTAACGACCTCAGGGACCTTTGGTGGTGCCGGTACACCAAAGAGACAAGTCCTGGGAAACGCTATCTGCGATCGAAGAGCTTCCGAAATACTACCGAATCCTACCTCCACCTCCAAGAAGATGTTGATTTTACATCGGGTGACCCCTGGATACTCATGCCTATACAAGAGTAAAGCTAGGCCACATAGCATACGTGTTCCGACTTCCGTCCAGAGGCGTCGCAGAAATTTCAAGCTATGTGTTGAATTCGAAAGGTTAAAAGAGGTGGGGAGGGGCAAATGATATATTAGTTCTCCAAAAACTTCAATCTTATTGTGCACATTCAAAATCGGGAGTTTCCCTTCGGATTGAAGATCCGGGAGTGAAACTCAGCTTATAGACAACCTTCACGAATCCGCAAGCATGCCTTGGACCAGACGGACCCAACGCTACGATACAGGCAACGAAATATGGAATTTGATTGTGGAACTTGGAACGTCAAAACGCTCAATTGCTCTGCGTTCGCTTTTATTGAAGTAAAACTTCTTTAGGGACGTTTGCTTAAAAAAATTTACTTGAGAGTGAATTAATTTCATTCGCGTAACGCTCTCACACATGAAAAATCGTCAGAACTTTCGTATAACGATGGGAAAAGGGGCGGACGGGGTACAAGAGACGATTACACTCGGGGCTGTGTGTGCAACAGTTAAAATACACTCTGCCTTACTGCATAGATTTTCTGGCATGTTAGCTACGTTGTCGCCCGGACTTTGCTTTATCTCATTATAGGAATACAAATTCACCATTCTGTAGAGGTGAATTATTTCAGATTTTTCTTGTGGTTTGGTCACTGGCCGGGCTTATGCCGCGGACACTTTGGAGTTGACTGACATGTTGGAAGCGGCATATACGAGAAGAATTTTCGGCGGTGGTTTGGGTGCTTAGAATACCAAAAGGGAGTGGTGAATTAAATGTGTGAGGTGCTGTTGTTCAAAATTGGCACCCACTTCCCCTTTGGTGAGATGTGCTGGACCTTTCCCCTTTTTAAATTACAATTTTTTTAACAAATCGACGAATCGTTTATGTCAAAACATTACACTCTTGTGAAAACCGTATGTTTTTTGGGTCGCTGATTACGAAAATCAGGGTCCCACAGTCTTAAAATATGGATGTCACCTTTAAATATGCTTAAAAATTCCCCTTTTAAAGTGTTTTCGCGATAATTTTAATTATAATCAAAAACAATCTAATAAAATACATTTTTTGCAACATTTATATTCAAAAGTGGTTGATTTATAACAAAGCAAATTTTATGATAAGGGATAATAGTAAAGGGCTGAAACTATCCCTACATCGACTGAAAATATAAAGGTTTGTAAAAAATGTTTTTTCAACTTTATGCTTCGAATTCGGTTTAATCAGCTAAAATAAAGTATTTTCAACTACGCCTAGAAAGAAGAATTTGAAAAAAGGTTGATTGCATATCTTTTTGCTCCCTTTAAAATTAATTGGCTCCCTAAAAGGGACGAAGAAATCAGGTAATTGGCTAGGTGGCCATAAAGGGTGCCAATACCATACTCAAGTAGACTGGCTCCCGTTCGTGAAGGTAAAGCGGCTCGCGTAGGTAAAGCTTCATTGTATGTTGTTGGCGGACTGCTTGGTAAAACAATACCTGGGTTTGGAATAGTCTATGCTGATGCGGATGCAATTATTAATGATCATGAATGTAGCGGGAGCGGAGCATGCATACAGCTGGTGACATATCCAAGCGTACATGCGTTCAATTCGTTGATAAATAATATAGAAGTGTGTGTATTCAAATGCGACCTGACGGAATGTTCCATGAATGGAATGCATGTCACGCAAAGATCGGACTACTTTTAACTTTTTCTGTAATGCCGCATTCGAAATAGCACACACAAGTATGCACAACAAACACATGCACCTTGCATGCACTCGTTCGGGCTATGTGTGAAAGCCGGGACGGAAAAAACCATGCAATTTTATGAACCTCTGAATGCAATACATGTACGCTTGCATATGTCACCCACCAGCTTACTTCCATGAGGCGAATGTTTAGATTTTCGTGCCTGTGGCGATAGTATCCATGCCTGTGGCGGAAGCGTGCATACCCGTGTAGGATGCGCACTTATATGCTGTACGTACTAGGTGCACCGCGTGTATGCTTTTAAGAAAATTAGCCAATAAAAATTATTTTTACTCGGTTACTTTTAGGTTTTAATGTAAATAGGAATTCATAAATATTGATATTTTCAAATAGCATTTGTATCAAGTCCGTCAGTAGATTCGTCACTATTCTTCCTGCATCTGTCGTTGGCCTGAATTTTCTCAAGCGTACTATAGATCCGACAGACTTTCCACAATATCTATTGCATATTACTAGCCGTTGGGCACAAAAGTTTTACTTCTAAAGTGTGGTCTTAAGCACACTCATATTTTTTATTACTGGAAAAGTACGACATAGCGATCGCTGGAAATCAAATGGACTCCTAGTGGCATAATGGATCTTAGAATCCACACGAAACTCTCCAGTCGTTCATCGAATGGAAGAAAAGAGTTCGGAGTTGCCTTCATAGTTGAAAAGAAAACGAAATCATTGATTATGGACTTCAAGTCAGTAAGTAATAGAATATGTACGCTTCGCCTTAAAACATATGTAGTCTCAGTCTCATAAACGTGCATGCGCCCCCAGAACACAAGACGAACGAGAAGAAGGAGGAATTCTACCAGGAGCTAACAAACGCCATCACATTAATACCATTAAACGATATTAAAATGGTGCTTGGAGACAAGAACGACAAAGTAGGAAAAGAAGAGGAATTCCTATGAGTCATAGGAAAGCACGGGGGGCAAAATCGTACCGTCTCCACGGAGAGACGGGGGACGTACCCAGTGCCCGGGGTATAGCTAGGCCACTCTATACGATGGGGTATAATTCACGGATCCGCTCTTCCGTGCAGTAGAGTTAGACGTTGGGATAACTACCGAACCCTGTAAAAACACATCAGTTAAGAAACCCGAAGCAAAGCCTCGGAAAGGACGGGAAAAACGGCAACGACTACGACAACAGCACCTGGAAATGATTTTCGTAACATGGAACACGTATGTACAGAACTGCAGCAGTTAAGTCATTATTAGACGAAGTGAGGAGATATAAAATAAAATTACTGGAGTTACAAGATACCAGATGGATAGGAGACGGAACAATGGACCTTGGCAACTACAGGATATTCTACAGCTGCGGAAGGGAACATCACTTAGGAGTAGGCTTCGTAATACACAAGTCAATTATAGATAATGCGATAGAGTTCGTGCCAATCAGTGAACGACTATGCTCAATACGACTCCGAGCGAAATTCTTCACCCTTTCAATAATAAACGTACATGCGGAGACGGAGACACTTTTTATTATAGGCTTGAAGAACATTCATATGACACGGCCCTTCCAATGACATCAAGATGGTGATAGGGGGCCTGAACGCCAAAATTGGAAGAGAGAACTGGCACAGACCGACCATTGGAAAAGAAAGCTGCGGAGCAAAAACACGTTTGGCTCTATACTGAATTGGGTTGTAGAGCCATAGAAGAAGAAGAAGAATGCAATCAATCGGCTGCCATTTCATACTACCAAGCGAATGCTGACATCGCTAATCAAACAGGAGATGTCATCCTCGTTTATTATGCTTACGGATGGTGGTGGTATTAAGATTTTACCATTTATAGATATCAGCGGAAGGTTTTCAAACATTTTTCGTTTTATGCAAATTCAACTGTTTCATTCAGCAGCCAACCGAATACAGGTCCAAACGAACGTATGATAAACCAACAAAGCTTACGGATGAATCTCCGGACGCAAACAAGCGTGGGGTAGGTAACGCATTTGTCGTTCGTTGGTGTGTACGCGGCATTAAATGCATTGAATTTGACTATTGTTCAATGTTCATGTTGATTATTTTCTACATAAATTTAATATGGTAAAACAATATTTGGAACAATCTTGGCTTGCGTTATTGGCGTACAGATGATGCAGACTAGCATACGTAGGAGAGGAATGGGACAAGGAAGTCGTTTATTAGCAATAGAAAAGGCAGAGCTGGAACAGTGAGAAGAAATTATATAGATATAAACATCTCTCAAAAAGGTTCCACTAAAATTAGAGAAACTCCAGAGCTTTTGAAAATATCAAGGATATAAAATGTCACGTGTATAAATTAGTTTGCAAAAACCCATTCTTATTTTTCTTTAAACATTTGTAATTTTTTCGGTCGCGTCAACTTACACAAATGGCTTCTTGTGTCAAAAGATTCACCAGTCGTTCTTAATCAAAGAAACATCATGAGTTCACGTACAGAACGCGGATAAATGAAAAGAAAGGGGGTTTCGGGATGTTGATGAACCGTACGTTGATGAACGGGTTTGGAAATACTGACTGCGGAAGAAGGACGAATTTGCATCTCTTAAGGAATCTCAGGCATTCAGACGCTTTTTTGGCAATTTTTTTTATGTGGGAAAACCAAGCTTGGGAATCACCCTTTGTACTACCAGTCTGTCATGCCGTTTAAGTTATGGTGCATGTCTAGTAGTAGCAAGCTTGGTTTGAAATATAGAAAAGAAAATGATAGAATTAGGTTGGAGCAGGTGGCGATCAACCTTACGTTTGAGCTCTTGGGTGTTGTACGAGTTCGGGAAAACTGGCTGTGGGAGATTATTCCACAGCCGAGTTGTTCTATTCATAAACGAACTAAGGCAGTTTTCGAGGCGCCGGCGCAGACAAATGAGTTGTAATCGAGGCGAGGCCGAATGTAGGGTTTCTAGATTGTAGCTCTAGCTGCTGGTGGGAGAAAAAATTTACATCTCTTAAGAAATCCTAGTCATTGGGATGCTTGTTTAGCGATTTGGAATATGTGATCATTCCATCGCAAGTCCTCACATAAAGTTATACCCAAGATGTTAAGAGAAGGATCAGCTGTAAGATTTGTTTTTTCCACTGAGAAAGAAGGAAGGTTTTATAAGTAATGAAATAACATCGTAAACGCTTGATTTTTCTCCTTCTCACTGGGCAGTATGCTGTGTGATATTACGCAACACGCCCGGAATATGTGATCATTTCATTGCAGATCCTCAGTCAAAGTTACACCTGGGATGTAAAGAGATAGTCATCTGTGAGATTCACTCCGTCTACTGAGTCAGAAGGTGGGTCGGTAAAAGTTTTGTTAGAAATGTGACAGACAGTACTTCGTTTTGGAGATGTGATATTGCGGTTAATGGAATTGGATATCAGTGTACGGCTGTGAAGACCAAGTCTGGCTGTAAAGTATTTAGGAGGAGATTGAAAGCAAATCATTAATAAAGATTTGGAAAAATGCAGATGATAGAATTGACCTTTGAATAATACCGCCTGCAATAATTCTGTAGGGTTTAGAATCGACGCCATCCAATACTACCTTCATTGAACGGTCCGAAAGAAGACTCAATCAAGTTCCTTAGAACTAAGTCTATACCAATAGCTCAACGTTTAGTCAACAGAGCAGGGTGCCGTACTCTGTGATAGGCCTTGGAGATATCCAAAACAACCAGACCCAGACTCACCAAAAATATGATAACCTCAATTCAAATCAATGCCAACATCACTGAAGGTTAAGCTTTCTTACGTTATTATTTTTACAGACAAAATTTAGTAAATCCTGAATAAATAATTATTAAATAACACGAAAAACTTCTTTAATTGGCGTAAAATAAAGAGTAACTCTTAATTGTTTTATGCAAAGTACAGGCCAAATATGCGATACATATATGCATAAATATTTACTTTTCCAGATAACGTCTATTTGAAAAGAATCTTTATTTATGCTAAAAATTTACAATTCTCTCAGAAAATAATTTTTTAACACGGAAAGAAACTTTCAGCAACAAAAATGTATAAAATTTGCAATAATCACCAATGACCTTTGACTTTCACTATTATGTGAAGATATATTTTTTTGTGATTTCTATAGATTTGTTTACTTATTGTTATTAAAAAAAAATGCATAGAAATAGGCATGTGCCAGGTAATATTATATCTTATAAATACAAACCTTGAGTACGCTACGCTTGTATGATGTTGTAGACGCTGCTGCTCTTTCCTCTTTTGTTGCAGCTTGTCAACAAGCAAATTGTAAATTGCGTAAATATTATCAAAGCGATTCTCGTGAACCGATTGTGCAATCATATCAGCCGTTAGACCTGGCAATTGAAGCATATGCGTCATAACAACTGAATCAAGATTTGTAGGCTCGTTAAGTGAAGTTTCCCTGGCTTCGTCTATCGCTATTGACCATTCTGATAACCATTTATGTTTTGCTATTTGTTTTAATGTATACCGTCGGTCAGGTTCAACAACCAACATGTGCCGGATTAGATGTTCACATTCTAGTGAAAAATATGAAAAAAAAAGAAAATAAGACCATCATGTGATAAACAAAAATTATGATGAAAAAATAACAAGTGTCTTGTGATTTTTTTCTTACCTTGTGACATAAAGTATGGAATACGAAATTTTCCAGCCACTACACGAGACTTAAGTTCTAATAATGTATTGCCATCAAACGGCAAGGCTCCACACACTAAGGCATATAAAACTACACCTAAACTCCATATATCTGCCTTAGGACCATCATAATTCAGGCCCTGAAATACTTCTGGTGCTGCATATGGGGGTGACCCGCACCACGTCGTTAGTTCTGTTCCTTCAACAAAAGTATTACTAAAACCAAAATCCGCAAGCTGTAGATGGGGATTCAAGGTTGTTTATAAAGAAAAATAGTTGTAATAAATTGTAAAGTGTATACGCACCTTAATATTCATATCCTTATCAAGCAGAACATTCTCCGCCTTGAGATCTCTGTGAACGACTCCCTTTGAATGACAGAATTCTACAGCAGAAACCAGCTGAGAGAATACTCTCGCCGCTTCCTGTTCCTTCATTCGACCATTGTCTACTAAATGATCGAATATTTCACCGTGAGCTGCATATTCGGTTACTAAATAAATCATAGTACGAGATTCCATGACCTCGTATAGTCTGGTGATGTGCGGATGTCGGAGCATTTTAAGTATTGAAATTTCCCGAAAGGTTTTCGCTAGATATTCCTCATTTAGGCAAGTTTTGTCTATTATTTTTATAGCCACCTGAAAAAAAATATAGAACGATTATTTTATTAGATATTTTTAAAATATCACGAATTTGATATCGTAATGATGGTGGTAAATTTAAATCAATGAAAACAAGGTTTTGCGAATGAAGAAAACTTTTCTGAATAGGATCATAACAGATTTTTAGCACATCCAAAAGTCAGGCTTGGCATAAACAAAATACCTCTTTCGGGCACATGTTTAATATATTCTAGGTTAGGTTAGATATGGCTGAGCTGTTGGCTTAAGCTCATACACTTACGCCAAAACGATAGGCCCATTGTGATGCCATAGGGATCCAACTTTGGATGGGAGGAATTTTTTAGTGAGCTGATGAACGCAAATGAGAACATCAGACATGTACCAGAACCCCGTCTACAACATAACGATGACACCAGAGAAACAAATGCATCCACTCTGGAAGAAAGTACAAAGTGCCATAAAATCCTTAAGAAGCAACAAATCTCCAGGAGTTGAGAACATCCCAGCAGAGTTGATAAAAGAAGGAGGCGAACTGCTTTCAGCAGCTATACATGAATTACTATGCTGAATATCAAGGACCGAAAAAATGCCTGAAGATTGACAGCAAATCATTATCTGCCCAATACACAAGGGGTAAGAATCAACTGTGGAAACTATAGAGGCATATCTCTTTTAAGAACAGTGTATAAAATAATGACCAATATAATTAAGGCCAGACTGGAACCTTACGCAGAAGCTGCAATAAGTGAATACCAAGCTGGATTCAGAAGAAATAGATCAACAATGGATCAAGTTTTTACAATAAGGCCAATACTTCGAAAATGTTGGGAATACAACATCCACGTGTATCAACTTTTCATCGACTTCAAACAAGCATACGACAGCATCGGCAGGAAAAAAATGTATGCGACAATGCTGGATCTGAATATACCCCTAAAGATAGTGAAACTGACAAAAATGACAATGGGAAATACAAGGTGTACAGTTAGAATACAAGGAGAATTGACGGGATCCTTCCCAGTCAAGCAAGGCGTAAAGCAGGGCGATGGGCTGGCTCCCATACTGTTTAATTTCTGCCTTGAAGGAGTAAAGTAAACATTGATGCGAACGCAACCCTGCTTAACAAATCCAAACAGTTGGTAGGATATGCCAACGATATAAACTGCCTTTCCAGATAAATGTCATAGAAAAACTCACAGAATTAGAAGAGGGAGCCAAAGATATAGGCCTGCAAATATGTAAATGCCAATAAGAGTAAGATTTTAATTCAGTCAAGGGTGGAAAGTAGAAATCACAACACCACCTGGGGGGAATATAACTTCGAACGGGTAACCGAATTTAACTAACTGGGGTCCACAGTCAGCGAAGACAACGATGAAACGACAGCAGCTACGTATGGTTGTGAAGCATGGAGTATCTCCCAGAAATCCGCATACAAGATGGATATATTTGAGAGGAAGGTTCTCCGAAGGATATACGGCCCAATCAATGAAGGCAATGCATGAAGAATACGCTACAATCACGAATAGTGCGTTCTATACAAAGAGTGTAAACTTTCGACACATGCCAAGCTACTGCGTTTACGTTGGGCCTGTAATGTACAAAGAATGGATAACTCATGGATACAAAAAAAGCCCTGTATCTACTACCAGATGACAAAAACGCAGTTGGCAAACCACGGTCAAGGTGGGAGGACAATGTTAAGGCCGATGCAGCAAAACTGGTCAACACAAGAAACTGGCGACAAGCTGCGGAGCAGAGAAACGTCTGGAGGAAGAAGCTGGTGGCCAAGGCCCGAATTAGGCTGTAGAGCCATCGAAGAAGAAGAATCAAGGGGCACAATCTTCCACAAGTCCACCCAATTACTGGCTTATGCAGACGACATTGAGATCATTAGAAGAACAGCTGTATAAGAAACTTTCACTTAGATTGAGAAGGCGGCAGGAAATCTTTGACTGCACATTAACGAAAGCAAAACGAAGTACATGGTGGCCTCGTCTACAAGAACACCTAACATTGGTCCCACAATCAAGGTAGAGGAACACGAGTTTGAAGGTGGTAAAATCATTACCTACCTTGGGTCAATAGTAACAGCCGACAATAGCATGGAACCAGAAATACGTGCACGACTGCTAAAAGCTAACAAAGCCGACTATATTCTGTCAAGGCTCTTTAAATCCAAGCATTTAACCATATCGTCTAAATTTTTACTGTATAAGACGATCGTCTTACCGGTTCTCACATATGCATCCGAAACGTGAATGCTTAGCAAAAAGCACTCAAACCTCTTGGGCGTGTTCTTGAGGAAAATACTTCGGAGGATTGTTGGCCCCTTATGTGAGGAAGGACGATTCCGGAGACACGACAATGTCGAGATCTACGAGCGCTATCGCAACATAGATGTTGTGAACAAAATAAATAGTAGACCGGGACGCTCAGAGCTTAGGGATGCCAAACTCGATGACATCGGTTCAGAAACGGGACCGGTGGAGAGAACAGTTGCGAGAGGCCAGGACCGGATCCCGGTTGTAGAGCCGTTAAAGACAAACAAGGTTCTGGGGGGCAGGGTATCTACCTCGTATGAGTGAAGAGGAACTTATATAGGGTTAGACAGCGCGGAAAACCCGATCATGGATGGCGTATATCAGGACGTCCAGAGCTTCGGGGTGCCAAACGGGGTGACGTTGGCTCCGAAACAAGACCGGTGAAGAGAACAGTTGCAAAAAGCCAGGATCGAATCTCTGTTGTAGAGCTGTTAAAGTAAGTAAGTACATATGTGTATGAAAATGTCTTCTGCCATCCTTGCAAACTCAGTTCAATTCATCCTGTACTAAAGTTAGCATCTTTAATTATTCGCTATATTTTCTTTCCAAAAAAGTCCGAAAGAACCACGATCGCTCGGTTGACCTATTGTACTATACCCGCTACACTACATGTACTATTGTAGTCTACACTCCTTGAACAAGGTCAATATTCTGCCTACACGATATACTCCAGTCAAAATACGGGTTTGGTTGTACTTAAAGTTGCGAATACCAGATTTGCTCTAGTATAGGTTTTTTGGGTCGCTGAACACGAAAATCGGGGTCATTTGGTTCGGAAATGGGCGGAACACCCCTAAATTTGCAAAAACTACCCCCAAAAGGGGGTATTTTTGATGTATTCGCGTTCTGAGTCTATAGATTTGGCCAAGAATTGGTTTCCAAGGGTTTTTTGGGCCGCTAATTAAGAATCTTGATGATTTTTTTAGGTTACATTAATATTTAACCCTTAAATTACGTAAAACTACCCCCGAAAAGGGGTGTTTTCGTGTTTGCAACCAGATTAGGTCCATAGGGGTTTTTTGGGTCGCTGATAACGAATTTTAGGGATTTTTTAATGAAAAATTAATATTTCACCCTTAAATTAGCTAAAACTACCCCCAAAAAGGGTGTCTTTGCTCTATTCAAACTTTCTGCGTTCAGATTAGGTGCAAAGGGTTTTTTTGAATGGGGATGGAAAGTGGGAAAGGATAACATTTTAGAGCCTATTTTTACAACACGCCCATTAATTCCAGAAACATTTTTGAAAAAATTTTCATGTGGTTGCAAAAAAGGTTGCATGAAAAAATGCGGCTGCAGAAAATTAGGGTTAAAGTGCAGTGTCTTCTGCAAATCATGTAAGGGACAGAGCTGCGAAAATTGTGTTGATACTTTAGACTCAGAGGAAAATGGTTGCAGAATTGGAAAGTTCAATTCTAGAGCCAATTGTCACTATCGACAGCACTGAAGATTCTGATATAGTGAATCAAGACATGGAATGCTCATTTTGATTAGCGACCCAAAAAACCCTTTGCACCTAATCTGAACGCAGAAAGTTTGAATATAGCAAAGACACCCTTTTTGGGGGTAGTTTTAGCTAATTTAAGGGTGAAATATTAATTTTTCATTAAAAAATCCCTAAAATTCGTTATCAGCGACCCAAAAAACCCCTATGGACCTAATCTGGTCGCAAAAAGTGCGAAAATAGCGAAAACACCCCTTTTCGGGGGTAGTTTTACGTAATTTAAGGGTTAAATATTAATGTAACCTAAAAAAATCATCAAGATTCTTAATTAGGGACCCAAAAAACCCTTGGAAACCAATTCTTGGCCAAATCTATAGACTCAGAACGCGAATACATCAAAAATACCCCCTTTTGGGGGTAGTTTTTGCAAATTTAGGGGTGTTCCGCCCATTTCCGAACCAAATGACCCCGATTTTCGTGTTCAGCGACCCAAAAAACCTATACTAGAGCAAATCTGGTATTCGCAACTTTAAGTACAACCCCCCCCCCCGTATTTTGACTGGAGTAATATCAACTGACTGAATAATGCATTTACTACGATTACGGACTTGACTTGAACTACTGATTACTACGGACTTGACTTGAACTTGAACTGACAGTTAAATGCTCTTGATTTGAAGTCGATCTGGGGTTACATGATTTTCAAGTCTATTTGAAGCCGACTTCAAGTATGCATGTAATCATAGTAATTGATATAAATAAGGATACCCTAGTTCTATGGCTTTGAAATCATTGTAACGAAACAAGCCGCTGCAAAAAACCACAAAAGAACCACCGCTGTTAACACAAAGACAAAACCGCTGAACAAGACATTACGAAACAGAACAGCGACGCGCAGCTAGGCACCAATAGGCATGCCTGCGAAAATCAGTCGTGATCAGATAGTGGAAGAGATGATTCCTCTGCCTGATATATGGACAGGGCCTTAGGAAAGTTGTTCGTATGGTTTACAGAGAGGCAAAACAGACAAGCCGTGGAGAGTTGATCCAGTGGTGCCGACCGACTAATACCCTTTATTTCCATCCCTTTCCCTCCCCTCGATAGTTTTGTAATATAAAACTTCTAGATATAAAAAGGACATAAACGTAACAGGAGCTTTTTTATTTAAACCTTGGGAATCTCAGAGCTGACCCGCCGCTCCTGACGTTACATCATCTACCCGCAAAACACAAAAAAAATGTTTGATGGTCAAATATTTTACAATTTTATTGGCAAAAGTTCTTTGTGCTCACATTATATAATGCTCGTAAGTAATAGTTGTGTCCTCGCAAAAGAATTTAAAGCTCTAGCAGCCGACAATAAAATAAAATAAAAATCTGCAAGTTAATTTCTAGAGATAAGAAAATAATCACAATAATATCACGAAGAATTCACCAACGAAATACCAACTTTTTTTTAAAAAAATACAAAAATTCCATTCTCCCTCCTCAACCGTCGTCATAACTTAAACAAATCATACCAGGATGTTTTTTGATAATACATAATAACAAAAACAAACAGGTTGAATCACACACACATTTTTATTCAACAAAAAAAGAAGATTTTAATTTAACATATTTATTGCCCGCCATATTTCAAAAAAAGTATTTCACAGCAATTTGGCAAATCACTTGATGTTCTAATTGAGGCTGACATCAAAACACCAACAAATCTTCAAAAGCTTTTTTGTAAGCAGTTAAGAAGTTTACATTCGGCGACATTTTGTATAAAATGGAGAAAGAAGCCAATTAGTGGAGGATCATCACCCTTTTATTTTTTTTGGTAAGACGAGCCACACGTATCAAAGAGAGATCAATGAACTAACCCACATGGAAATTTCATAACCGCCTTCATGATGAGGAAAAATGTAAGCGACGAAAAATACTGTATTTGGTGATGCGAATTGTTGGGGATCAGAGTAAGTAGCTTTTTGTGCGAACTTAAACTTTTGAGCAATTGTTTGGGCTCACGCTAAAGACGGAATTACGCTACTGTGCTGTATTGTGGCATGACGGCAATTGTTTACATTTGGGAGGTGTTTTCGGTCGTCTTTTTTGAATAAGTAAGACTGTTATTTAGTTTGGGTAGGTTAAGTGGGAAAGAGAAGGAATAATATCCATATGCGAGACCTGGTAAGAGCATAATCTTGAAGGCCACTGACAGACTTCGTTGGCTTTTAGCACTATCCGGTTACTTCCGATTTCATAGTGTTCTTTACACAAGTAGAGGTGGATAACTATCGATAGTCGACATCATCGAAAATTCCGGCTAGCTAATTACGACTACAGAGACCTAGCCATAAAATAAGGTGAGTACTGCAGTCATACTGTTGCGTTAATGAACTCACTCATATTCAACCAATGAACCCAGAACTTTGCTTCATGCTATCGACATACATAATTTTATATCCTAAATTCAACAGCAAAATTCGCAATTAATTCATTTTAATCACAAGATTGTGGGTCTTAAATATAAGGTCCACAACCTCTTCCGCAAGTAATAAACTGCGCAAGTAAATAAGCATGGTGCTGGGTTGTTAACTTTCTCCTACGTCACCACCCGAGTGAAACAAATGAAAGAGGCGTTTGATTTGTAAATCATGTTTATTTAACAAAAAGCAAATAGTTTTTCTACCCATTAAATATTATGCTGCAGTTTTGTTTTATTGCATTTTTACTGCAGCCAGGCCCGCCACATCATCTTGTGGGGTCCGGGGCTAAAATATGATTGGGGGCCCTTTTATTTTTATGTGAGTAGGAGGGCAACCCATATGCTGAAAACCGTGTCAAAGCATATTGTCCACATACTCAAGGAACGGAAAAGGCCGTCTGCTCTCCGAACGAAGACTGAAGGTCTTTAGTGACCGGGGCTCATAAACGCTCCATAACCATTCTTCTTCTAAGCCAGATCTTTTCGCCTTCCATGCAGAGTTGGCACTCTGTCTCTTATGAGGCAGTCGTAGGTTGTGTAAGTGATACCGTAGCCATACATTGCCGGTCAGATATTTCACCAACAGCCTAAGGTTGGTACGTCTACCCAATTGAAGCTGGCTCCAAAAACACAAGCAAGATTGTGAAGAATAAGTTCAAGGAACTTCTGAAGGAGTTCGGGTTGAAAAGAGGTAACTGCTCATTTTACCTTGTCCGGGCGGAGGTATACCCAGAAAGGCTCCAAGAATAACGGTTTGGAACGGTTTTATGGCTGTACCTAGCATCCCGGGAATAAGCGATCTGGAGGATTGACCCTGAAAAGTGCTCGCTGAGCCGGCACCTCAAGGTTCAGCGAGGTGAAGAGGTTAGAAGTATATGAATCACCCTGCATTTTGAGAAGGCCCACTCCGTTGAAGGAGTCTGTGGAGAGGAGCTTTTGGAGTCTAGTTGCCTGTGGCAGAGTCTGCAGGCTCTCACAATGAACGTGTCAACTCTTTATTGTATTCTGTTATAGTGACTCTGAATTCTTTCCTTTGACCAGCTAGTTGTGTCCTATTAAACAATGTCCTAACTATCCTCCGCATTGCAGCCAGTCTGTCGTTCCACCAAAGAAGTTTACGCGATTACTGGAACGAAGAAAGAGTGTTTTTGTCATGGTAGGAGGAGATCAGCACCACAGCGAGTTGCGTTGCGGCCATCTTTAGTTCACACACTAAGAGAGGTGACGAGCAGGTCTGATTTAGAGGCCACAAGTCCCTGAAAGTTAGACCAGTTATTTTTTAGGAACCAGAATGTGGGAGGCCGACAATATATTACCTGATGTACAAATGGTCCGATAGGGAGGTCTCATCTAGAATTCGCCAGTTTTGGATACTGTCAGAGAGTAGCCTGCTAGTAAGGGTGAGGTGCAGCACCTCCTCCCTACCACCAGGGACTAAGGTGGGTTTATATGCCGTTCTAACAAGAAATTCTAGGAGACACTCACCTCTCTCGTTTACATCAGTAATCACCGAAATAAAGAGGTGAACATTTGGATCACAACCGTTGACGAATTGTCGGTTCATTTGGCGACACAACTCTAACAGTTCTTGGACATCCTTTGGGGCCTGTCTAAGGAATTTGAAATTCCAAAAAATCTATTACTAAAAAAATATTTAGTACCTTTTAAACTCGTTGGTAAGAATAAGCTCGTTTATTTTATTTTACAGCGCTAAATACTTGGGTTTCAGACCCGAGCTTCTGGACGTTCAGAAAGCAAGGGTATGTGATTTTAGCTATTTTCGGGGTCCCCTTAGCCTTGGGGCCCGGGGAAATTCGTCCCAGTTGCCCCCCTCTTTGTGGCGGTCCTACCTGCAGCAAAATATTGCATATTCACCGTCGCGAAGTGCATTTTTCCGTCGTAATTAATGTATTTCATTTAGACCAAATGTAGCTACACTCTGGAAAAAATATGTTTTTTATAGGAAATTTTCGGGGGAATACGATAGTACTTTTTTTAACGTTTTAAAACGCGAACGAATAGTAAACTGAATTTCAAATATTTAATTGTTAACCCTTAGCCCTCCGCACGTTTTTGTACCATTGCCTACCGGCAACTCCGGCACATTTTCACAGCGGAACAAGTGAGAAGAAGGAGTATTATTTTAAGTGAGAAGAAACGCCGACGATTCCGTAACGTCTTAAGCGTAGTCATTATAAAAACAAACAAATGACGGATGGCTCCGTAGCGGAGCCAACGGAGCGCTAAGAGTTAATAATAAATACTAGTTTGCTATAAATACAATATAACCCAAAACTCTCAAACGGTTAAACTATGTGGCTAAAGTTCCTTAAGTGCCCTACTGCACGCTGGAGTCCCCCAAGGCTCCATTTTTGGGCCACTTTTATTCAGCATTTTTACTAACGATATTCTTAGATTCATATGTATGCAGACGATGTGCGGCTTTATTTCCTTGCGAGATGAAATACATATGTGTGTGAAAAAGTATGCTGTTGACTTTCGTCATGTACCCTACTGGTCGACATTAAATTTGCTGCAGCTGAATCCTTTGAAATCCCTGTGTTTTTATATCTCTCACTCTGCTACTGTTCGTCCAGACATTTTCGCTATGGCGTTAAATTCGGTTCCTCTTGTTTGCGTTAATAACGCAAGAAATCTTGGGGTGGTACTGAAAAGCAGCGTGGCCTGATGCGATGACATCGGTTTCATTGTTGGTAAAACCTACGGACTCGTGTCTAAACTCCGTTATCATTGCGGCTTGTTGTTTGAACCAGCAGATTGTAAATAATCTGCCGAGAAAGTTGAAAACCGGGTTACTCTGGCGTGTGGGCTTGTTAGCTAGTAAACTAGCCGTGTGTCATCATAGTTGCTGGTGAACTAACTGCGAGTAACTTATTATTTCATTTCATTAACTACAAAATGACGGATTTATTTCGCGCCAGCTAGTTGGCTACTGAGTGAGTGGAAAGCTTAAAGTATCATTGACACTATCGCACTTGCTGACTTGCCAGCTTCTAAACTCGCCAGCTAGTAGCTTGTAAATTCGTTCAATGGAATCGAGCCGTAAGTGACTATCGTGAGTATAGGCTTCTGCGACTGTTTCACGATATCCTATAGTAGCGCAAACCGGTTTGTGCAGCATTCGCAAATTCCTCAGAAATAATAATTTAATAATTCCGCGTTTCCGTCCGTTCATTGGTTATGGCTCTTTCTTTGACTTCGCAGCATAAGTTTGGAACTCGCTACCTAAATTATATTAAATTAAATTTGAATCATCCCGGCTAAGGGAATTCAATCACCATTTTTGCGGGAACAGTAATGCGGGACTAGATATGCGGGATTCGCGGGATTTGGGCAGTAGAATCACCTGTTATAAGAACTGGGACTTAATAGAGAAATACTAAGAATATTTCATATTAAGTATTAATAAAAATATATGTAGGCCTCCCAACACGAACCGACTGATTTGCAATTCCAGTTGGGAATCCATACATGGGTCGAAGGAAACGAAACCCATTTGAATGTAGGTTTATACTCCTGGCGTGCGACTGTTCTTGCCGATCGGAAGCGATTTCAGTTGCGTGGTTGCACTTCATCTGAATTACTTGACATTTTGTCAAATCCTCGTGACTAAAAACTAACACCGATTGATCCAAAATCAGTTGTGCTTGTGTATGGCCAAAAATTTCATTTTAATTAAAATCTGGTTGTGTTCGTGATTATTGTGAAACCAGTTTGAAATTGGCTTTGCAAATCAATCGACTCGTTTGCGGAAGGTTTTATACTACACAAAAATTAAATTCGTTAGTTAAAGATAACTGCTTACTGTGGCGTACCCCATGCACAAATTATTAATAAATAATTATTCTGAGTCGCAATCGACCCATAGCATTTTATCACAAAAAAGTTAACGGTTAGGGAAATAGGCCCCCAACTCCGTTTGACAATGATAGTCATTGGCCAGTCTGATCAGTAGATTCCCAGAGTAAAGTCGTGTCGAGTTTAGCTTAAGCAGTTGTGTTGAAATAAAAGTTTAAAGATATTTCTGGTATTTCTTTTATAATTAAATATGTGTGTAGGTCCCAGGTATTTTTAAACCCTGGGCACCCCACATAAATGGTGACCCCGACGGGCAGTATAGGTTAAAAATTAACCAATAAATTAAATAAAACAAAAAAAAAATTCTCACGTGGACGCACATACGTGAATGCTAAAATAAACGGTACACAAGTAAAATACAAAGGAATCATCATTCATCGGCCAACTGCTGAGACGGGAATTATAAAAAATAACGCCACCAAAATAGAAGGGCAGCCTCGCCGAAATTTCATCATCTGGCTACGTAGCTTTCACCTTTCAGAGCAGATCATACAAATCATCATCAGAGCAGATCATACAAAAACTCCAGGAACATTAAGAGGCCACAGGGAAACACGTGTACAACACACCGGACCGCATGATCATCCAAAATCATCATCAAAATCGCACCGAAAAAATATAAAAAAATATCAAAATCAACAGGAATAAGGGAAGCATCATCCTATTTAATAGAATTTAACCATAAAAAGTTTTTTTATAACAGAAAATGTAATTTTTTTTAGGGATACAATAGAATATATATACATAGCTAGCTAGTGTAAGGATAGTACATACATAAAAAACTACAATAGAGGAACAAAGGAAATAAATATTAAAACAAAAAAATTAAACCAGGTGAGTAATTCTGAATTACTATACATACATACATAAAACAATTAAAACATTATTAAAGTATACAAAAAATACATATAAAATTTGAAAAATTTAAATAGCTATAATAAATATATTTATCATAAAAAATATACAGTTTAAAGTGTCATGATTATACTAACGGTTACATAGATACGTTATACATATAGTGCAAGCTTTCTTCATAAATTTCTACGCAAATAAAGAAAAAGTGACAAATTAAGTGAAGACAGTTACACACCCATACGCATACATATTGTTCGTTTCGATAACCATTAGAACAATTACAACTGTGAACAATTAGAAAAATTTTAAGGAATTTCAAAAATAATGTTGGCATAGTGAGTCATGAATTTATCAAAGGAATTTGCCATCGAATGCAAATCATTGTTTTTTTATCGTAGGATTTTTGGTTTAACCAGCGGGATTATATTTTAAAGAAAAAAAATTATACTAGATATAGTGACAGTTTTTAATCGGCATAATGAATTTTGCATAATTACAAATTGATTTTTTTTTCCCAAATTGAAAGGAAGTAATTAATTTTTTTCGCGCTTGAGCGATTTAGAATTTGATTCCTGCCGTATTTAGTCACAGTATACATTTAGTTTCTTCGTTCCAATATTTAATTTGAAAGAATTATCACAAGTATATAAACAAAAAAAAAAACAATTTTTAATATTTTTTGACGTACAATGACTTTGTCGATTTGAGTAGAAATAACTTACAAGTAACCGCGTGTTTACCAAATCGAGTTTTGGATTAATATAATAATAATCGGAAGTTTATAGTTTTTATAATACCATTACAAAAATTTATTGCTCTTATTGCTCATTTATTGATTTTAAATCAACTTAAATTGGATAATATTTAAGTAGAGAACGAAATTCTCGTACATCTTTGGTTTTGTGAACAGGAATAGATAGGTATAAATGGGAAGGTCAATGCCGCCTGTCACATACATAGCATAAGCCAGAAATGACTGGACGAATTATTCCATTTTATTATGGATTGCAAACTTTTCGCATGTACGCACGATATTTGCATCACGAGTGGTGAAAGTCATACAATTTCTTTTAATAGTTTTCTAAAATCGTATTTCTGTCGGTATTTCTCTTATATGTTGCCCCTTAAAGGTTAAGCATACATTTTTACCTAAAAGGAATAACCCATTTCTGCACACCCAACGGCCACAAGCATTTTAGTACGACAAAGCAAACTTTCGGAAACAAACTTTCCAAATAACAATTACCGAAAACATTTCACTAATCAAGTAACCATGGCCACAGAAAAAGAAGTGCCTAATTTAATGTTTCCTCCAGACCCATTCGAAAACAATACCACGGGCAAGAGTAGTGAAGATACTCAGGAATCAAAAGAACATGTCAGTCGGTGTGTATCCACTTTAAAGATCCCCCCCTTTTGGCACAATAGACCGGACCTATGGTTCGTACAGATTGAAACTCAATTCCGAGTCAAACGAATCACTGCCTCGAGTACCAAATATGATTACTTGGTGGCATCTTTACCAACAGAGACCATGGAAGTCGTGGGCGACATATTGCTTAACCCGCCAGCGGATGAAAAATACGAAACCCTCAAGAAGCATCTCCTAGCTAGAAGTACAGATTCTGAAGAGCGAAGACTGGACGCTCTACTGCACAAATGTGAGTTAGGAGATTTCAAACCTTCCGAACTTTATAGGCAGATGGAGGCTCTGGCGGGGGGAAACAGCCTAGTAAATAAACCACTTCTACGGAAGCTATGGATTAACAAACTCCCGGCAACGATCCAATCATGCATAATAGCGATAGAGAACTCCCATACACAGGAAGAAGTTTTTTCAATCGCGGATCGAATTTTGGATTCCACGTCCACTGCAAGAGTAGCCGAAATAAGAAGTAGTCCAACCTACAGTAATGAACCAGACGTTAGGCAACTAACTCTTTTGGTGAAGAATCTCACAACCCGCATCGGTAGGCTGGAAACGAAACAAAATTTTAGGCCAAGAAGCCTATCGCGAGACAATTCACGCCAACGACGAGATCTACACCGAAAATTTCGAAGCCCAACTAAAATTTGCTGGTATCATAACAAATATGGGAAAAATGCAAAAAAATGCATACAACCATGTCAACACCAAGTGAGCACAAATTCAAAAAACGACGAGTAGCCTCATCGTCCGCGGCAGCGATACCAGGCAAGGCGTCATGCCGTTTATTTGTACTAGACAAATCAACCAACATCAATTTCCTAATCGATACAGGCGCGGAAATTTCAGTTGTACCTAGGAAGTTATTCAAAAATCAAGGAACAAAAACGGATATGTTGCTTATAGCAGCAAATGGCGCGCCAATCGCAACTTACGGTTGCAAAACATTAACCTTAGATTTGAACCTTCGTCGTGAATTCCAATATACTTTCACGATAGCCTGTGTAGATTACGCAATTATCGGAGCCGATTTTCTGTATAAATTCGATTTAATGGTAGACATACGGGGAAGAAAATTGAGAGACAAAAAAACGGCTTTCACGGTAGACTGCGTCAAGAAATTCGTTAGATGCTGTACGCCTAAATTGTATACTTTAACCGGAGAATTCGGTTCCATTCTGAACGAATACCCCACTCTTAAAGCACCACCGAATTTCAACCAACCAGTGGAACATAATACCGTACATCACATATACACAACAGGTCCTCTTCCAGCAGCCCGACCGAGAAGACTGAATCCAGAAAGATTCAAAGCAGCCAAAGAAGAATTTGAAACAATGGTCAAACTAGGCATATGCCAACCATCTTCTTCATCCGTAGCCTCACCACTCCACATGGTGCCCAAGAAAGACTCCACCGAGTGGCGACCGTGCGGAGACTATAGGCAACTAAATGCCGTTACTAGTTTCGATAAATACCCGTTGCCAAATATACATGATTGCACAATCAATCTTCACGGTTGCACGATTTTTTCAAAAATCGATCTCGTTAGGGCTTATCACCAAATTCCGGTGGCGATGGAAGACGTGTATAAAACGGCTGTAACCACACCATTCGGTCTCTATGAATTTTTACGCATGCCGTTTGGCGTAAAAAATGGAGCCCAAACTTTCCAACGTTTCATCAATGAGGTACTACAAGGCCTCGATTTCATTTTTGCATATGTTGATGATATTCTAGTGGGCAGCAAAACGCCAGAAGAACACAAAAAACATCTTCACCTCGTTTTCAAACGACTACAGACGTACAGCATCAACACGAATCCTCAAAAATGCATTTTTGGTGTACCCAAGTTGGATTTTCTTGGACATACAATCACCGAATCCGGAATTGCCCCCTCCGAAAGTAGAATAAAAGCTATTAAAGATTTTCCCGCACCCACAAGTGTTAAGAAACTTCAGCGATTTCTAGGTATGGTAAACTTCTATCATCGTTTCTTGACCAACATCGCTCAAGTGGCCATGCCCTTACACAAACTCCTTCAAAAAAATCCTAAACAGAAGGCTAAGAAAATAGAATTCACTTGGTCAAACGAACACGACATCGCTTTCAATGCCATAAAAAAAGACCTAGAAAACCACACACTTCTCGTGCATCCAGATCCCAAAGCGAAGGTCAGTTTATGGGTCGACGCATCAAGCGACGCCACAGGTGCCGTGCTACAACAGTTAAAGGGCAACAAATGGGAGCCATTAAGTTTTTTTTCAAAAAGATTAAAACCATCAGAAAAAAAGTACTCCACATACGATCGGGAACTTCTGGCTATATATCTAGCCATTAAAAGATTCAAGCATTTCGTTGAAGGCAGGAATCTCACAATTTTCACAGACCATAAGCCCCTCATAAATGCCATAGGTTCAAAAAATGAAAAATCTCCAAGACAAACCACACAACTAGATTATATCTCCCAGTTTACAAATGATATAAGGCATATAAAAGGCCAACAAAACGTTGTAGCGGACACGCTCTCAAGAGCACACATAGACACTTTCCAACTAAAGAAACTAGATTTACAAATTCTCTCTACAGAACAAGCCAAAGACCAGGAGCTTAAAAAGATTCTCAGCTCAGAACAGCATGAAAAAAGTAAGTGGATCCTGGAAAAGCTCAATGTTCCATTAGAAAACCAAGACATTTGGTGTGAAATTTCTACAGGAATCAATAGACCTTACGTTCCAGAGACGTTACGACGTTTAGTTTTCGACATCATTCACGGCCTCGCACACCCTGGAATAAGAGCTTCAAGGAAGCTTATAACAGCCAAATATTTCTGGCCGCGAATAAATGCAGACGTCAATCGGTGGGCAAAAACATGTATACCGTGCCAAAAATCAAAAGTAACAAAGCACACCAACGCTCCTCATGAGAATCTCAAGGTACCAGACGGCCGTTTTGAACATATACATTTAGACCTAGTAGGCCCCTTACCACCTTCTAACGGGTATACATATCTCCTAACAATCAAGGATCGTTTCTCACACTGGCCAGAAGCCATACCCATAAAAAACATTTCTGCTACGACAATTGCCAAAACATTTATAAGTCAGTGGATCGCTCGATATGGTGTACCGAGAACAGTGACAACAGATCAAGGTCGCCAGTTCGAATCCGCGTTTTTCAGAGACCTTTCCACCATTTTTGGAAGCCATCGCATTCGAACCACTGCTTATCATCCACAGTCAAATGGGTCAATTGAAAGATTCCACAGACAACTAAAGGTAGCAATCCGAGCCAGCCCGGATCCTAAGAAATGGTACAACAGTTTACCCTGGATTCTCTTAGGAATTCGATCTAGCATAATGGAAGATTTAGGCGTAGCACCGGCCCAATTACTCTATGGCCAACCTTTACGTTTACCGGGCGAACTAATCGCCAACGATACAACACAGGAGCTAGCAATGAACACACAAGAGGCAAGGGAAATATTTGAAACTTTAGCACATATAAGACCCCAAACCACACGTAAACGAACGCAACACAATATTTTCATACCCCGAGACATGTTCACTACACCGTACGTATTCATGCGTGAAGAAGTTTATAAAGGAAGCTTGCATCCACCTTACAGTGGGCCATACAGAGTTATAGAAAGGCACAAGAAATTTTTCAAAATTCTAATAAAAGACAAAGAACAAACCATAACAATAGACAGACTAAAACCCGCTTTTGTATGTAATTCAGAATTACCCACAGAAGAAATTAATAGAAAAGAAAAAAGAAAAGTCTCATTTCAATTATAAATTTTTTTTAAGCTAAGTTAGCAAGAAATTATAATTTAATATATATTTATTTTTTTTTTTTTTTCCTTAACTAAGAAATTACCTATTGACATAAGAATTTCTGAACTACTGGTAGATTTAAGAAAACACTGTATTACATATTAAATTTAAATAAGATTCTAATTAACCATACTAAATTTTAAAATGAAGTACACGTAAACTAGAATAAGATAAGAATTTTTTGAATTACTGGAAAGAGTTAATAGTTCACTACAATGAATACTTGTTACAATTAAGACAATATTTTGTATTAACACATAACATACTCGAATTGTATTAGTTTTGAATTGAAATTCTGTAAACGGCATTGCGACTCCGAAACGGAAAGTAAGTCTTTTATAAAGGGGGGAGTGATGTGGCGTACCCCATGCACAAATTATTAATAAATAATTATTCTGAGTCGCAATCGACCCATAGCATTTTATCACAAAAAAGTTAACGGTTAGGGAAATAGGCCCCCAACTCCGTTTGACAATGATAGTCATTGGCCAGTCTGATCAGTAGATTCCCAGAGTAAAGTCGTGTCGAGTTTAGCTTAAGCAGTTGTGTTGAAATAAAAGTTTAAAGATATTTCTGGTATTTCTTTTATAATTAAATATGTGTGTAGGTCCCAGGTATTTTTAAACCCTGGGCACCCCACACTTACTAAGCAATACAGCAGTAATACAAAACCGTCTAAGTATATTTATGTGGTGTATCCAAACGTGATCAATTACTGAGTTTCCATGTAGAGCTTACAATGGGTTAGCTCAGAGTAAGCGCTCATGGAAACGCGGGTTGAGTAAAGTTTCGTTAAATCAAAAAAAAAAAAAAACTCCGAAGCATGTCGGTTTTTGCATATGTGTTTGTTTAAGTGTAGTGTAAATGTAAAGTTACCCCACGCTTACGACATGGGACTCCCACAAGCATTATTGTGTTTCCATGAACCGAGATAGAGTTTTCGGTGAGTAACCAGAAACCTTTTTTCCTCAAATTAACTCGATGCTGTTTCCATGACGGCTCTGGGCGAAAGTGAGAGTTGAATAATATTACATTGTGCCACCGTTGGTATATGTGCAGTAAAGGATATTCAATCACACACATATGCAAAACTCGGCTGACCCGGATTGGGTTCTTTGAGTTTACTTGGGTTTATCGAAACTTTACTCAACCTCCGTTTGCATGGGCGCCTACTTTGAGAAAACCCAGGGTAAACTCTACATGGAAACACAGTAGTGAGCGTAAGAGGATTACCCTCGTGGCTAATTGTGTTGTATTTCAAACGAACAACTGAGTCAGTCAAATAAAGTATTCAGGCCATTTCTAAAATACGCTGGAATTGATTCCTCTGGAATTTTCTAATTTCGGTGGTAGCATAAACTTTGCTGTAACGGAGAGCAACTTCGAAATTAAAATTTATGGTACTATGTAAGAAAATTCAAGCGTAGTTCAGAATTGGCCTGAATACCTTGTTTGATTGTAGTTTGTTACGCTCATATTTCTTATAATACTTCATGAATGCATGAACATAACTGTTTAGAACAAAATCAATGAATTTTTTGTAGTCCCACAAATCCCTCGGATCCGCGGGATTGTTGACCTCGATTCCGCGAGATTGCGGAATTGAGATTTTGATGCGGGATTGGATTCCCTAATCCCGGCCCGCGGGATCATAAGGCATTTTCAAAGCGGCCCGCGATACCATTTGGGTTGGCCACCCTTGATCTAAACAAAATAGGTCTGGTGGGTGATTCTGGCCGGTTCTGAGGGGCAGCTCCCGAAACTGCGGAGCACTCAGCAAGTTTTACCGCTATTTTCATAGCGACTGCTCCACTGAAATCAAAAACCTCCTGCCTACACGGCAATTTTTCTCCCGCAACACAAGACTAGCCAACTCGGCTCATCCCTTCACCCTTCAGCCCTCGCCTTCACGCACATTACGTTTTAGCAGTTCGTTTATTAATAGAACAACTCGATTGTGGAACTCTCTTCCGCAGTCGGTGTTTCCGAGCTCATATAACATCTCAGAGTCCAAACGCAAGGTTCATCGACATTTACTCATGCACCCTAAACCCCTAACCTATCCTATCTCATCTTTCCTTCAGATCAAGCTTACTACTATACATTGCACCATGACTAGTAAGACATGACGGACTAGTAGTACAAAGGGTGACTCCTAAGCTTCATCTTGCCACAAAAAAAAAAAAAACTTGCTATGCGGCTGTGAGGCTACAGCGAGGAAGAGATTGAGCCTCCTCCACCGTGACTTCCCTACTCTCAGGGTGATTTGAGACAGAAACCCCAAATCAGTTTAGGCTATCTTATAAGCCTTACCTTGATGGTTTTTAATGACGGGACAGTGCCCGCCAAGGCGCTTCTCAACAAGAAATAGAAACAGAAGCTGAAATCACATCTTCAATGCTGTAATCACTAGAGGAAGAATGTAACTCATATATTTTATATATGCTCTTTCTAAACTGCCGCACGTGATGCTTGGCCAATTATGCCGAGATGATGGCTTTATAAAATCCAGCACGTGGGCGAATTTGAAACTTTTTTACCGCCAACACACAAATTGCAGCTCCGATAGAGTATGTATAGAATTGCCAGGAGTTGGGAATCTTTTGAAGCTTGCTCTATGGAACGAACAATTTTTTCCTCCCTTCATCAACGAATGTTACGTAAACAATAAATAATATCAACAACGATAGAAAAAAAAGGAAAAGAAAATTGTGTGAGAAAAATTTACAGAAGGGGAACCTGCGAGAGTTTCTGCAAAAATTACTTGTATATGAACTTTCGTTTCAGGGGCTTCGACATCATCATCCACCAGCACGGAAAACATGTGAATATTGATTATATTGAATTTGCTTCTATAAACAACAAGTTAAACAACAATAACAGCAGAATTCATATAATACACCATCCCCACATCTCGGCCATATCTCGTGTTGTTTCTTGCTGTTTACGGAAATCAATAAAACTGGGAAAAAGGGCAAAAATGTTTAGGGATTTTCCTTCTTTTTTTTTGATATTGGTTATAGAGTTTAACTAATAGTTGTTGTTGCGGCTGATGGGAAATTTCATCCCAATTTCCCTTTGTCTAATTTGTTGTTGTTTATTATTTCCCATCTGGGACTTGTGAGAGACACAATGTTGTTTCGTACCGCGCTAGGGGATTTTTATATAAAAAAGTTATAAAGCGTGCTGTACACTGTAAACAAATGATAAGAGCGAGCCTTGTTGGGTGAGATAAGTGAAATTTTATCAGGAGTTCGTTAGTTTGTTTTACTTGACGCTTTGAACTGCTGATAACGAATAACAAGCCACGAAAAAAATTGTATTAAATGATATTAAGCTAAAGTCTTAGAATACTTTATTAGAGATTTTTTTTGCACAAGGCGAATAAACTTGATAGGCATCAAATGTGTAGATTTATTAACATATTTTGGTTGGTGGTTGTTATACCTGAAATAAACTATGTTTTATGTAAAATGATACTATAGATATTGTATAATAAATATACTTAAAGCGGATTTGTACACTTCCTAACGAAAGTAGCAATGCCACGCATAAAATATAAATAATTGCAAAAGTACGGGTTCCAATTTGAATTACTTAGAATTAATCAGCCCATCAACATACTCTCCAACATTTTTTCAACAATCTACAAGCACTTTTGAAAAAGGAACGAGGATTTTATGATCAATGTATTGAGTTATTGATTGTACTTGTTTGCCACGTCAAAGTAGCACGCGATGAATATTTCGCTTGCAATTCCGTCAAAAACCAGGATAGTCTGAAAAGTTTTGGGATATCAACTCTTCCTGGCATTAATTTCTTGCTATAGAACCTACGGCACACCCTTGGACTGGACAGATTTCACAGAGACAATCCGGCAAACGTACAAAGGTCAAGTTATGTTCATGGAATGTAAGCAGGGGCGGTATTTTCAAAGCTGCAAATGGTGCACCGGGCGCAATTTCATATATGTATGTATCAAGATTTTAGAAAAATTAAAACTTTGAAAAAAGGAATTGAAAAAGTATTCCCGTGCCTCCATTGTCGTATATTACAGGAAAAACACTTCCTGTGCCTTTGTCCATTGTATTCTACAAGTCATGGCCGATACAATTTCATTTAGTTCGCCTTTCTCGCCTATCCTTTCTTGGCTGGCACGATGCCGTAGATGATTTGTAATTTTTAGTTAGTCGTACTATTATAGATCCCTAATTCGGAGAGAAACACCTGGATCGCTGTAAACTGAACTGTTTTTTTGTGCAGTGACCACCTAATTTAGCATAAAAACAAGATCGCGTAGCAAATTGTTTGGACAAGGCAGGGCGGCGGTTTTGTAGGTGCAATTGGTGCATTTGCACCGGGCGCAATTGGAAACGACGCCATTTTAAAAAAGTGATAAAAAAAAATGAAGAGATATCATGTGGGCGCAATATGGCACACTGTACCGGGCGCACAAAAGCCAAATGCCGGCCCTAAATGTAAGAACACTATGGATGGATGAGATGGACTGGACAGGGAATAACACATAACATCTTTTATACCTGCAGAGACCACACATTAGATACAACATTCTTTGTACGGAAGGAAATTAACCAAGTAAGCTAGATCCCTCTCTTCCTTTGAAAACAGCCTCGAATAACTTGCGCCAATTGGGTGGTCTTTCTCAAAATTAATCTGTGACGAACATCTGTCCTGATACCCTTTACCAAAAATAATGCTACTGCATCCGGAGCAGCCGATGCGCCAGCACTGGGGACCAGGGATGCTGGTGAGAAGTGGGTTACTGGCCGAACACCCAAATAAGTCACCCCGAAAATGGAAATTCAATTCGCCGCGTGGAATGTACGAATCACGATATCACGTCGGTCAAAAAGAAATCATATCAATGGAATTGTTGAAATGCAAAATATAAATTGCTGCGCTATCGGAACTACGACTTACCGGATCTGGACCATTGACGATCGTCCCGCCAACAATCGACGAAACGATGACGCTTTACTATTCCGGTAGAGAGAGACGAGAGGCCGGCGTCGAGTTTAGGCTTGATGCCAGCAGCGATATCGCATACCAACCGATATCCGAGCGTTTGGCGGTTATAACCATCGGTGGAACCATGAAAACCCATATCACATCCGTTTATGCGCCAACCGAGTCTAGCACAGACGAATTTTACGATCAGCTTCAACTGACGCTGGATATGATAACTCGAACCGAATTAATAATACTCGCGGGGGTCTTCAATGCACATTCAGGAGCCGATCGAACCGGCTAGAAAGGAACGATTGGCAAAATTCGGACACGGAGTAATTAACGACAACGGCTTACGCCTGCTTTCATTCGCAGCGTCAAACAACTTGGTTGTCTGGACTTCGTCGATCAGCGGAAGCGAATGAAACACGTCGACTTTAAGCAATACCGACGATTGAACAATAAGTTCGACAGAAAATGTGTACCGGACGATGTACCAGAAAATCCGGCGCTTAAGCAGCAAAACAACATCAACATAATACAACATCAAAAAATCGGATGGAACTTTAGTGGCTTCTCACCATGGGCGCCTGCAGCGGTGGAGAGAATTCTTCTACCAGCTGTACAACCACGATGCGTCAGAACGTCCAGCACCCGAACCGCCGATTATCGAACAGCTGACGAATCAGTTTCTCGATACCGAACCGACAATTATCGAGGTGAAGACGGCAATAAAATCGCTGAAAAATGGAAAAGCGCCGAGAATAGACCAAGTAACCGCCGAGATGGTCAAAGCCGGAGGTGATGTGTTATCACAACGACTTCATGTCCTCATAACGCAGATATGACATTCGGATCGTGTCCCGTCGGCGTGGAAGAAAGGGTTCGTTGTGCCAGTTCTGAAAAAAGGCGACAGTCGGGAATGCAAGAATTATCGCGGTATTAGCCTTCTCTCGATCGTCGGCAAAGTATTTACGAAAATCATAGAATCGAGGCTACAGAAACATCGCGAGCAAACGAGCCGGAAAGAACAAGCGGGATTTAGACCTCATCGAGGATGTATTGATCAAATTTTCGCACTTCGTCAGCTAATGGAAGAAAGAATTCGTCGCGGCAAACGAACTGTCGTCGTTTTCATCGATTACAAATCCGCTTCCGATTGCATCGATTGGAACAGCTTGTGAAGAGCCTTGGAAACCGAACACGTGCCATTGAAAATCATCCAACTTCTCCAAGCGTCGTACGATGGCTCAACCAGCAGCGTTCGTATTCGAAGCGACTTATCCGAGGAGTTCCCGATTCAAACGGGTGTCCGACAGGGAGACGTCGCCTCGCCACAGTAAAGTATGCCCTTACCGAACGTTAATCCTTCACATTTTTCTTTGTGAATCGGAAACGTGGACCCTGCTCAAACTGGACGTTAAGAAGCTCGAGGTCTTCCAAATGCGATGCTTGAGGCAGATCTTCGGCGTCTCACTACGCGATCGCCTTCGAAACGAGGCAGTTAGACATAGATGCGATCAGCAGACACTGATCGAAGAAGAAATGCAAAAACGCTGACTACGGTGGTTTGGACATATTTGCCAAATGGATGACAACCGCTTTCCACCTGGCTAAAGAATATCGTGGGCGACCTAAAGAATCAACGATTATCAGTAATCGAGGCTCGAGACGTCGCCAAATACCGGCAAGAATGGAAACGAATCGTGAATAGAGTTCGAGACCCAGTGGCACCGACTGCAGCGTATCCGTTGCGGGGACGTCCCGCTCGGATCGCCAGATAACGGATCAAAGTAGAACATGTATGTACAATATAGAAACATAAACGAGTTTTATACCTAGAAACGATTTTAACAAAAGGCAATGATAACATCGGCCGAAATGGATAAGTAAATGGCCGACGCCGAGAAATATATCAAAGAAAACTAAATTGAAACTGTACGTAACACTAATAACGCCCTACAAAGTAAAATTTGTAAGTCATTAAACGCGTGTAAAATTTTACGTAGATTTCATAACTTCCACCTTTTCACGCAAAAATTTAGTACACGAATAAATCTCACGTAAATGCCTAGCTGACTGGCAATCATCAAGAAATCAAGTTGTTGAACTTTCGACATTTCATGCTCGTAACAATAACCAATTCTTCTAACTCACTGCAATCTCCTACAAGGTTGTTAACACATCGTTATTCTTTGAAGGTAGCTTTTTTTTAATGTCTCTCTCCCCGCCCAAAAACAATGCAGATTTACTCACCTGAATGTAAAATCAAGAAAAAAAGTGGAAAAAAAATTAGAGGCCATAACGAATTTACGCTCCCCCAGAGTACAACAACAAAAAAATTTCATAGTGTAAAAATCAAAACAAAATTTTTAACGGGTTTACTTTAAAACCGCCTTAAAGAAAACAAAAAACAAAAAAAAAGAAAAGCAAAAATTTTTTACTGGTCGTTAATGAATTGCAAATTCTTAGCTGCCAGACGACCTTGGAAGAATAAGAAACTTGTAAGCGCTTGGTCGAGTGATTTTTTTTACATCATCGGCGGTTGCTGTGTTTGGCGGAGTTACGTCAGGGCGCTTTAATGAAAATTCAATTATTGTTTTTATTTTCAAGTAATCAAGCCGAAAAGAGGCGCAATTGTGAATTTGCGGGACAGTAATACGAAATGGGAAACGGCCTTAATTTATAACATGTAGTTAGATCGCTGCTGGTTGTTCTCGATTCTAAAACCAGATTTTGGTGGAACGCGTGGAAATTGGTGACGAGATGTTGCGACAGGAAGATCGCTTTGAGATGGCAGTCCAGTTTTTGATGTTCGCAACTAGCAGAATCCCGCGTGAGCTGCAACGCCTTTCAATCAAAAAAGAGTATGTGTGCACAGTATGCGGTAGGAAAAATGTATAACAAAAAAAAAACAAATCTGTAAATAATGATTTTGGATATTGAAAAATTTGTACAGTATGTTACAACTTTTATAATATTCGATGATAAAAAATTGTGTACTACGGGAACAACAGACACCTAGCCTAACATATTCAAAAGCTTAGCCTAGCCTAACATATTCAGCCACCATTTTGTGTTTGCGCCATTTTTTATTTTGAATGACCCACACATAGTATTTTACTTATATGATACCTCGTACCGAATTAATAATACTCGCGGGGGACTTCAATGCACATTCAGGAGCAGATCGAACCTGCTGGGAAGGAACGCTGGGCAATTTGGGACACGGAGTAATTAACGACAACGACTTACGCTTTGATTCGCAGCGTCAAACAACTTTATCGTTGGCAAAACAGTATTTTCCGTCATCCACTCAAACACCAGCTCACCTGGCGAAATCCATCCGGCGACGACTCTGCGATGTTAGACTACGTTTTGATCAACGCAATATTCCGATCGACGCTTAAAGACGTACGTGCAATGCGTGGACCCGATTACGGATCGGACCATTATCTTGTTCGAACGAAGAGCGAAGAAAACGCAGACAAGAAGAATTGGGCGTGCCTTTGGGACCCGGCCATCGGGCGAGAGTTTCAAATGTCATTATTCAATAAATTCGCGGCGCTCGCAATACCGGACGATATCGATGTAGAAGAGTGCAATGGAGTTGTGTCCACCTATTCGTAAACGGGCGCAGTCATGGATCTCGGAAAGCTGTCTGGACCTCGTCTATCAGCGGAAGCGAATGAAATACGTCGTCTTGGAGCAATACCGACGATTGAATCAAGAAGTTCGACAGAAAATGAAATCGGCGTCGAGGTCGCTGTACCAGACAATCCGCCGGTTAGGCGGCAAGACAACATCAACAAACGACAACATCAAAAAATCGAATGGAACTTTTGTGATTTCTTCCCATGAACGCCTGCAGCGGTGGAGGGTATTCTTCCACCAGCTGTACAACCACGATCCGTAGCAAGGTCCAGAACCCGAACCGCCGATTATCGAACAGCCGACGAATCAGTTTCTCGATACCGAACCGACAATTATCGAAGTGAAGATGGCAATCAAATTGCTGAAAAATGGAAAAGCACCAGGACTAGATCACGTAGCCGCTGAGATGATCAAAGCCGGAGGTGATGTCTTATCACAACGACTTTATGTCCTCATAACACACATACAGATACAGAATAGAATTTGTTGCGGCTTGTGGAGAGTCTTGGAAACCGAAAACGCGCAATTGAGAATCATCCAACTTCTCCAACCATCGTACGATGGCTCAACCAACAGCGTTCGTATTTGAAGCGACTTACCTGAGGAGTTCCCGATTCAAACGGGTGTCTGACAGGGAGATGTCGCTTCGCCACTTCTCTTCAATGTTGTGATCGACGCGATTATGCGTGAAGCATTCGATGGACGACTCAGAGTTCGATACGACAACAACTTTGTAACCGATTTAATGTTCGCCGACGATAGCGCCGTCACGGATGCCGAAGCAACAGACATCTTATACGACATTTCCCGCATCGCCCAGTCATACGTGTTAAAAATCAATGTCGAAAAGACCAAAGTGCTCACAACGGACGGATCGAGGGCTGGTGTTCACCTCGATGGAGCCCAAATCGAACAGGTTCCGATGTACAAATATATAGGTTGAGGAAACGAAAGAAGCATCGACGTGCGACGTTCACAGCCGCACCGGCCAGGCAACAGCTGCCTTCGCCTCGCTCAAGTGGTGCATATGGAAAGGAGCAAATATTTCCATATTAAAACAAAAATACGCCTTTACCGAACGTTGATCCTTCCGTTAAGAAGCTCGAGGTCTTCCAAATGCGATGCTTGGGGCAAATCCTCGGTGTCTCACTACGCGATCGCCTTCGAAACGAGAAGGCAGACAAAGATGCGATCAGCAGACACTGATCGAAGAAGAAATGCAAAAACGTCGACTATGGTGATTTGGACATGTTTGTCGAATGGATGATGACCGCTTGCCACGTAAACTTCTCTGGCGAGACCGTCAAGCATGCTGGAGAATCGAGCGATCGGCACCGAAGAAAACCTGGCTAAAGAATATCGAGGATGACCTAAAGAATCAACGGTTATCAGTTACCGAGGCTCGATACGTCGCCAAAAACTGGCAAAAATGGAAGCGAATCGTGAATAGAGTTCGAGACCCAACGGCACCGACATCAGCGTATCCGTTGCGGGGACGTCCCGCTCGGACCGCCTACTAACGGATCAAAGAATAAGAAGAAAGAAGACCGGGAGTCGGGAACATAAATGTAAAATTCGGCCGCCATTTCGGAACCGCCATATTAATTTTTCTTTACAAAATGGTCCGATTGCATTGCCACGCGAACTATGCATATGTGCAAAATTTGAAATTGATAGGTTATATTTTCTGCTTTTTATTCAGTATTCCGCCATCTTGTGTTGGCCGTCATATTGAATTTGCAATAACGCCACACAGCTAATTGAAGTCAATTTGTCCTACCCTTACATTTGATACCCATGTCGGTGATTTGGAAACGCGATTGAGAAAATCGCCCGCCATCTTGGAGCCGCCATCTTGACTTTTTTGTAAAAATGCCATTATTGCATTGTCACGTGAAGTATGGGGTTAAACGGTTACATGAAAGTGGATCAAAATCAAGTTGCAAGAGGGCCAACGTAAAAAATTGTGAAACATCGTACTAATTAATTAATTAAAAAAAAACTAATTAAAATTTCGAAAACGGCAACTTACTTCCACCTGTTGGGGCATCTACAAAAAAAAAATTTCTATCGCTTCAAGTTTGGTTCCAATGCGTGACGGTACGCACAAGTAGACACACAGACACACACTTTAATGTAGATAGAAGATGATCCAAAATTTTTTATTCATTTTTATTATTTTATTCTGTTCGTTTTACTTTTCATCACATTTCGAAGTACGCACTGAGATTTCCGAATTATTCGAGTAGAAACCAGTTGGCATTTCTAGATTTCGCTCGAGTACTGACAGTTCCAGCAGCTGAAGAAGCGGATTAGAAAATCGCGATAATGCGCCGCTATCACGTGCAGAATTAGCGAAGATGGAAGCAATTTTTTTTCTAATTGTTTACTTATTCGAACATGTGAAAATGGCGACAAAAACACAAATTGGCAATCTACTTTAGTAATTCTGACCCCTTTTAGAGGCTTTATTGATGGCTGAGTGAAAACAAATATTTGGACTATTCACCATTATAATAGTAGTAGTTTTTTTGGCAGTTTTACACTTTAATGAATTTTATTATGTCAATTAATTGTGATTCATCTAAAACGTTGTAAATTCGAAATTATGATTTGTAATGAAGTCATTATTAGGTCATTTCCATGAGTAATCGAAGAATTACACGTCTGGCTTACGTTACTAGGAAGAAAGTATGAGTTAAAAGTTCGCTTTTTTTGTAAATTATTCACTTCACACTTTTAACTTGTTTTAGAAAAAGAAAATAATTTCAAGTGGATCTTTATTTGGTGATAATTTCAAAACGTCACTCGAGGGGCTTAAATGCCATGGGAAGAAATATAGGACAAATGCGCTACGGAGCATAAATTCTGGTGCCAAGACTGCCGAACAACCCCGACGCGAACAACATCAACGCAGTCAGTCAACTGTTCAAATATCCTCCTGAAGTTAAAATTTGTAAGCAAACAGAGCAGGCATTTGAATTCGTTTACTTTTGATTGCTCCGAACCGAAAAAAAACGCACGAAAGGACACAAAACTCCAAAATTGCTGAAAATTGGTCCACAGCTTCCTTGTGACTTTTTGAGAAAACTTGTTCTTGTTCTCTTATTTGATGACCGTAACGGATACGCTTCTGTCGGTGCCGCTGGGTCTCGAACTCTATTCACGATTCGTTTCTATTCTTGTCGGTTTTTGGCGACGTCTCGAGCCTCGGTGACTGATTCTTTAGGCCGCCCTCGATATTCTTAAGCCAGGTTTTCTTCGGTGCCGACCATTGGATTCTCCAGCCTGCGGGACGGTCTCGCCAGAGAAGTTAACGTGGCAAGCGGTCAACATCCATTCCGCAAACATGTCCAAACCACCGTAGTCGACGCTTTTGCATTTCTCCTTCGATCAGTGTATGCTGATCACATCTTTGTCTGACTGTTTCGTTTCGAAGGCGATCGCGTAGTGAGACACCGAGGATCTGCCTCAAGCATCGCATTTGGAAGCTTCTTAACGACCGGTTTGAGCAGTGTCCACGTTTCAGACCCATAAAGAAGAATCGGAAGGATCAACGTTCGGTAAAGGCGTACTTTTGTTTTAATGGAAATATTTGTTCGCTTCCATATGCACCACTTAAGCGAGGTGAACGTTGCTGTTGCCTGGCCTATGCGGCTGTGAACGTCGGATTTCGATGCCACTTTCGTTTCCTAAACCAATGCTTCCAAATATTTGAACATCCGAACCTGTTTTTGATTTGGGTTCCATCGAGGGGAACACTGGCTTTCGATCCGTCCGTTATAAGCAGTTTGGTTTTTCGACATTGATCGTATAAAGCCCGGTACCCACTTGTTGCAAACCGGCGTTTCGTATCACCGTTCTTTAAATTTTTTTCTAAAAAAATTGCAACGCTTCGTTTCAAAATGTGCGAAATGATACAATCCAAACCCGATCTCTCATTTAGCGGTTTTTCTCCGTCACATCAAAGGAATGATACGATACGCTTTAGGAGGAAGTGTGGACGGGCATGCGCGTATCCTGTTTTTTATGTTTTCAAATCACACACTGACCAGATAACCGTATCGCGTTCCCGCATCAAACATGATACAGGCTAGATGATTCGAAACGCAGTGATGATACACGAAAAATTTGGGTTCCTGTTTTGTTCGTATCAATCAACAATTGAAACGATACAGGGATACGAAACGCCGGTTTGCAACAAGTGGGTACCGGGCTTAAGATGTCCGCTGCTTCGGTATCCGTGTTGGAGAAGGCGGCGCAATCGTCGGCGAACATTAAGTCAGTTACGAAGTTGTTGTCGTCGTATAAAACTCCGAGTCGTTCATCGAAAGCTTCGCGCATAATCACGTCGATCACAACGTTGAGGACAAGCGGCGAAGCGACGTCTCCCTGTCGGACACCCGTTTGAATCGGGAACTCCTCGGATAAGTCATTTCGAATACGAACGCTGTTTGTTGAGCCATCATTCGACGCTTGGAGAAGTTCGATGATGTTCAATGGCATGTGTTCGGTTTCCAGGGCTCTCCGCAAACTTTTCCAATCGATGCAATTGAAAGCGGATTTGAAATCAAATGAAAACGACGACAGTTCGTTTGCCACAACGAATTCTTTCTTCCATTAGCTTACGGAGTGCGAATATTTTATCAATGCATCGTCGACAGGTCTAAATCCAGCTTGTTCGTTCCGGCTGGTTTGCTCTAGATGTTTCTGTAGCCTTGATTGTATGATTTTCGTAAATACTTTGCCGACGATGGAAAGGAGGCTAATACCGCGATAATTCTTGCATTCCCGACTGTCACCTTTTTTCAATATTGCGACAACGATCGCTTTCTTCCACACCGACGGAACACGATCCGAATGCCATATGTTTGCTATGAGAGCACGAAGTCGTTTTGATAAGACATCACCTCTGACTTTAGTCATCTCGGCGATTACTTGGTCTATTCCCGGCGCTTTTCCATTTTGCAGCGATTTTTTTGCCGTCTTCACTTCAATAATTGCCGGTTCGGTATCGAGAAACTGATTCGTCGGCTGTTCGATAATCCGCGGTTCGGGTTCTGGACCTTGTGGTGGATTGTGGTTGTTCAGCTGGTGCAAGAATTCCCTCCACCGCTGCAGGCGCCCATCTGGAGATGCGAGGAAAATTCCATTCGATTTTTTGATGTTGTCGTTTGTTGAAGTCGTTTTGCCGCCTAACCGTCGGATTGTCTGGTGCAGCGTCCGTTACTCGTGCCTCGACGCCGCTTCTTCCATGTCGGCCGCAACCTTTTTCCAGTACGCTCCTCGTTCCGATTTCATTTTCTGTCGAACTTCTTATTTCAATCGTCCGTATTGCTCAAAGTCGATGTGTTTCTTTCGCTTCCGCTGATGGACGAGGTCCAGACAGCTTTCCGAGATCCATGACTGCGTCCGTTTACGAATAGGTGGACACAACTCCATTGTACACCCCACAATAAACTCCGCCAATTGCCTTTATTCTACATCGATATCGTCCGGTATTGCGAGCGCCGCGAATTTATTGGATAATGACATTTTAAACTCTCGCCCGATGGCCGGGTTCCGTAGGCACGCCCATTTCTTCTTGGCTGGTAGTGGCGCCATTTTCTGCGCTCTTTATAATCGCATCTGTAATTTCATTCGAACAAGATAGTAGTGAAATCCGCAATCGGGCCCACACATTGCACGTACGTCTTTAAGCGTCGATCGGAATCTTGTGTTGATCAAAACGTAGTCTAACATCGCCGAGTCTTTGCCGGATTGATTTCGCGAGATGAGTTGGTAAATTATTTGCATGTGGATTTCAAGCAAGTAAATACATGATTCTATGGCTAGCTAAGGATTATAGTGAGCATCAAAATGTCTAGGCATGACATAACATGTGACAACAAGGAGATGGTTTAATCTCCGTTCTATTTAATCTTGTTTTAGGCGAGAAAAGCAGGTCTAATTTTACGGAAAGAAAAGTCAAGCAACGACCAGATTTTCACAATCAAACAAATTTCTAGGACAATTTTGAAAGAGAAAATGTGAACATTATACCAGCTGATGGTTATCGGGTGTTTCGCAACGATCGTCGGGATCGTATTGGTGGAGGGGTTGCTATATACATCAAAGATTTCCTCAATGCTAAAATTGTCTGTCACTCCAAAACCTCCGTGATTGAATTCTTGGGCGTTGAAGTGTCCTGCAACTCGGAGAAAATTCTTCTCATATCTGTCTATTGTCCGCGTGGTTTGTTTAATACGGAAAATTTCTTCGAGCTTGAACAAGCGATAGATAACTCCTCCCGAAGATACACTAATCTCTTAGTTGGTGGAGATTTTAATGTGAATCTTTTAAAGTCGTGTGGCCAACAGCAGCAATTTATTTATACTATGCACCGTCTTGGTTTAAATACAATTAATGCTCTGCCTACCTATTTTAAAGCAACACATCCATCACAACTTGATCTGCTACTCACCAGTGACAGTCGCCTAATTGTCTTTCAGAACCAAATTTCTGCTCCGAGTTTCCTAGACCATGATCTATTATATGTCTGTTGCAATATTCCAGTAGGATCTCAACCTGCTAAAACAATTACTTACCGTGACTTTACTAACACTGATCGTCGTAGTCTAGTTGAATGTTGTGAGGGGTTAGCTTGGGCAAACATTTTCACATTGACTGACGTTAATGATAAGACCAAGTTTTTTGAGGGGCTTATGCAGTCCTTGTTTGATGAGCATGTTCCTATTCGAACAAAAACCATTACGGAAAAATCCAAGCCTTGGTTCAGTCCTGAAATTAAGTCCTTAATTATTGAGCGGGAGTTTCTCTATAAAAGATTCGTAAAACTAAAAACCGAAAGTGCCAAAAACTCTTATAAACGACTCCGTAATATCACCACGGCTAAAATTAAAGAAGCCAAGCGAAATTTCTACGCATGCCGTCTCAACCCGACTCTGCCACCGAAGAAACTATGGAATAATTTAAGTAAGTTGGGGTACAATCAAAAAAAGAGCCTATAGCCCATGACTTCGATGCCGAAAGTCTGAATTCGCACTTTACTTCAAGTAACTGTGTCCGTATTACGCATGTTCCTCTGTCGTCGTCTAATGGATTTAGTTTCCGCTGCGTAAACCACGCTGAAGTTTTATGTGCTATAAATGGCATTCAATCGAATGCTCCAGGGAGCGACAAGATATCGCCGAGATTTCTTAAACTATTGTTACCTAGTCTATTACCCATTACAACTCATTTGATTAACTCATGCCTTACTAGTTCCAAATTTCCCAATTCTTGGAAACATGCCCTTGTACTCCCTGTTGCCAAATGTTCTTCCCCTGAGCGCCCTGCTGACTTCCGTCCTATTAGCATCTTACCGTTTTTAGCTAAAGTTCTTGAGAAACTGATTGCATTTCAAATTGTCGAGCTCTGTGAACGTTATCAGCTTATAAATCCCTGCCAATCTGGTTTTCGAAAATCCCACAGCTGTGATACTGCACTTCTTAAAATCACGACCGATATTAGGAACTACTTAGATGGGAACCAAGTCTGCTATCTTGCACTACTAGACTTTTCCAAGGCTTTTGATAATGTTGACCACTCCCTACTTCTCGAAAAGCTCCGCACACAGTTTAGTTTCTCCTCATCTGCTCTCAAGCTTATGCATAGTTTCTTGAATAACCGTTCGCAACAGGTAATGCTGCATAATCGTGCTTCAACCTCTACCATCATCTGCTGTGGGGTTCCGCAAGGTTCCATTCTTGGCCCTCTCCTATTTAGTATATTCATTAATGACCTTCCTGCAGTAGTAAACAACTCCAAAATTCACATGTACGCTGATGATGTACAGCTGTACCTCTCTATGCCTAAGGACCAATTGGTGTCAGGAGTGCGAAAATTATCCGAGGACTTACAAAATGCTCTTCTTTGGGCTTCGGTTAATCGTCTATCACTCAATCCAGGCAAGTCGCAATATCTAGTCTTAGCTCACTCTGTTAACCCCAGACTGGTTTTCCCAGAGTCATTTTAAATGGCAATCCTATTCAGCGTGTAGATCGTGTTAAAAATCTCGGAGTAACTCTAAACCATGATATGACCTGTTGTGACCATATCCGTTATATAGTGAGTAAAATACTCCTGCCCCATCTAATGCATGGCTACTTAGTCTTTCCCTCGTTAGACGCTTCTTGTGCTCGGAAAATTGAAGTCGCATACAATGATTGCATACGCTTTATTTATAATCTACGACGGTATGATCACACTACGCCTTTTGTGAACAATGTCTTGGGGTGTTCCTTAAAAACTTATAAAGACTTGAGGTTGCTGAGGTTTTTTCATGATATACTTAGACGGCGAAAACCCTCCTACCTCTCTGAATACCTCCAGTTCTCGCAATCGCGTAGAAATAATAATGTAATTATTCCTCGGTTTCGTTCTATGCTAGGCCAACGTTCATACTTTGTTTATGCAGCTCTGCTTTGGAATACTCTTCCTTATAATTTGCAATTTATTGAATCAAGCTGTGTTTTTAAAAGGCGTCTTTTTGAATACCTTACGGGCAGACCGTCTTGAAATTCAAATACTATCCATCTATCTATTTGCTTGCACTCTAGTTCTCTCAAACTGCAAATCTAATTTTTCTTTTTTTTCTCTCTTTTTTCTTTTTGTTCTTTCTGTAATAATTTGTTTTTATCTTTCTTTTTTACTTTATCTTTTGTTTTTTTTTTTTTTAATTATTATTTATGTATACTATAATATATATTTTAATGTTAGTTAGTAAGTAGGTTATTTTTTTTTTACTGTTAATTTTCCATTTTTTTTCCTTCGTTCATTGTACTAATTTAAGAATCTTTCTTTTGTACAAACAATGCAAATAAATAATAATAATAATAATAATAATAATATTTGTGGACATCGAAAGAAAAAAAACTGTACCTGGATAAGCATGTATAACGTTGCCAGGTTAATCTAGAGTTCAAAATAGGACGGTAGACTGGCGCCTATGCTATTTAATGAATCCTTGAAGGTAGTTCATAGGGAAATTCCAGTTCAACGAAATAATGCGGTTGTACACAAATATGATGAGGTGTTTGGATATAACTCTACAAAACAGTAATATAACCAGTACTGTGCTATGGTGGCGACACTTGCTTAATACCCGCAACTGGAGACATGCTGCAAGGGGCTGCCAAACTTGGAGCAATAAGAGCAGAGGAGGTCAAGACTCGATTTTAGGGTGTATGACATTGGTGGGGTGCATAACTCGGATATGTGACTTGTGACTTCAACATAACATACAGATCAGTCACAGCAGTTAAAGAATATAAAAAAAGAAATAGCAAAGGAAGAAGGCCTACCAAACTAAAAGCGAAAAAAAACAAGGCGATACTGCAAATACTTACATAGACCAATATTAGGAAACAACCGGATGGAAATAAGTAGTGATTATAAAAATTTCGCAATGAACCACAAAGTAACTAGATAAATTATCATTTTAGGTATAGAAAATGAAAAATTAGAGATCGTAAATTTACAAGAAAAAAAAATAATATTTCTGAAATTTCTAAATTTCCTCAACACCTTTTAATTTTTATATCGAAGGTCATTTTGATGAAAACAATCACAAGTACCGCCTCTGACAAGTCATGGCGGGGTATAGAGCAAACATTTCCAGTGATAACAACAGAAGCCACTTATGTAAACTGAAAATGTATATTAATCCGCGATCACTTGAACTCGCGTGATAACGAGATCGGGAATTGTACAAATGGCGGAGAGAAGCTAAAGACCCCACGAGTCTGGCCTCGATGAGTCCATATTGATCTCGACTATTGATTAAGCCGATGTTGGAGACGAACCAGCATACTTCTCTGGGGCGCGCACGAGGTACTCGTGTGGAAGATCTGTGGAGAGATCTTGGAAGAAATCGTGTTAGCTTCGGCCCGAGGCTAGTTAGAGTTGCTTTAATTGTGAACAGTAAACATTTCTCACACAATTTCTTTCCTTTCTTTCTTTCTCCCCTCCCCTTCTTTCTTTCGCTTATCTCGCTGCGGAACTGTGCGATTATGCAACATGCGTAAGAACCAGAAGCAATGCGCAATATGTTGCGGCTGGCAATTTGGATGTAATGTCTGGAATTTTTATCGGTGGGACTTTTCAAGCTTTTATGGAAAATTAAAAAAAAATAAGACTTTCATTTTATATCTGCGATAGGTGGTGAAGATATGACTTAAATAAGAAAATGGTGCGTTTATTGTGTTGTGGGTTTAATTAGTTTCTAGTAATATAGTTAAGTCCAATTATGCACCTGGTACTGTTATGACATTTAATTAATATTTAATTTGAAATATCCCGTTAAACTAGGCGAATCAGCCAAACCCCAGTTCTCTAAGCATTACCTTGTTCTTTGAAAAGAGAAACAAATTTCGGGGAAATAGATAAACTGGTACTTGATACTTGTATTAGATACTCGTGGTGTTTATATTAGCCAAACTTATGCGGGCGGGTAAAAGGCACGTGCGAAGAATCTATCACACAATTAAATGATTTTGCGACTTTGCGAAATCAGTTCGGATCATAAAAGACCGTTTTAAGTCAATTTAAAATTTGTATATCTAAAAAAAAAACCCTCAACTATAACCAAATTTAGAATTTATTTTACATTTATTCATGCTTTAAACTGTTCTATTAGAAATCAACTCGAAGAGACGCTTCCTGAAGATGTTCACTGAATCAATACGTTGCAAATCAACTGGGGGGTGAGTTCCATAAAACAGCTGCGAGGACAAAGAAAAAACGCTGTCCAATTAAATAAAGTGTCGAAACGCGGAATAATCAATTATTATTTCTAAGGGATTGCGAGAACTGAACGAACTCATTAAGGTAAACAGGTTTGCGCTGTTGCAGAATATCGTGAAATAGACGCAAAAGCCTAAACTTGCGTTAATTATTAAGGGAGCAGCCCAAAACAGAATTCAAATAGGGTGAAATATGTTCAAAGCGGCGTAAGAAGAGGTAGAAGTAAGGCTTTCACTAAATTCATAAGGACAGCCCTTTAACCAACCCACAGTGATATCTGAGTTTGGACAGAAGTCCATATGTTTTTCCAATAATGAAATTGATGTGCTCGCAGCAGGTCATATTACTATTCAGAACAATCCTGAGATTTCTTATACTTTACAAACACGAACGAGAGGAGGCCCATTTAAGAGAATTAATGAGAGATCAGTTTGAGAGATGGAAGAGTGTGAGTAGAAAATACAATGTGACTTCGATGGGTTTAGCTGTAGTAAGTTCAGTGTTGACCAGCTTGAGACACTGTGCAAATCAGCCACAATCTTTTCCACAAAATCATTGACGAACAAACAGAAAAGCTTGGATTTGGTAATTCAACCATTCATCTTCATGGCCATCGGTAAAGTTAGCAAGCTGGGTCAATGGATTTCTTACCAATTTTCGTAGTTCATACATATCAGGAATGAACCTTTTTTTGCTTCAAATTGTGAATGTCGATGAAAAGTCTGGGTCCTATAAAAAAAATGTTAAGCGCAGAAGACAGTGGGTAGACAAAGACAATACCCCAAAACCCTAGACTAAAGCAAGTCGTCACCAACGTAAGATAGTGCTATGTTGGATGGGGAAAACTACTGTTAGAGCTGCACTGCAGACTTCCCCAATTTTTCCCAAGAATAACAGCAAGATAAAATTACTACATATTTTAATAACAAGTTGATGCTGGTAATTTAACTCGTCGCCCGCCGACCATCAGTTTATGCATGTGAATATTATTTATGGACTGACCCAATAACAAAGCAGCCGCATCGGAAGAATAACATCTGAAGTGATAAAGCAGGGGAAGAGATGAAGAGACCATTTTTTGGTAACCATACGTCATTAGCATACTAAATAGACCGGTTCTCGTTCGATTGCGAAGGTCAAGCAGGATTGCACGTGGTTAGTACTAAGTTGGGGGACCGCTTGGAATGGTCAAATTGCGATTTTATATCTATAACAGGGGCATGCATACTTCTATAGCGGAAGCATCTTTAGATTTGCATGCCTGTAGCGAGAGCGTACATGAGTGGGGCAGGTACATTTGTTTGTATGTGTGCTAGTTTCGGGCTCGTATATGCTTTAAAAAAATATCAACTAAATTATTTTTACTCAGGAAGCGAAAATCTGGAAAGTTCCGGCGTAGAAAGGCATTTCAAAACAATGCCAGCTTTTAAGTTTTTTTTATTATTAAGGCTGGAGTACAATGATTCCGTTCCGTACCGTTTCGTATAAATGTCAAAAGTTGGGTTGTTAGAATTTTCAATGGAAGTTTTTATGGAAATGGAAGGGTGACTACAAGGGACGATTCGGAACGGTGACGAATGGAACAGATGAGCAAATTCCATCTTTATACGAAACGGTCGCAAAGCATAACCTACAAAAGTCATTTGGTTTGGTAATTTAAAAAGATAAATATGGAGGACGAAAAATTAATTGAGTTAGTGAAAACATATCCGGAAATTTCTATTATAGTCCAGTCAATTTAGACATCCGAGGGTACATAAATTCGCACCAAGCTGAAAATTGGTAGGATTGTTCAAAGCACCGTTATAAATGAAATCTAAAAAGTCCCCCTTGGATCCGGCACCTGGAACCTGGATTTACTCGGGCTCAAAGGTCACAAAAACGGGTTTTTTGCGATTTTCAGCAAAACGGTAACTTTTATCATAAAATAGTGTTTACAAAGTTTGTAGATTATGCGATTACCTGCAAAAAAGGATCTTATACTGCTGAAAAACGACAGTTTGCCCATACTTTGAACCTACATATCTTTTAAACGGAGTCACTCAGGTTTCTGTTATTTCTTTCACATAAAAGAATACACATTTACCTAAAAGATGAGCCTAATTACGTTGCTCTACTATAATCGGTCTAGAAGTTATTAAAGTTTAAGTAAATGGCAATTCGGCCATTTGCTTTATGTAAATCTTTAAAACGGCGATATCTCATGAATGACAATTCAGACGGGAAAATGTATAAGATCCTTTTTTGTAGGTAATCGCATAATCTACAAACTTTGTAAACACTATTTTATGATAAAAGTTACCGTTTTGCTGAAAATCGCAAAAAACCCGTTTTTGTGACCTTTGACCCCGAGTAAATCCAGGTTCCAGGTGCCGGATCGATGGGGACTTTTTAGATTTCATTTATAACGGTGTTTTGAACAATCCTACCAATTTTCAGCTAGGTGCGAATTTATGTACCTTCATACCTATTTTTTGGTCTAATTTGACCGGACTAATTAATTCACCGTCCATTTTATTATTTCTGCACTCACTTCTTTTAAACTTGATAGTTGTCACAAACGGAATGAATAGGCTGTATTGTAGTCAGTTATCCAACTCCACGGAACGGTACGGATACGGCGCGGTTCGAAACGAAATCGTTGTACTCAAGCCTTTACATTGACATTAAAGCAAATGTCTCTAATAAAAAAAACAGCTTAATTTGGTTCAATGGAAGCTGAGGCCCTTTTCGAGCGAATTTGAAACGCGCCTAGTAGATGAATGCCTATTCGGAGGAAGAGGTAGACCTTCTTATCAATCCGGTTAAAAGACATATTTACTAGTGATTAGCAAACGCAGAACAAGACAATACTGATATAGTCTTGGTCTTGCGAGCGTGGCTAAGTCTTGGTCTTGCGAGCATACCTAAGTCTTGGGATTGTTCTTGATCTTGCTACTGGTGCAAGACCAAGACCAAACTGCAAGACCAATACCATTTTTACTCATCACTAATATTTACCTACACTTCTTTTCCTTTTCAAAAGCAAGATGGAATGGATTACCAAAACATGGCCGTCCTACAAAAAAAATTATGGCCTCTTAAGGCTATCCCGCGCGAACCTAGCTAGAGCTGCGGGTGTGTATATGGGATACTGGCCAATACGAGGGCATGCAATAAGAATGGACATCCCATTCAACACATCATGCTATAGCTGCAAGGATAATTAGTGGTATCAAAACGTTTCTAATGTTTTAATTGGAGATCAACCAACGTTCAACAGGTTTGTAACATCGAAATCATCGTTATGAAATGTAACAAATCATATATATTTTTTTGTTTATAGCGTATTTCCGGACCAATCCAATTGATAAACAATAAGCATAAATAAACGTTCATATCTCTTAAATTCCAATCTAGTAAAGTAAAATTCCAAACTTTGTAAAAGTGATTAAAATAAACAGCTGCAAAGGATTGGTCATGTCGAACGAAGTACGGAACGGAAACCAGCAAAGATAATGCTAGGGAAAGTACCGGCCGGAAAACGGTGAGCAGGACGCACTAAGAAAAGATATATAGACGACATCGAGAAAGACAAAGGACAATTAGGAATAAGAATCTGGAAAAAACGGACCAGAGATTGACAAATATGGAGGCGAACGCTGGATGAAGCCAAGGCCAACAACAGGCTGTGAAAATTCTGATGATAATGAAATTCCGAAATTGATAATAGTCAGAATTTCGTAAGTAGATCATTTGAAATTTTTCTACCAAAAACTTTCTTTTGAATATTTTTTTTTTGGATTTTGATATTTTTTTTAAGTCGCCACCCTGTTTCTAAATCAATATCTTAAAAAATCAAGTAATACCGCATAAGTTTCTTAACAAATGAAATTTAACAGAATCAAATAAAGTCAATTAGTTAATCAGAATTAAGATAAAAAAAATATATACTGTGCAAATCGCTTTTAACAATCAGATAGCGAAACAAAAGATATGAGGTTAATAATTCTCTGAATTGTCGCTCTTGATATTGTTTATAAAATAAAAACAAAATTTTTCGATTGTTTTTGATTCCGCAGAATCAGGACTTGAGACATGTTAAAGAATAAACATGCGAATTTATACAATAAAAATTTTACAAGTTATTGTATAATTTTAGATTGACATTTTGCGATAAAAACAAAAACAAAAAAATAAATAGTTTAGAAGAACTAAAAAATACGCTTTTATGAGCCAAAAAGTAAAAAAATAATTTTGAATGTAAAGTTTTTATTGCTAAATTCTTATTTTATAAATAACTGGAACTTATCGTTAGCGCCTCGCGCTCTTTTACATTAAGTAAGTGGCTGCAACAAAAAGAACTTTATATTAAAAATTATTTTTTGACTATTTGGTTCATTTTAAAATAAAAGCGTATTTTTTTTTAGTTTTTTTAAACTATTTATTTTTATTGGCCTCGATTCCCAGATCCAGCGGGTCGGAAGTAAGTGCGGATTTGACACTTTGAATCACTCTTTGACATTTTCCGCACTGTAAAAGTGTGATCCGCAACAAATTTTCTGCGGATTTGAACGACAGATGCGCCTAAGATAATCCAAAACCGCGTATTTCATTATCGCATGAGTCTTCACTCCGAATTTTTGATTTAATTGAATCCGCGACTGCGGATTTGAGAGTCCCAAAGTGTCAAATCCGCACTCACTTCCGATCCGCCGGATCTGGGAATCGAGGCCATTATATACTTTTTAGTCTTCTGTCTTTTTAGTCATTTTGTGGTGGCGGCCATATTAGATTTAAAATTACGTCACACAGCTTACTGTATTTTACCTGTCGTACTTTTTCATTTGATCGGCGCCCATTTTGGAACCCGTGTCCAACTATATATACAGGCGGGAGTCGAATTGAGTTAGGGTTGACTGAGCTCGACTCAACTCTGCTACCTGGGTAGAGTTGAAATTATGCATACAGACATGAGTTCAGTAGTTGAATAGTTGAATTTTTAGTTGACAGAAGCATCTCTGTGTATTGTTTGTGATTTTTTGTAATGTGTTGTGCATTTTTATTTTCAACTCAACCCCAACTCAATTATTCAGTTCATCATGTATACATACTAATTATCACGCGAACTACGAATGTGGGCAAAATTTGAATCTTTCTCGTCTCCTGTCTTCCAACCAGATGAAGACAATTTCCGACATTTCAAAGCAATCCAAACGGCTCAAAACTTATCCCTGTCTATAACCAGGGAAGATATCTCAAAACATATAAATAAACTTGCACAAGATTTTTCGTCCGGCCCTGATGGAATCCCTCCAGCTGTTCTAAAATCCTGTACAGAGGCCCTACTGTCTCCTCTACTATGTTTATTTCAAAAATCCCTAAATAAAGGATGAAAAACTCTTTTATAATACCTGTCCATAAAAAAGGCTGTAAGAACGAAATATCTAATTACAGGCCAATTGCAAAGTTATCGTTTTTACCAAACTCTTCGAATCTATTATTTACTCTGCTATCGCCCCTATCTGCAAGAGACTTATCTCAACAAACCAACATGGATTTCTTGCAGCTCGTTCTGCTACTACTAATTTACTAGAGTTCTTTTCACTCACAGTTCGAGGCTGACTGTGTTTATACAGTCTTCAGTAAGGCTTTCGACAAGCTCACTCACTCTATTATAGTTCTTAAGCTAGGCTTTCCGCATTCCCTTGTGGTATGGTTCCAGTCGTACCTAGCCGACAGAACCTACCAGGTTCTATTCCGCGGAGTCAAATCTAAAAACATCGAAGCGTCCTCTGGTATCCCGCAAGGCAGTCATCTTGGCCCTCTTCTTTTTATTCTATCAATTGACGATATTGATACCCTGCTATGGCACTGTAAAGTCCTTATTTATGCTGATGACATCAAACTGTATCGCCACATAAAGAGTATAGAGGATTGCAAACTTCTGCAAGCAGATCTAAACACCTTCCATTCTTGGTGTTCCAACAACAACCTGGTCCTTAATATTAGTAAATGTAAGATCATGACTTTTAATAGGAAACGTGGTATTATAAGTTATGACTATACTTTTTTCGACAACAAGGTCTCCCGCGCTAACTCTGTAATCGATCTAGAGGTTAGGTTAGGAAGTAAATTGGATTTCTCCACCCACATCAATTATATCTCCTCCAAGGGCAATTCAGTCCTGGGATTTATAAAAAGATGGTCAAAGGAATTCAACAATCCTCGCATAACTAAATACTTGTACGTATCCTTGGCTAGGCCTTTGCTTGAACACGCCTTCCAGGTATGGTCTCCTTACTACTCCTCCCATGTTGGTAGAATCGAATCGGTTCAAAGGAAGTTCGGCCGCGGAGCACAATTGCCAAAATTGGCCGCCATTTCTGGATTTTTTTTTTACAAACTGTAACAAACTAAACCAGTATGCAAAATTTCATCTCGATCGGAAACTGAAAAGTTGGTCAACTTTAACTTCGAAGTTTTTATGCCATAGTTACAAGTGAAGCTAATAAAAGCGTTTTGAAAAGAAAACGTGTTTCTCAAATTATTTAAAACAAATAGTGCTCCTTTCGGACCTATATCCTGTGGTTAAGTCTTGTTTAGTGACATTTTTATATTTTCAAAAATAAATTATCTCGAATCTAAAACAACAAAACTATATTCGCAAAGCGCTTGTACATGGCTTACAAGTGTGACTCATTCCTGTGCATATGACATCAAAAACGGTAGCTTCCATTGCCATTTCCATTAATTACAAAAGGGACAGAAAATTTTTGCATTCAAATTAGAATTGATTTTTCATAAGTGGACTTTAAATAGTGCAGGAAACTTTTATTGACCTAATCCTTGATGTGTTTTTCACCGGTGTGTAGTATTCATGTTTGGCATGGAATAAAGCTGCACACTTAAATATAATCTGCATTTTCATAATCTATATTTGAATAGCAAAAACTATTTCTTGTTTCTAGATATAAATAATTCTTTTTAGTTATGGTTAATTATTAGATTAGGTATAAAATATTCAGTAGATCTTCTGTAATCTTAAAAGGTGCTGACTCTTCAGTGTTGAGAAAAGAAATTAGGATTAGACGATTAGGTTTTTCCCGTACGGCGAACCGTCTCCGATTTTCCGGTCATCATGATTACATGCTTTTCGGCTCGTATCTAATCGTATGTCGCTGGCCTTATAGTTGAGATTTTAGAGGAACGCACACATTTTGTGTTCGATCAATTTATTCTTCCTTAATTCAAACTGATCAAGGCAAAAAACATCAGAAAGTGTATAGCAAAGAAAACGAACATGTAGACAGAGAAAATTTAATAGGTCAAGATTGGAAGAAGTTATGGGTAAGCAGTATTAGCCTTACTAAGATAGGTTTCACATGTCTATATGTCTTAAGATAATCACTGGAAACTCACTTGTTTCTACAATTTTAAGATATTTTTCAAGTATATGAGAATCTTTATTTTGCAATTGTTTAAAAGATAAAAATCAAAATATGCTTGAAAACTTCGCTTCTGTTTTTCTTTTAGATAGTGGACAATGTCGCAAGTTAATTTTGCGGGGATTTTAGCATTCTTGTATCGCATACTTCAGATTTACCACCGTAGTCGACGTTTCTGTATTTCTTCGATCAATATCTGTTGATCGCATCTTTGTTTAACTTTTTTTTTTATGTGATAGACTAGAGCAGTGATTCCCAACCAATGTGCCGCGGCACTTTTGTGTGCCGCCAAATTCCTGAAGTGTGCCGCCAAATTTTAGAAATGCAAAATTATTTTGTATGTATAAATTATTGGAACAAGAACGCGACGGGAAAAATATTTTGGCCGCAATCATTGCAGCGTGTCCCCAGCATTATTGTTATGCCGACTCAATTATTCTGCCGAGCCGAATCTAACATACCGCTATACCGGCGATAATTTTTCTTAGATCTACTACACAAAAAAAGGGGACCAACTTGTTTGTTCCAACTACATAGGAACTATGTTACTGAATGTAGCATTTAAAATATTCTTGTATATCCTGTATATTCGTTTATTGCACTACTATGAAAGAGCAATTGGAAATAACCACTGCGGATTCAGGAAACAAAAGTCCACAACCGATCACATATTCGCATTGAGACAGGCAATTGAAAAGACGAAAGAGTGCAATATAGAGACCCACCTCTTTTTCATCAAGACTATGATCTTGTACTAAGTTCAAAAATCTATGAAGCAATGGTGGAACTGAACTTTCCAGACCAATTAATTCAAATCACTAAAACCTCATTGAGTCGAATGATAAACGGAGTGAGAATACGGAGCAAATTCTAAACAAGTCTATTCAGCTAATGACATATGCAGATGATACAGTTGTCATAGGCAGGTCAATGACTGCAGCGAAGGAAGCATATGTAGCGTTAGAAAAAGCAGCCTAGCCCGACCGCCCCATATGGACCCCATTTGGCCCCCCGGCGAAAAAATCATTTCTCCTCGAATCCGAGTGGAAAAGGGATTCCGAACAGTTTGAGAAATTCGGCGTGGATATGTGAATAATAACTGCGGCTGTGTCGAAAAATTTATATTTTTAAACGCAAGTATCGTTTTACCAATACGGTCTCCCAACTGAGAACTAATTACTTCCAATGCTTCTTAACCCTTGTAATCGAACCAGAACCGGTCTATTGAGTATGCTAAATGATATCCTTCACGGTCATCAACATAATTGCCTGAAACATGAAGCAATACATCAAAAGTAAAGCTTTGTATGAGTTCAACTAAAGCTTTATGGCCCGGCTTCACCGACCTCAGTGCAATAATGTTCAGTATAATCTACGTAAGTGCCTTCACCGGCTAAAGTCAAGTTCATATTCAATTCGTGCAAATTGTTGCTTTTCCGCCAGAGTTCAGCTCCACTATTCTAGTTGATTATTATTTTTGGAGCGAGCTTTTACATTCAACTTCAGTTCGGGACCCTTTGTGCGAGCTGAGGTTCGTTTTACCTCAGTTGAATATGGTTAAAGTATATGCGAACTGAACTGAGGTTAGAAGTTCAGTTCGCCAATTTGCTTGATCAGCCGGTGAAGCCGGGGTATTTTTTTGACGGTTTTCAAAATGTTTTCTGAATATGTAAGGCAGATATCGCCCCACATAATTTGAAGTAAGGTTTGCCTACTAGGGCCATTATAAAAAACTGATAATGCATACCTCAGTTCAGTATCGCTGGTCTTTTTTTGAGTGGTATTTTTGAGGAAACTCTTTCGGAATGCCCCCCAATGGCCATTCATACACGAAGGATCATGGTTCTGGAACCAAAAGCTTTGCTGCAAGTTTCCTGAAAATACACGGAGAAATAGCAAAAGAAGCAGCTTTTGTGTTGCTACGCAATGATTGTTTGTATTAGTGTGATGTCAAATATTTTGACTCTGGCCGGGTGGGTGTTTATTTAAATCAGCTCATTAATCTATTATAATTGAATTAGATATAATAATGGATGAAAATAGTGCCTTGGTGATTTCAGCTGCAGATACAGTGGCAGCATGTTTTTTCAGTTTTAGTTGTTGACAGTTTGTAAGTTTATTATTTTTAACTCCATGGCAACGTATTAATTTTTTATTTGTGTGAGTGCGTGCTTTCCGTGTTCGCAGGTCAAAAGCAGGAGCACAAAATTCTTCACTGAAACACGAAACTCTCCACTTACTTCATCTCCGCACGCCTCCCTTGCGCAAAAAAAGCTTTTGCTCCGGAACCATGCTCCCTCGTGTATGAATGGCCATTTGCTAGCGCGCTAGTGAAGTTTACTACATGATTTTGGAATGGAAACTGGCTCCAGAAAAGTGAAGGCTTGAGCGTAAATGATGGCTAAGGGATGGAAACAAGGGCGTCATACTAAATCAAGAATTTAACCGATTTTCTTACACAATCCCATCGAACGTGTGATCACATTCATCGTTACTATTCCTATAAAGATATTGGCGTGAAAATATGGGCGAGACACGCCTCTTATTTCTGTTACGAAAAATACGTTACGTTACGTTACTTTATCCCCAGGAGCGTCACCTTAATTTAACTTTTTCCAACTCAATATCGATCTACCTTTCTACCCTCTTCGAGGCTACCATGAGAAAATGGGGCACCTAAATCTGTCGCTAGCTGACGGTCTATAAGTAAAATTGTTTTAAATTTATTGTATTGTTAGTGTGCCGCCAAATTTTGAAATTGTTAAAAGTGTGCCGCAACAAAAAAAAAAGGTTGAGAATCACTGGACTAGAGACTTAGGGAAAGCCCCTTTGTACTGTTAGACAATCTATTTTTTCGTATAGAATGTCGAACAGCAGCTCTAGCCGGAAGATAGAGAGTAGAGTAGAAAGAGAGAGAGAGAAGGAAGGAGCTGCCACAACCTAGCCGTGATATATTATTCCACCTACTTCCAACCATTTCACGACTCTGGCATCGGGGCATTTGAGGAACAACTCGCTGGAGTGTTATGCCTCCTGAAACGAGTTGAATCTCATCAGCCAACCGATGACATGCGCTTGGTGGAGCGGGGAAGGACTAGCGAAGGCTATGACAGGAGGAATCAGGAATGTAAAGAGGGGAGAAGAAAGAAGGAAAGTTTTGTGGGCGGGAAAGTGGAAAAGGCGAAGGACCGCGGGGCTCGGCCGGGACTGTCTCGTTTCGAAGGCGATCGCGGAGTGGGTCACGAAGAATCTGCCTCGAGCACCGCATTTGGAAGACCTCGAGCTTGTTGACGTCCGGCTTGAGCACTGCACGTTTCCGATCCATAAAGAAGAATCGGAAGAATCAACGTTCGGTAAAGTCGTACTTTCGTTTTGATTTGTTCGTTTCCATATGCACCACTTGACCGAGGTGAATGTTGCTGTTGCCTGGCCGATGCGGCTGTGAACGTCGAACGTCGATACTACGTTTGTCTCCTCAACCAATGATCCCAAATATTTGAACCTCGGAACCTGTTCGATTTGGGTTCCATCGAGGTGAACACTGGCCTTCGATCCGTCCGTTGTGAGCACTTTGGTGGTTAAAATCAGGTAGAGAGAACGAATAGCGACTTAATTAAATGATTCAAAGGACGCTCAGGATGGAAAAAATCAATGTGGGAAATTTAAAATTGGAAGTATAGATACAAAAGGAAACGGGAAACAAATAAAAGAAAAACCGAAGATCCTACAAACAAGGGGCAACGGGCGGTCACAAAAAGTTTATACAAAGCGAGCGTACAATACACGAAGTCAATCTGTGTCAGCTAAGGGCACGGTAACTATAAATAACTCATCATCAGACCACCTGGAATATGAAAGTGCAAATTTAGCTATAACCGATGACCATTTAAGCTTGGAAGAAGCTTTGAGTGGTGAAAACTCAGCCCAGTGGAAGTCAGAGTTGAAAAAGGAGTTATTCGCCCACCTAAAAAATAAAACATGGAAACTTGTCGATTATCCGGAAGATGAGAATGTTATCACCAGCAAGTATGTACTTACAACGAAATATAACGTAGATGCTACAGTCAGCGCAAAAAGGTACGTTTAGTCGCAAGAGGTTTCTCGCAAATTCAGGGATTGAACTATCAGGAAACATTCGCTCCAGTGGCTCGATTAAGCTCAATAAGGTTATTGTTGGCAATGGCTGTCCAAAAGAAATGGGAAGTCCATCAAATGGACGTGGTCACCGCATACTTAAATGGTGATCTGATGGATCGAGTTTGCATGGAGATACCAGAAAAATTATTAGAGGCATTGGAAGAGATGAGAGCAGAAATTGATCAAGACTCAACATGCTACGTAACATTAAATAATTGGATCAAGAAATTACAATGTAAGAAACCGAAAGCATGCTTATTGAAGAAAGCATTATATGGACTGAAGCAATCAGGAAAAAGATCGTATGATAAATTGGATGAAAAACTAGTTGAACTTGGATTTAAGAAGAGTGATTTTGACCCATGTGTGTACATTACAAGCAAAGGAAACAACACAGTTGTCATAGCAATTTACGTTGATGATTTAATTATATTACGACAGACGAATCTGAATTAATGGCAAATGTTAAGCAAGAGTTGAAGAATTGCTTCGAAATGAAGGATTTAGGAAAAATCCACTATTGCCTTGGTATTGAGTTTGATCAAAGAAATGATAATCAAGACATAATCATGAGTCAAAGAAAATATTCAAATGAGGTATTGAAACGTTTCGGGATGACAGATTATAAACCATTATCGATGCCACTTGACCCAAACATGAAATTACAGAAAAAGAACGTAGATGCAGAATTTGCGAAAAGACAAAAAGAGAAAAACTACCCCTATCAAAACATGGTTGGATCATTAATGTACCTGGCGGTATCAACTCGACCGGACTTGGCGCATGCCGTCAGTTTATTGAGCCAATTTAATTCGTGTTATGGACAAGAGCACTGGACAGCAGCGAAGAGAGTACTACGCTACTTAAAAGGTACTACTAATCTTTGTTTAGTTTTCAGGCGAAATGATAAAAACTTAGTTGGATATGCTGATGCGCATTGGGCGACATCACTAGAAGATAGGAAGTCACACGCCGGTTTTGCGTTTGAAATGTCAAATGCGTGTATATCGTGGGAATCAATGAAGCAGCAAACTGTTGCACTTTCGAGCACCGAAGCAGAGTACTTGGCTATATCAGAGGCAGCAAAGGAAGCGTTATATCTGGCAGGATTTACGGATGAACTAGAACATAAAATTTCATCTATCACAATATACAACGATAACCAGGGAGCACAGAAATTAGCGTCTACACCAACATTCCATAAGCGAACCAAGCACATCGATGTGAGACACCACTTTATTCGGCAGGTCCTGGCCAGAGGGCCAATTAATCTACAATACATGAAGACAGACGATATGCCAGCTGATGTGCCAACTAAAGCACTAAGGGGTCGTCCATAAATTACGTGAGGCGTTTAGGGGAGGGAGGGGGTCGAGCCGAATCTCACCAAATCTCACGTGGGGGAGAGGGGGGGTCTCGGCAAATATCACGTAATTTTTTTTGTTTTAAAGAAATAGTGTAAAATGCCGAGAAAACTGGGTTAAATTAAGTCAAACATGTTTCTCCACTAAAGACCTCCATTCACTTACAGGCCGCCGGTAGGCAGTGGCATGTCAGACCAGGTCGACCAGCACGACTAAGCTTGACTCAGTCTAACTGAGGGATGATACTTCAGGTACCCACCAGACAGGCCGTGACATGCAGATGAAATCATGATTCTCTACAGACACACAGGTGAAAACGACTGCTTAACATAGCAGGTTATTAATTCAAGCGCAAAAATGTTCATGGTCTCAACGAAAGCTTCAAGGCGGCTCCAGCCTCACGTCGCGCCGTGAACACCCGCAAACAAGCGCAAATGCGAGTGTGGATGGTTTTCACGCTTAGTTCGCGCCTTGCTTTCTGTTACGAGTGGATACAGCGTAAATTCTTCCCCTCAATTCACGGCTCGAGGGAGAATAGAAGCTCAGATCTTCAGGCCCGAACTGACGATAAATCCGATTTTTGTCAGCTTTCTTGAGCTGTAGGCATTCTTGAACTTCAGGCCATACAGTTGGCGGCCGGTGATTGTATGGTAATGCTTGGCCTCAAGGCTAAAACTTTCAGGCCACGGCCTGCCGGCGAACTGTGCGTAAATTGGGCCCTTAAAATGTGGGTAAGGTAGGACACACAAAAAAATTACTCGATTGTTTAGCCTCTAAAGGCTAGTCAAACGCGCGACTCGTCGAATGCTGCAGAGTACGAGCCAAGTAATACTAAACCGCGAAAAGGCTATTAGAATTTAGTGCTACAAGAAAGCACATGCCGAATTTTAGCGTAATGAAATGTTGGGTGAGTGCTCACGTTTTGGTAGTTGTGTGTCCACCACAAGCAGAAAAGCGAGGAGGGCAAGCAGTCCGCATTATCAATTCTCAAATAAAATCTTGTACCCAAACCCCCCCATTCACACAGATGAACTTTTTACACACCTTTCACTAGATTTCACTACGGTCACGTACACGGATTTTATACGTGAGGGCCTTTCCTGCAGTTCTACATTCAAACTCGGTGGTTACGACCGTAATTTCGTATTTTTAATGTAAAGACTATGGATTTTATTTGAAAAATCTCACGTGAGATTAGGGAGGGGGGGAGGGGGTCGGGACAAATCTCACGATATCTCACCAAGGGGGGAGGGGGGGTCAAAAAATCGCAAAAATCACCTCACGTAATTTATGGACGACCCCTAACCGGACAGAAGCACTACCGCTGCAGCTTATACTTAGGGATGCAAAATCGAGATATTTTAACCTAGAAATATCCATAAACTTTGAGTGGGGGAGTTGAAGTTGAAAACAAAGTTTAACTGAAATGTAATCTGTACTTTAATTTTGTTTAATAATTAATTTCACCGGCGCAAACAGTCGGACCTGTAAGCTTCATCGGATTTCCTGACATCGCGAGAGGATATGCTATCGAATTGCAGTTCAAACCTAGACTCGTCGCTCCATATCATGGATTGCCACTGCCTAGGTGTCCAGTTTAAATGTTTTTTCGTGAAGTCTAATCGCATCTTCTTCTGGCGCCCCGTCAAAAAGAGTTTGTCTTTGGGCTAATAATTTCAAAGATAAGAATTAGCGATGCCGTAACGAACATAATCAAATGTAAACATAGCTTATTAAATCCAAGTACCCTTCATCAGTAATGGTGTGGGGATGTATGTCCGCAAGGAGTACAGGAGAGTTTCACATTATTGATGGTACTGTCAATGCTGTGATCAGAATATCTTAGAAAATGCACTACTACCCTCAATTGCAGCTTTGCAATCTCCTGAAGAGGAGTATATTTCCAACAGGATGGTGCCTCCTGTCACACAGCCAAGAGTACCAAGGCTTAGCTTGCTGCCAAAAATATCCCCACGATGGACTGGCCTTCCAACAGTCCAGATTTGTCAATCATAGAATCCTTGTGGGGAAAAATGAAGAAAATTCTTAAGAAGGAACCCGTTAGGACTGTGGAAAGCCTGAAAACCACTCTAAGGGACACCTGGATTTCCATCACACCACAGGAATACGAAAATTTTGTCGCCACGATGCCACGAAGGATGTCCGCTGTTATCAAGTCCAAGGGCGCCGTTATAAAGTGGCTAAAACTGCAGTGGGCGAACTATTTTGATACGAAAAACCGTTGGGCGAACTATTATGATATGGAAATTAATTTTTGTTTTGTTTATTATTTTACTATTGCTAAACATATTCGAACCGAATAAAGAATATTTCATTTGTTATACAATAAATATTATTTTTCATTCATAAAACTATCTAAACTCCTTCAGGTAACGGTCTAATTCATTTAGAATTATTTTTACCATCGTTCAAAAAAGTTTGGGCGAACTATTCTGGTAAGGAGTTGTATATGTAACCTAAAAAAAATGTTAATAAAAAAGGAAGTTCTTCTTCTTCTTTTTCATTTTCTTAAGTATCAAATTGAACGAGATATAAAAAAAGACACGAAGACGAGTCTCCGAAAGGCTGGAACAACAGCCAGATAGTACAAATGAAATATGGGAATGCATAAAAGATAGTTTAAGGGCCTCTGTCGAGGACGGATTGATACGAGGAAGAAACAGGAATGATTGGTTTGACGAAAAATGCAAATCAGCATTAGAAAAAAGAAATAAAAGCCATAGGGAATATACCGCCAGACCGACCAGGTCTTGAATGGAAGCCTTTAAGCAAAACCACGAAACGCGGATCGAATGTTAAGGAAAAAAAAGAAGAGGGAACAACAAAATGCGAGGATCGTATACGCTAGCTTGAATTTTAGCAACAAAAGCTGCGTAGATTGCTGCCTCATTCATGAAAATATCTAATTGGGTTACAAAAATACAGGGTAATATGTAAACCAGTACCGTTATGATTTCCCCCCACCCATACGATTTTTTGTTCGTCTATCCAAGACCTATCCACAACCAGGCGTTTCGACATTTTAACTGATACACCCTGTATATGTACACAGAGTCGCAAAAGTCAGCGAACAGTAGGCTTTCTTTGAAACTTCAGGCCACAATTTCGTTATTTTGAAATGTAATGAAAATTCAATGATGCAAAATTCTCAGTAACAATAGCCGCGTTCTTTTTACACCGTGATCCAGATCAGATCAGCCGAGCATAAAAGAACAGACTTGGATCATGGAAGAAATTTAGTTTTTTACAGTTGTAGTTCTGATTTTTGGTATGTTTTGTCGCATTTTATATCAGTCTCTAAAACTTATTAAAAATATTTCTGATTTAAAAAGAATTTATAAAAATGTTTAATTGACTTCCAAAATTAACAAAATCAACTTTCAATCATTTTTCTAAATAAATTTATGAAATTTAGCAGAGCTACCAACCCTTAAAATTAAAGAAAACAGAACAAAATTATAAAAGCTCTGGATTTTCCAATGAGATGTGTCTTGGATATGGTTGTTACACAAGCTATTTTTGTATCACAGATTTTGATCCAAATCTTTTTTGGATCAAGTTGTTGTTGTTGGTTTGCTTGAAAGTTAATGATCTGAGTGGGATCACGGTGTAAAAAGAACGCAGCTAATGTCTTTTTTATTTTCCACTTAAAAAATTCTCAATTCTCAGAAAAATAAACAAAAGGAAACATGAAATTCAAAAAAACAACCAAAATCGACGTCGCAAAAGTCAGCGTACAGCTGCTGGTTTTTCCAAACAACGGTAAATTTGTTTTATATCTTGTTGGGGCCTCCTTTGGCATCTATGACAGCTTGAAGTGTTCGGGGCATTGACTCTACCAACTTTTGAGTGACATCCGACGAGATTTTATTCCACTCTTCAGTCAAGGCAACTTTGAGCTCGTTCTTCGAAGAAATCTCGCGTGTCCTGATTCGCCTTTCCAATGCGTCCCACAGATGCTCAATAGGATTGAGATCCGGTGACTGCGGAGGCGATTGGAGTATGTGCGGACATGTTAGTGCAATCCACTGCATTACAAAGTTAACTTGGTGGCAAGGGGCGTTGTCCTGTTGGAATCGGAAACAGTTTTCAATGCCCATTTTTGCAGCACGGCTTAAGGTTGTCCTGTAAAATTTTCAAATACGTTTTGGCATTCACGCTGCCGTCGATAAAAACAAGGTTTCCGACTCCGTTCCAGGACATGCAGCCCCAAACCATCACACTACCCGCTCCGAATTTAACTGTTGGACTGACATTATTTGAATTGAATTCTTCTCCTTTCTTCCGCCATACTAATCTTCGACCATCTGACCCAAAAATGTTAAATTTACTCTCGTCCGAAAAAATTGTGGTTGACCAGAAGGATTCGTTCTTGTCTATGTGCTCCTTGGCAAAGTTCTCTCTTTTAATTTGATTGGCGGGTGATATAAACGGCTTTTTTCTTGGAGTACGTGCTCTTAACCCGCTTTTTTTCAGGACTGTGTCATGACTCACAGTCTTTTGCAAGTCCTGTTCAATCAGAGCCGCTAGCTTTGGAGGATTGCGGTTCACTTGTTGGAGGATTTTCCTCTTTTCTCTTGTAGACAATTTTTCCGGGCGACCAGAACGGGCGTTGTCTTGGATCCGATTTTTCTTTTCAAATCGGCGAATAATACCAAAAATTGTAGATCGCGGTCTGTCCAGGAGTTTTGAAATATATCCGAAGGATTTTCCTTCCTTTCGCAGCTGGATAACAAACTGGTGACATATCCAAGCCGTACATGTATTGCATTCAAAGGCTCCATGAAATCCGGCGAATTTCCTCTGACACAATATTACATGGTTGCGTTCCGTGCCGGCTTTCACACATAGCCCGAAAATCTAAGCAACGTGTTCATGTGTTTGTGTGCTAATGCTTGTGTGTGCTATCTCGAATGCGGCAATGCAGAAAAAGTTGAAAGTAGCCCGACCTTTGCGTGGCATGCCTTCCATTCACGGGATATTCCGTCAGCTCGCATTTGAATACACACACTTCTATATTATCTGTCAACGAATGCAATGCATGTACGGCTTGGATATGTCACCAGCTACAACTTTCCTCTCACTGACACTTGTTTTAACTCTTTTACTTGAACCCATTTTAAAAACGTCTGTTTTCACCGAACTATTAGAACCAAATGAAACAAAATGGTATGAACAAGCTGCAAATGATCTGCAGAGCACGAAAAAAACCCATTGAAAAAAAATTCCCGGAAAATTTACCGTTTTTTGGAAAAATCAGCAGCTGACTTTTGCGACGTCGATTTTGTTTGTTTTTTTGAATTTCATGTTTCCTTTTGTTTATTTTTTTGAGAATTGAGAATTTTTTAAGTGGAAAATAAAATAAGTTAGTTAGAAAAAGTTACTGAGAATTTTGCATCATTGAATTTTCATTACATTTCAAAATAACGAAATTGTGGCCTGAAGTTTCAAAGAAAGCCTACTGTTCGCTGACTTTTGCGACTCTGAGTATATCATAGTTACGATTTCCGTGGCGCCGATATTTTAATTATGAATTTCGATAAAACACCCAAAAAAAGACGAAAATGTAAAATAATATCTCTTCGTTTTTGAGATAATATAATTGAGATAATTGATATTATCAATACTTGAAGTTTTACGTATTTTCAAAACCATACTACAGCGTTAATCGTAATGCGGTCCTCACATCTCGCACACTAAAATCTCTCCACCTCCCAGTCTATAAGTATGAATATTTCACGAGATTGCTTGGATGATGCACCTTCTGAACAACAAAATATCAACGTTCAAGTAACGTTTTCCTGAACAATTTAAGTTCTTAGCGGGATATGATTTTTCCAATAATAAAGGCAAGATCTTGAGGACTGGGATAATACCCAAAATGAACTTAAATATTTCCCATTTACCTGAAGGACGACAAGTGCCCAAACAGGAGAAAATAATGATGATTAATATCTTGAATGTAAACAAATGTGAGAAATCTTAAATGAATTGGCTTAAACTGTATTGTCGCCGGCCTACCGCAAAACCCCGGGCACAAGTTAAAAAATGTGATTAATTATTGATTAATTAAGATTATTTCTTGTGGCATTTTTTCACTACTTACTCATATTTAAAGAGATTAATTTAATTCAATTATTTAATAACTGAAGTTTATTTTTCATTTTTATTGATTTCATTGCTTTTAGACTATTACTTCATTGCAGAGTTACTTCTGCTGAAATATGCTAGTTAATATAGTTCTTGATAAATAAAAAAAGACGCAAAAAAAATGAAAACCGAAACTTAAAATTTATCCGAAAAATTTGTCTTATGGATTTTTAATTTCTTAACATTCTCACTTGTAAAATGTTTGTTTTCTGTGTGGTGTTGGTTCATGTGTTTTTTTCATCTGTAATTTGTAGTGTTATGCGTAGTTTACATTAAAAAACGGAGAACACATATGTGTGGTTATTCGACGATTTCTTCACCTGGAACAAATTATTTGCATATAAATTTTGAGTGAAGAATGGAAAAAAATACGATAAAATAGTAACCTACATGTGATAAAAAGCCGTTTCAGGAAATCGAATACGGTATTAAGACTTCATTCATAACCATGTGCCTTTTAGCATAATTAAGTGTTTCGAAATTGTAGACTGAACTGCCCTAATATGAAAATGGTTATAATTTTTTTCATTTTATACTTATTTAATTCTATTATGATTATTGAAATTCGGGTTGTAATTAGTCAGTTGCAGTCAGTGCCGGCGGATCGTGTTGAGCCCGGGAGGGTAATCAGACAAACACACCCCTCCCCCGAAACTGTTATTTGGTAACAACTTTTCCTAAAAAGGAAAGAAGGAATGCCACTTCATTGTAAATTGGAAGATGGGTCGACGGTCTACAGAACAAAATGTGTTGTCCTAGGCCTCTCCGGGGGATCATACTGTGCTACGCCTCGACGAAATCTAGTTATGCGCGAATGGGCTATCTGAGGTATTAAAGCGTGGCCTGAACGTATGGGAACAGGTCAAGGTATGGGAACAGGTCATTCACTCACAGTTCGCGTTAAGGTACCTGATGATCGATCACAGGCTTAATTTTAAAACACACTTGGAGGGCATGGCGTATAAAGCCTCCGTCGCCTCCTGCTGACGAAGGTGGTCAGGTGGTTAGCTTATTTTAGCTTAACGCAGTGACAGTCGCCTCCTGCTGACGAAGGTGGTTACCTTATTCTAGCTTAACGCAGTGACAGTATTGGCAGGCAGCAGCAAGAAAGAGGGCTAACAGCAGAAAATGGAGGGCCGCATACAGACTAAAGCTGGTGACATATCCAAGCGTACATGCGTTGCATTCGTTGACAGATATAATATAGAAGTGTGTGTATTCAAATGCGAGCTGACGGAATATTCTGCGAATGGAAGGCATACCACGCAAAGGTCGGGCTACTTTCAACTTTTTCTGCATTGCCGCATTCGAGATAGCACACACAAGCATAAGCACACAAACACATAAACACGTTACTTAGATTTTCGGGCTATGTGTGAAAGCCGGCACGGAACGCAACCATGTAATTATGTGTCAGAGGGAATTCGACGGATATCATGGAGCCTCTGAATGCAATGCATGTACGCTTGTATATGTCACCAGCTTAAAGCTGGAAACAGATAGTGCGTGCGTACAGTGCTTGCGGCGTATGCGGCGAATTTTCACTGACAGAGAATTGCGTGCTTCCGTCTAGTCTCTTATAAATAACCAAGAAATCTAAGCAACGTGGGCAAATGTCTGTTGTGTATGTTTGTTTAGGTATTTGGAACTATGGTGAAAGCGGTAATGAGGAAAAGTTGGAAGTAGATCAAATTTTGCTTTGCGTGCGTTCTGTTTACAGTTTGCATTTGAATGTACGCACTTCTATCATAACAATCACTGCACGCACCAACGTACGTATGTATCTGCTCCCAGCTTAACCGTCCTTCGCGCGTGATGCGCATACAGGACCATATCCAACGATGCGACGTGCATGATAGCGGGAGTCGTACCCATACAGATACTGCAGAGAAGGCATGCATTTCTGTGATCCAGAATATGTTAGAGGGGAGACAAAGTCAGTGCGGCGGCAGATGACGCACTGCGAGTCTGTACCGTAATGGCAAGGCAAGTGAGACAAGTCTGTTAAGACTCGGTGGGCCCTCAGACTTATCCCAAACGTATATAGATGGGTAATTCTTGGGTCCCTATAATTCAAGTCGAGCCATGTGCCGTGACAAGCCGTTTGAGTTGAGGAAAGTGACGTTTCAGTCGAATTACGACTTTCAGCACAAGGCCAAAAGAGCGGAAGTGCTAAGTTGAGTTTAGGCAGTTCTGTGCTGAAAGTCGAAATTCGATTGAAACGTTACTTTCTTCAACTCAAACAACTTGTGACGCCACATGACTCGACTCTCAGCACAGGGGCCTTAATCTACTACCATCTACCAAGGAAGTTGGAGAAGAAGACTTTGACACTTCGACATAAAAAATTGTGGTTCCATTCTTCCATTAAAAATGTCGGCCTCAAGATTTTAAAACCAGCATGAGAATCGTTAGGCATTATCTAAGCTCTCCTGCCATTTAGGCATGCACAAGCCTTGCGTTTCGCGGTCACGGCAAGCGTGTACAAAATGGGAAGACAAAAACATGTAATATTGCAATAAGATATCTTTGTACCGATTCCTGTATCACCAACTGTAGCATCTTAAAAATGTAATTGGAAAACGATCATTTGTTTTTTTTTTTTGCAAAAATCCAGTTTTGGAAATTGAACTAGCGAGTAATTACTTTGCCAGCGATACCACACCCACAAATATATATTAAACTCTCTTGAGTATTGATCGAATGGAACAAGCGCCCCCCCCCCCTCCTTTATTATTTTTAAAAATCAAAAGGAAGAAAATATTAAATTGAGTGACGTTAATAAATTCTTTTATTTTTTCCTCAATGTTATTAATAGCGCAACAAAATTGAGGGGCTCCTTTCAGCTGGGGGGCTCCTACAAAAACGAAATATTGCGAACCTCATTGAGAAAGTATCTTAAATCGCTACTATTTTCTTCTTTCGGTAAAAGTAAAAATTATTCAAAAAATAGAACACGTGAAAAGACTAATTAATATTTCTTCGAGGTATTTTATTTTTCATTTATTTAATAAAACCATTCACACATATAGGCAATTTACTTCCATATAAATTTCGACTGCTCCTCTAGCGTTTCTTGTATTTTCGTCAGCTCCTCCAATGTTTCCTTGTTTTTCTCAATCAGCCTGTTTAATTGTGCATTGATCCCAATTATCCTTTCGCGTATTCCATTAACAGAGCACCTCTTTAGGTTCTCCTCATTGAAGATATCTTCCTTGATGGCATTGATAAAGATCCACATATCTTGAACATCCCTCTTGGCCAACTCTTGGTAATCGTTCAACTGATTGTCAAGTGTAGTCTTCAGGTTGTCAATTTCATGGATCATTTGGCTTACATCTCCATCATAATTGTCCGGATTGAGTTTTATTTGACTGCACTCCAGATACTTTTGCTGTGATTTCAGCCGAGTCAGCTCGCATATTATTGTTGTGCTTGATTTTTTCTGACTCATTCCTTTTTTTTTGCGTTGCGCGTTTATTAGTTAAGAAGTTATAAAATCTTTGCTAAAGGACGAAATATTTTCTATGTCTGTACAGAATGATTGATTATGATACTCTGGTTGCTAGAGTAATATCGGTGTTTTGGCGTGGCTTCAACTTGAGGGGTCGTTTTTTGTATCTAAGTAGCTTATTTGTTTGATGTAAACAAGTTACTTGCATTTGTCGATCTTTTGTTTTGTTTATAAGTTTCCTGAGTAGCACACCCAGGCATTCTTGCAACTGTTTTAGAACATTCCTCTGCCATACACGGATATTAGTGGATATTTAAATAGAGCTCTTTCAGGTCTACTGCAATCGCAATGATAAAAAAAAGTTTGTACTCTATCAAGGATATATTTTTTCCGACTATTCTATCAGTTTTTCAGTGTGATCCGATAGTAGAATAAGTTTTCGAAAGGCAGACGTAGATATTTATTATTGGCCTTGCAAATCCTACCTCTCCTGAAACTTTGATTCTTTTTAAAAATGACCTCCACTTTTTGATTCGTCGCTCAGGCTATGAAGGATATTTATTGATTGTAATAATAAAGGCGTAGTCTTTCTGATCGTTTGTAGGGGATTCTTTTTAACTCGATAAAAAAAATATTTTGCTGATAGAGACGGGCGAGCCGTCATACAGGTAGCCCTAATAAGGCATCCTGCCGGCTTAACCGGTTAATAATAGGGTGCCATATTTCCGCTTAGGTCGGGTCTTCATCTAGCGGTCGGTGCACCTCCTTATATTAAAATAAATTATAATATTATACGGTATTAGTTTTATTTTTTAAAAATAACTTTTAAACGATATGTTATGAAAATAGCATAAAATCATTTTCTCTATGTTGTAAAGCAAGCTTTAATATCGATTACATCAGGGATTATCTCTGAGCTCTAGTCTACCAGATAAAAAAACATTTGTGATTCTTAAGACCAAAAGTGTGATTAAAAGGACGATGGCCCCCTCTGAAAATCAGTCCAGGAACCGCCCCTGAACCAAATTGCGTTATGTATTTGTTATTATTTATTATTTAGTCAGCCAGTAAACCTGGAGGACCAATATGGCGGTTAACTACATCAATTCATCTCGTTTTTGTAACTGAGTGGCTTAATATATGTAATCAAATTGGATACTTCGTATCATATGGAAATACTACTTTCCGCAAACTCTTATGACTCCGTCATGATCAATGAATGGGGCTTGTAGATCGTGCAATTTCTTCTACCCTAGGTGTCTCCACCATTAGTGTTAAGGCTATTAAGGGCTGCCCTCAAGGTGGAGTCTTATCCCCGCTTCTCTGGTCACTAGTTATGGATGAACTTTTGACCAAAATATCTGAATCTGGTTTCGATGTCATCGGTATGCAGATGATCTTGTCATCATTGTCTCTAGGAAGTTTGATTTGACCATTACAGAGGTCATGAGAACAGCACTCCGCGAAGTTCAAAGATGGTGTACCAAGTGATGAGCAAAAATGGTCTTGCTCTTGCACATTTTTCAAGAACCAAGAACAAGAACAAGACTTAGTTACAAGAACAAGATTAATTGTGCAAGAAGAAGACAAGAACAAGACTAGATTAGTCTTGTCTTAGTCTTGCGTTTGCTCATCACTATGTACCACGGAGGGCTTGTCAATCAACCCAAATAAGGCTGTCCTGGTACCTTTCCCAAACGCAAGAAGGTGGACGTAGGTACTATATGTTTCCAGGGTACCACAGTTGACTACTCAGATTCAGTCAAATATTTGGGAATAAAGTTAGACAAGAGACTGAACTGGAACGCTCAACTTGACTACGTCATCAACAAATCCACAAAGGCCATATGGGCCTGCTAAAGGCTTCTGGGTTAATCATGGGGTCTAATACCGGAGACACACTTGTGGTATAGTAATTACAATATGAGCAATATTGCAATATACTTCAGGTGTGTCTCTATATACTGAGAAAAAATCTCGGTATACACTCAGTATACTCAACATTGAAACTCAATATCCCAATTGAGAAAAACTTCGTGGTATAGCTCAGTATACCCTAGATTTAAACCGAAGAATAGTCTGGGCATAACCCAAAATGATAATTTCGAACAGAATTTTAATTCTTCAATTTTCTATTTCACTTTTATTTTTAATATAAATTAATAATAATTTCACAATAATTCTATTCATATTTAACTTCAATTTAACTGCAGCACAATAATTTTTTTCGATTTGCAAATCTGACAGATAAATGACAACCAAATAACTCAGTATACTAATGCAAGTGTGTCTTCACATTTTTATATTGCATTATGGCAATATTGCAATATCCCGATCTCAATTGCTATACCACAAGTCTGTCTCCGGTATTACACCACAAATGATGTACTGGAAGTATGATACGATCGTTAAACCTGTGGTCACTTATGCCGTAATAGTTTGGTGGCCCAAGACGTCGATCCTCAAGTGCAGCAACCGGCATAAGGCAAGCTTCGTTCTTTTTCCCTGGAGTAACTACACAGCAACATCACCCAGTTGTCGTGAAAACGCGGCAAACACTGGCAACAGTAAGGTGCTGTACTAAATCACTAAACAGCTCTCGGGAGGGCACTCTACTAAAAAACATGCGGTAAAAAGTGCAGTTGGAAGGCTGCTGTGCATCGGCGAGGAGCAGCTTTAAAGATGGAGAGGATACTTGAATGGTTCATTTGCACAGGAGCCTCAAGAAAGCAGCAATAATGCACAGCCAATAAGAATCAACCCTCGTGCACCATCCAAAACAAAAATAGTAACGGTAATTCATGCAATGGCCAATGGTAAAACAGTTGGAAAAGATGGCATCCCGCCAGAACAGTTGAAAGCCGATTCAAGCCTCACAGCAGATGCACTACAGCCAATCCTGGAAATAGCACGGAAACCCTTTACCTTTCCGGAGGATTGGACGGAAGGTATCATAGTTAAAATACCCAAAAAGGGGGACCTAACAACATGTGACAATTGGAGAGGCATCTGTCTATCATCTACTGTGGGTAAAATCTTGTCCCATATATATTAATATCTAGGATAAGAGAGGCAGTAGATCGAACGATTAGAAGGCAGCAGCAAGCTGGAGTCGGAAAGGGCCGCCCTTGCATAGACCATATTATCACCTTGCGAATCATAGTGGAGCAGTTTACTGAATTACAATCCCCCTTTTACCTCGCTTTCGTAGACTATGAGAAAGCGTTTTACTCAGTTAATAGCAGCTTTATATGGCAGGCATTGCGGCAACGTGGACTGCGTGATAAAATAATAGAAGTAATAAAAGCCCTATACAAATGCAGAGTTCTTCACAACCGAAAATTATCCGACGGCTTTGAGGGAAGTTCAGGAGTACGACAAGGATGCCTACTTTCGCCTTTACTATTCCCTATAGTAATAAACCACATCCTTGTCAGCGCTCTAGATACTGGAACAGGCGACATACAATGGTTTTTGCTGGACCGCCTTACGGATCTCGGCTACGCGAATGATATCGGTTTGCTGGCCCACAGACACCAGGACCTCAAAAACATGTTAAGCAATTTGGCAACAGAAAGTAGTCCCGCAGGCTTAAGGCTAAATCCGACTAAAACTAAAGAAATGCGGAAAAATGCAAACACCATTGCACGAACAGCGCTGAATAACCGTGACGTGGAACTGGTCGATAAATTCTGCTACCTCGGTAGTATTCTTACCCAAAATGGCGGTGCAGAAGAAGACGTCAGTTCCAAAATAAATGAAGCACGAAGATCAACGCAAATAACTCAACTACTCAACTAATACCAATCCAACGTTAAGGCAGTTCTTTTGTACGGTTTACGAAACATGAAACACTAAAAATCTGCTGGCAAGATAGAATTCCTAATAAAAAGCTATGGCGCCATGCAGGGCAAGAAAGGATAGACGATCAAATCAGGCGAAGGAAATGGAAATGTATTGGCCCCACCTTATTTTTTTTATTTATTTATTTATTATTATGATTATTATAAGTACAAGTACATTATTTTGTATCATTATAAATAATATTTACAAAATCCCCACTCAGTCAGCGAAGCTGGTATGAGAGTTGGGGAGCGCTTATTAACTAGTTCAAAATCATTTTTAAAAGCTTAGAAGTCCTATTTGAAAAGTGTGAAAAAGTGAAAGAGAAATAAATAAAAATGAATAAATAAATATAGATAGATAAAAATAAATAAATAAGAAAATTGATATATAAAAAATTAATAGATAAAGATTAAAATAAGAATTAAAAAGAATAAATGCAAATAAAAATTAAAGAAATTAAATTAAACAATTAATGAGGCTGAACCTCCTCCATCAGATACTTCTTTAACCTTTTTGTAAACGTTACTAAAGACGGAGCTGATTTGATGTGGTCCGGCAGAGTATTGTAAATTTCCGCCGCAGTATAAAGCAGACCCTTTCTTGTCCTCTCCTCCGTTCTAGGTTGCGTTGGCCTAAAGTTGTTCCTGTTTCTCGTAATGTAGTCGTGTATGCTTGAATATTGCACAATTTCTAAGTTTGATCTCAGATGTTTTTCCTTCAACTTATATACGAACTTTGCCTTTTCCATTCGAATGACTTGGTCCAAAGTTAATTGTCCCGCGAGTCGGTAAACATCTTGAGTGGCTGTACTCCATGGAAGAATATATAGAGCTTTCAGCGCCCTGTTTAACAGAATTTTTACATCTGCGCACACTCGCTGAGAGCACTGCGACCAGTTAAGGATACTAAAACGGACCCTAGATAGGATATGTGCATTATAAACCTGAAGCGCTATTTTCTCCTGGAGTTTGGGGTTTCTTTTGAAAACTCCTATTAGAGGGGCGAAGGTTTTTCCTATTTTTCCTATGTGCTTCCTCCAGTTCAGACCATCATCAATTGAAAGTCCTAGGTAGACAACTTCAGTTGCCCTAGCTATTTTTTCATCGCCTATCTTGACCGTAATTATAATATCTGCCTTATTTTTCTGATGGAATATCATATACTTAGTCTTTTTTTCATTTATCTTTAATTTATTTCCATCCGCCCAGTCCTTGAAGATTTTCAGGTCACTATTTATGCTATTTTCTAGCTCTTCTGCAGTTCTAGCTCGATAAATGAGGTTAGTATCATCTGCAAATATATGGTATTGTCCACTGAGCCTTGAGTATTTGATGTTATTGATGTAGAGCAAATATAGAAGTGGTCCCAATATGGAGCCTTGGGGAACTCCAGTTGTGAGCACTAGTTGATCACTCGAGACACCATTAACTCTTGTAGATACGTGCCTCCCAGTAAGATAGCTCCTCAGCAAATCATTCGACGAGCCCCTTATTCCAAGGTTGAAGAGGATACTTAGTAGGACGTCATGATGCACTGTATCAAATGCCTTTTTAAGATCGATGAATACTGCCCCTGCATAGTAACCTGCATCAAGATAACTGTTTATTAGGTTCAGGCTTTCCGAAGCAGCCAGTTCGGCGCTACTGCGTTCTTGAAAACCGAACTGCTTACTGTCTAGACCTCCATTTCTAGCGATAAAATTTCTTATTCTTTTCTCAAAGATTTTTTCATAAATTTTTCCACGTTGCTTATGAGTGCTATGGGCCTGTAATTATTCATGTCAGCCGAGTCTCCTCCTTTCAGAATAGGTGTTACAATCGTATCCTTGAGGCAGCTAGGGAAAGTGCCACTACTCATTGCCTCATTTATAAGGTTAGTGAGGGGTTTCTTAATGATGTCTATAACATCGACTATGTCTTAGAAATAGAAATAGAAATTCCATCTTTACCAGGAGCAGCATTCTTTTTTAAATTCAGAGCAACACGTTCTACCTCATCCATGCTGGTAGGATTCATAAAGATTGAGTTAGTTGCCATTGGCGTATCTACAGGTAGCTTGATAGGTATATCCGCCTGGATAGACTTACCAATTCCATTAAAGTAGGTGTTGAAACAAGTTGCAATGTTACCCGCACTCTCAATTGCCTTGCCATTTACTATAATTTTCTGTAGATCACTTTTCGATTTTGTTTCTTGCTTGTTTATTATGTCCTTATTTATTACTTTCCATAGCTTTCTGGTGTCCCTCCCGGCATGTGATATTCTATCATTTATGTAATTATCCTTGGCTACTCTTACTTCCATTGTAACCTTGTTGCGTATTCTCTTATATTCGGCGCACAAAACGTGATCATTTGGTTTCTTTTTCATTTGAGAGTATAAGGAATCTCTCTCTTTTATTCCCATAATAATTTCGCTCGTTATCCAGCTATTAGATCGCGTTCTAACTTTTTTGTGGATGGAGCTAAGTGATTTGGCTTTTTGTAACACATCTACAATATTGTTAATTTTAGGGTTTTCTATCCTAGCGAGCAGTTTTTTCACATGGAATCTATACTTGCCTTTAATTTTTAATGTAATTTTAGATGTGGTCATAGGTTTTTTGATTACATTGTTTTTGGAGATGTGAATTATCATGTATCGATGGTCTGATATCGCAGTTGTTTGTAAGAAAGTATTTATTGTATAGATCTGAGAAAGATCTGTAAAACAGTGATCAATGATTGAATGCGTATTTTTATCTTGCCTTATATAATGTTCGGTTTCAGTTTTGTTTAGTATTCTGTAGTTGTTAGCAGAGGTCATATTACGTAACATATTTGCCATGTTATCGTTTTTTAGTAAATCAATGTTAGTATCACCTATAAACATTAGGTCCTTGTAGAGGTCAAGTTTGCTTTCCAAGTATTGTAGGAAGTCCACAGTATTAACATTAGGAGGTCTGTACATAGTCATAATATTCAGAGTTTTTCCATCAAGAGTTTTTATTTCGATTACAATAGTATTATATTTATCACCATCGCCGTTAAAAGCTACTCTATAATCTAGACCATTTTTAACATATATAGCAGAACCGCCACCTCTAGAGCTATCCCTACAATTGAATTCTGCTGAAAAACCCTGCAAGTTAAAGTAGCAAGTTTCATCTGAATAAAGCCAAGTCTCATTTAAAACCATTATCTGTACCTCTTTGTGTTTAGCTGAAAGTGCTTGTAGTTCATGTAGTTTGTTTCTCAAACTTCGAATATTTAAGAATAACAAGTTTGCCACGCGATAACGAAAATCTAGCCAAACAAGCCCTTTACTGGAATCCGCAAGGATCCCGTCGAGTCGAAAGACCCAGAACTTCGTGGAGGAGAACCCTATTAGCAGAGGCCCCAACAACTAGGAGATGCTAGTCGGAGCAGAGAGCTGTCGCACAAAACCGAGTCCGCTGGACACCGTCTAAACAGGATCTTTGAGTGACTCTTCCTGCCCGGAAATTTTTGTTGGGCTTTTCTGTAGCACTTTTTTTTCACAACGTCATATCAGAGGTGAAGATATATAAAGAACTGATCTAACTGAGAACCGATCTCTTGTTAATCGCCCTGCCGAAACCCTTCAATCATTGCGCATTAGGTGAGTTTTCTAGACGTAACACACTTTTCGAACGCCAACACGGCTTTAAACATTTGTTTAAGATTCGACATTGAACATCAATCCCTACTAAACGAACCCAAAACATATAAATACAATATATATTTACCATAAAAAATCGAAATTAACTTTTAACAATGTCTACTTAAAAATCATTAAAGACTCTTTAGGAGATAGCGCAATAAATGTGTATAAGAAAGTTCACAAAATTACGGACAACGAAATCTCAAATCAAACAAGACTTTAGTGTTGTACACTTAAGTAAAGAGGAAGGGGCCGTAATACTACACAAAGTTTAATGCTTTTACGATAGTCTGAAAATATATAAAATCATAAAACGATAAGAGGAAGAGAAGAGCATCGCGCATCGTTCGGTGTGTTGTCTGGGATTGTCCATTTTCGAGTTTCCGTTAATATTGCACACACAGGTTTCTCGTTATTGTGTCGTCCATAAAATTCAATTTTAAAAGACAGTATTGGATGGCCGGATGGATTTTAGTGAATTGTAAGGATTAGAGACTTATAAGGACACGCTCCTTGCTGAAATGAACTGAAAAAATTAATAAAAAAAACTTTCGAACGTTCCTCGAATTTCTGACGTTTCAAGTCACACGCCTACTTCTACTCTTCCACCCACAGCTATTTGCGCGAGTGTGTGAATAAATTTCATGAAGAACTGTCAAAATTTTTTTTGACATTTAACTTTTCTATGAAGAAAAAAGATGAAGTTTACGCACACATTTACTAAAAACAGCACATTCTTGAATGGGAAAAACAAGAAATTTCGTGTTGAAAATAATTTTTTTTCTTCTCATTCTTATTGGAATTTGCGTCTTCCAAGTTGCTACAGGCGCAAGATTTTCGTGAGGTAGCAGCAGGTCTTGAGCGCTGCTTTCACGTAAACAACATCTGCGACAGCAGCAGCATAAAGACGAGGAGGTGCCCCATAGAGGAGTAAGTATCTTCTTACCTTTGATTTAGTGACGATGTTCGATGCGAGCCTGACAACAGCGAAATTTCCTTTTCCGATTGTTTTTTCCAGCTCATAATATCCAACGCGTACTAATTTATCTACAGCAATATTATTTGTAGATGGTATCTTATAATTTTCAGCCATCTCGTTGGCCATTCCTTATCGGATATAATTGGAAATAAAAAAAAACACAAAAAAAACTTTTCTTCCAGCCAAAGGCCACCACCACCAACACTTAAAACTCGCTACATGCAAACACACAACTGGTTGCTAAAAATTTTCACTTTTTTCCTTTTTTTTAAATAATAAACCTTTTCTTCCCCCCGTTGATTTTTTATTTAGGTAAAAACACTTTTTAAATCCAATTGTTTTCCTGGCTATTCCCACATTTTTGATATAATATTTTAATTTTCCCTTTTTGTAATTTCTTCATTCGCATGAATGGAAAATTTCACGGCAAACGTCACTTAAAAACGGAGAACGATGAGAAGAAAATTCGCCGATTTTTTATACACACACGAAATTCGCCCGGAATTTCACCTTAAATATTGATTATTATTAAAGGTATTTCTTTTTTTTATCTTATTTCACATAAACTTTATCAATTTTAAAATTACAAAACATTTAAATTCTTTATTAATAATTTTTTTTTCTTCACATTTTTAAACACACAAAAATTCCCCCCGTCCAAAGACACAGTAATCTCCTCGCTAGTGGTTCCGCGACGAATAAATGCAGATGGCGGCACTCTGCATCACCACTGAAGTTTAATTAAAAACAAATGATATGTACTTTTTATATGGATAGAACTTAGCGAAAACTTAGCGAATAGCAATTTTTTTTTAGATTTTCATAAAAAATCCGTTACCAACAACCGCAATACTATAAAATATTACTAAATTCCACTATTTTCTTTAATATTAATAAATATAATGATAAAATCCATGATATTATTAATAAATTGAACGATTTTATCATGAATGAACCACAATTTTAACAAGCACCATCCACAACGCGCATATTGATTGCAAGAAAGGGAAAAATCATTCATGCCTTTGACGTCATTGATAAAACTTTGTGCCTTTTACGGAAAAAACAAGGGACTGCTTCTTGATATGTGCGTATTTTATTACAATCACGCGCAGTTAGCATCATCGAGAAACTCCTTATGATGATTACGTTTTCTATCAATACAGCAGCATCATCACCACTCAAGAGCTCAGCAGACTGCAGGTACACTTTCATCCTTCGATAATTTTCGCTCCTTCCAGTAGTCTTTGCTTTAGAGGTGGTCGAAGGTGGATTTTCTTTTTTGTCAATCAAAGCGGCACCGCTGTGTAGGTCTGGCGATATCGGGGCTGTGGGGTCATTATTTTGTGCTACAGAAAGGGATTCTGCCCCATGGAAACATGAGAAGAGTCTCGTTTGGCAGAGGCGTACAGCGTTGATCAAAAACTTTTTTATTGTGTATAATTGCCAATTTTTAGGCGTATGAAGCAATTGTACAGTTGTTACGCTTTTTATGTTAATTAACCAGAAAAGGCAATTTAAAGAAAAACATTTTATTTCTCCTACTTTTTGTCGAAATGTTAAGTTTTATTAGAGTTTAAAATTCGACTAAGAAATTTTATTAGCTTCATTATAAGGTTGGAAGATTAGTTAAATGCACACTCCTAAAAGTATGCTTTTCCTTTAACGGCTCTACAACCGGGATCCGATCGAGGCATCGCAACTGTTCTCTCCACCGGTTCTAAGCCGATGTCATCCAGTTCCCGATTCTGAGCCCAAACGGTCAGTCCTTATATTGTGGTAGAAATGAACTGAAAGCCGTAGGAGTGGCGTTGGCGTAATACTCACCAATGAAGACAGGTCCAGCCTCATTAGCTGGTCACCAGTGCGTAACCATACAGCTGCGTACCAGACTAAGAAGTACTACGGTAAGCCAATGCTATGCTCCAACTGAAGACGCAGAAGATGAAGATGATAGCAGTACCCACCCAGAAAATTCGAGAGTAAGTAGTCCTAATTTGAAGACATATGCCGATTTAACTTCGAACTATCGATTTTATTCAATGTTGTTTTATTAAAACTCCTCGAGTCAATCAATTTTTTTTATTTTCGTTCGATGGAAGGTGAAACAGCTAAAATGAGCTACCACTCCTGTATCCCGGTTGTGTATGTACTTTTTATTTTACCCCACCCATCCTATTTACTGATCATGTCTGCTAGGATGTTTTTCGGTGGTGGTGGTGGCGCTTCAGCTATTGGATGTAGTTAAGCCTTATATTCGCCGAATACCACATAAAACGCCTGCGTGTAAAATTCTCAATTGTTTTGGCGCACCCTATTGTATGTGGTCATCCATTTTCTGTTGTTAGCCGTCCTTTTAAACACTGCTGCCCACACTGGCGCTGCCTAAAGTAAGACTGAGCTAAACAGAATCGCTCACTCTAGGGCCCCCACCTGGGCCCAACACGATCCGCCGGCACTGGAGCACACAATTGGAAACAAGGCCTAAGCCAAGTTACCAATAACAATGGTGAGCTTTTCGTTGACTTTTGTAGTTCCCACCATGGTAGGTGGAACTTACTTTTGTCACAAGAAGATACACAAAGAGACCTGGGTATCGCCCGATTGTAGAACGAGAAATCAGATAAATCACGTGGCCGTCAGCCGCAGATGGAGAACTATTCCAGAGGATGTCAGGAGCTTTAGGGGAGCATACACTGGAAGCGACCACCATTTGGTTGTAGCAACTATTCGCCTTAAAATCGCCGCAATCAGAAACGTGCAACATGATGCTAGAACCCGTAGACGGTTTAACGTAGACCTTCTGCGGTAGAGCGTTAAAAAGCGAAAATGGAAACCTGCAATATTAAACCATCACACGTTTCACCAATCCTGGAAATAGCATGGAACACCTGTACCTTTCCGGAGGGTTGGACGGAAGGTATCAAACAAAATTCTAAAAAAGGGGACCTAACAATATGTGATAATTGGAGAGGCATCTGTCTATTTTTTTTACTGTGGGTAAAATCTTGACCGATATTACATATATTATCAAGGATAAGAGAGGCAGTAGACCGAACGCTTAGACGACAGTAGGTTGGATTCGGAAAGGGCCGCTATATTAACACCTTGCGAAACATAGTGGAGCAGTCTACTGAATTACGATTTCCCCTCTACCTTGCTTTTGTAGACTATGAGAAAGCGTTCGACTCGGTCAAAAGGAGCTTTATATGGCAGGCACTAGGGCAACGTGGACTGCCTGATAAAGAAATAGAATGGATAAAAGCCCTATACAACAATGCCAATTGTGGAGTTCTCCATAACGGAAAATTATCCGATAGCTTTAAGGTGAGTTCAGGAGTATGATAAGGATACCTTAAGGATCTCGACTACGCGGATGATATCTGTTTGCTGGAACACAGACATCAGGACCTAAAAGACATGTTGAACACTTTGGCAACAGAAAGTAGTCCAGCAGGCTTGACGCTAAATCCGTCTAAAACTAAAGAAATGCGGATAAATGCAAACACCATTGAACTACGCTGAATAACCGTGACGTGGAACTGGTCGATAAATTCTGCTACCTCGGTAGTATTATTACCGAAAATGGTGGGGCAGTAGAAGATGTCAGTTCCAGAATAAAGCACGAGGCGCATATGCATGCCTGTTCCGCATATGGAGATCAACGGAGATCTCAACTAACACCAAATTGCGGCTGTTCAACTCCAACGTTAAGGAGAAACATGGAAATTCACCCAATTCATCACAGGGCGCCTACAAGTCTTCATCAATAGATGCCTGCGTCGTATCCTAAAAATCCGCTGGCAGGATAGAATTTCAAACGAAGAACTATGGCGCCGTGCCGGCCAAGAAAGGATAGACGACCAAATCAAGTGAAAAAAATGAAATTGGATTGGCCACACCTTGCAACGCAAAAACGAGAATCTAACCAAACAGGCCCTTGACTGGAATCCGCAAGGATGACTTCACTTCGGTAGTCTAGGAGTAAGGCGCCTGACTACTATCCCAGAGGTCCCGGGTTCGATTCCCGGCGGTGCCACGGTCCTAGCTTTTCCCAATTTCCCACCTACATAACTTTCCTTCTTTCTTCTTCCCTCTTTGCATTCCTGATTCCTTCTGTCATAGCCTTCACTAGTTCTTCCCCGCTCCACCAAGCGCATGACATCGGTTGGTTGATGAGATCCAACTCGTTTCAGGAGGCATAACACTCCAGCGAGTTGTTCTCGATGCCCCGATGTCAGAGTCGCGTAATGGTTGGGAGTAGGTGAAATAAAAAAATACCGCAGCTAGGTTGTGACAGCTCTTTCCTTCACTTCTCTCTCTATCTTCCGACTAGAGCTGCTGTTCGACATTTCAAAAATAAAATACATGGTCGACAGTACAAAGGGGCCTTCCCTAAGTCTCTAGTGTGTCACATAAAAAAAAAAATCCCACTTTGAATTGTTCATTGTTAACATTAAAACAAATGTCAAAGAGTTGTTTTTATTCTTCTTAACTATCGCTAACCATACTCCCGAGCAGGATTAAAATTTAACTACACCATGGTTGAACGACAAAAAGTAATGCTCGTGGTTATATTGTAGTTAAACACGAAGTTTAATTAAATTACACGATGCACTTTAGTTGTAAAAAAAAATGAAAACAACTTGGTTAGAAGGGTGCAATACTCCCCAAGTTGATCTGTACTGTTTATTTGGGAATAAAAGCGAGATTTAGATCTAACTATACCATAGTAACTAACCAGGCGGCACGAAAGAGCACCCGAAGGTTTGCGTGGTGGAGCATTTTTTCTTGCTTCTCCACTCTAGAATGAGTTCACTGTCGTTATTAATAGAATTGAACATTAGTTCACGGTCGTCAAGACAGGGTCTGGCACGTGTCTGTTTTGTATCGAACCCCTAAAAGTAACGCAGGGTACCGTCGTCAGTGAAGCGGAGAGGTCGGTTGGAGGGGATTGAAAGTAGGTCATTTATAAAAATAAGAAATAGGACAGGTGATAAAATAGACCCCTGGGAGACCCCCGCAGAGATCGGGTGGGATGCGGATTTGACGCCATCCAATTCCACCTTGATTGAACAGCCGGAAAGGAACCTCTCGATCCACTTCTGTAGAAGTGAAACTACTCCAATAGCTTCGAGTTTAGTTAATAGGGCTGAATGCCCAACTCTTGGAGATATCCAGAGCAACCAGACTAGACTCACCAGATCCACGAAGACTTCGTTTGAGGTATTCTGTAAGACAAACTAAAAGATCACCAGTGGATCTTTTTTGTCGGAAGCCATATTGTTTGTCGTTAATGAGTAGTCTGGATTCTAGATACCCCATAAGTTTTTTGTTGATTATCATCTCCATGGTTTTGGAGAGAATAGAAGTAATTGCTATTGGACGGTAATTAGAGGGATTGCTGGAGTCACCTTTTTTCGGTATGGGTTGAAGTTGGGCAAGTTTCCAAGGGTCAGGATAAACTCCAGAGAAGTATGATAGGGCAAACAAAAAGTTTGCGCAGAGGTTTAGCCAAAGGTGAGGCGCATTGTTTTAAGACGATAGGAGGTATATTATCGGGTCCAATTGAATTGTTGGCATCGAGCGTCTTGAGACACCTGTACACCTCGCGAGTTCTGAGGAATACCCTGTCCATTGAATGGGCGTTGTGCTCGGAAGCAGGGAGTAACATAACAGTTTCGGGTAAAGAAGTATTTGAAGTGAATAGAGGTGCTAATAAATCGGCCTTGAATTTGCTGTCTGTTATCACCATCTCATTATGGATAAAGGAAGAGGTTGAAGTTGTAGTGAAATTCTTCTTGATGGAACTTACCAAGGATCAGAAGTTTTTGCTACCAGAGGTTGCATTAAGAAGTTTACTTCTCAATTTATTGTCAAATAAGGTTTTGACTTTCCTGATGATGGTTTTACAGGAATTTCTTAGTTGTATGTACTCTAAAGGGAGCGATTCACTCGGGAAACTCTTGTACGGTCGAAAGACGGCCTCTTCAGTTTTTATTTCATTCATACACTCCAACCATTCCTTGGGCTTAGGCTTCACAGATTTGGGCAGAATGGGGAATGAACAAATGCATTTCTGCCTGTATGATCCTGGTGATACGGATAGCGGCAGAATTGACGTTTTTACTTCGGGGTCTCAGTCAGCAGATTGGAAAAAATGAATAAGCCTCAGCCAATCGGCCTTACCATAATGCCACACAGTTCTCTTAACTGGTTTGGGAGGTGTGGCAAATTTGAATGGGAAGTTAGCGCTGACTAGGCAGTGGTCCGAATTGGCGCGAGAGGTGAATTGCCTTCGACGGAGTAACGCGCTGGATGAGAAGTTAGAAAAAGATCAAGGAGATAGGTTCCTTTATTGATTGATGTAACTAACTGCGACTGAAAAATGAACCTAAAATTGAGGTTATGTGCATGTTTTGTTATTATTTACAACGAAGTTCGTTAGTTTTTTTGGTATTGGTTATTAAAAGAGATATTAAAAAATTTAACATGGCACAACGTAACATAAAAAAATTATCCTTTGTCGCGAAAAATTTCACCAAACCAAAATGACAACTAAAAACTCAAGTTCATATAACACTGGCTAAAGAATATCGAGGGCGACCTAAAGAATCAAAGATTATCAGTCTCGAGACGTTGCCAAAAATCGACAAGAATGGAAACTAATCGTGAGTAGAGTTTGAGACCCAGCGGCACCGACAGCAGCATTTCCGTTGTGGGGAAGTCCCGCTTGGACCGCCAGCTAACGGATCAAAGAAGAAGAAGAGAAATAAAGTCCCTTCTGACGTCTAAGCAAGGCGCAACATTTTCACTCTTGTACCTCCGCCAGTGTGCCGGGTTTTAGCTGTGTGAATGAACTCAGTTCAACCTACCTATTTTCGTTGAGCTGAGCAGAATTGAAAATCTTTAACGAAAAGTCTTAACTGTGTCTGTTTCCATGACGTATAACTCGAGCTTAACTCTAGTTGAACTCTTGTGGAATCTCAGAATAGGCGACGTTTTTCTTGCAACGGCGGCTTTTATGTAGCGTTTTTATTATCATGAGTCAAAAGCAAAAAAAAAAATAATAAGAAAAGAAATAGACGTATTTGGGTGCGACCTTTGTTAGCAAGATGACAGAGGTTTCGAAGCTCTGGATATGAAGTTGCTCCAAGAACACGCTTAAATAAAGATTTTCCATGATTGCGATTACAAAAATGGCAGCGGCAATTGTGTTCACGGTTCATGGACGCGCATATGGTGTTTAACCTGGGATAGTTGCAAGGAGTTGGTCAAGCTCATAACCACGGTATACAGAAACAAGGTAATGTAAAAGACTGTATACCGCAAGACGATATTTTCGTAAGACGACATCGCGTGGGGCCCGCTATCCATATAAAATCGAAGCTGTTGTTGGTTAGGCTCACTGACATATAGTAACCATACTATATGTCAGCGGTTGGGCTGCATTAGGACTGACGTCAATAGGCGCTCATTTTTTACGGTATTCGAAGCTGTCGTCTCTTTTACATTATCTTATGTTTCTGTATATCGTGGCTTATAACCAGTATATTCAAATAATCATGATTACGAATGTATACCAACATGATATCCTCGTGCCATTTTTATGCTACCCCAACTTTTAAAAAATAGCCTTGAGATTTTACTTACGCACAACACAAAATATGTCTACGCCCTTGAATTATTACTGGATGAAATATTTGCCCGGGAGAGCAAATACGCGTCAGAGTGGTGTTCCTACTACTATACACAGAATTCCACAGCATCCTCCCACACTGCTGTACCATTAGCTATCTACATCACAGGAGAAAGTCATTCATAAAATTTCCAGAAGACTCAATGAGCCGAATTCCCTTGTTGGCCCGATAATGGAGCCAAGCCACGATGGAGAACAAAACTTCGGGAGTTCACTTTTTTTCGTTTTCCTTCTAAATGTATAACAGGAGCCCTATAGCTATGCATTCGGGGGATAGAAATCCGCTGCATAAAGGCCCCCATACACGGTCAAATTGGCTGTACAACCAGATTTTCATCAAACCTATAAGCGCAATGTATTTTGATCGGCCGACCGGCCCACAATCGATAGTTTTGGTTGTACAACCGCACTTCGCTGTACAACCAATTGGACCGTGTATGGGGGCCTTAATTCGTAACGTTTGACCCTGACCTTGACCAAACAATTGCGCACTCGTCTCCAGCTAGAGGGAAGGACATGGGAAAAGGATGCCGGGCAAGAAAAGATGTGAATGAAATTTTCCTCCAAAGTCGTAATATTTCGTATCTGGAAAATATTTGGGATTTCTCCAAATATAGATTGACGGGCAGCTTCAAATAGAAAAGCAGCGGAGGGAACGGGGCAAGGGGGACTTTTAAATTTGATTAGAATGACATTGTGAATGAGGAGGTCCTATTTCAGTACACGAGATTCGATTGTGACGTCAGTGCCCGAAATATTTCATTCATAAGATCAGGACGGAAGAGCCGAGGCTTCAGGTGCTTCCATTCATATAATGCTATTTCACCTGAATTGGTAATGCCCTCGAGTGGATGATTATAGATGAATGGCTGGGCATTATAGGATTATCATTATTTGTTGGAACTAATGCTTAATTATTATTCTCAGCTGCTGGGCGCTTGTACGATGCTATATTTTGCCTCCGACTATTTCTAATTGCTGCGATTTTAGATGTCGATTGAATCATGGGATTTTATAGGATAATTTTTATTGTCATGAAAATTATTCTCCTTCGGGACATGCTACTATCAATAAGGATAAAAAATAGCTGAACATTTATAAAACTATTGTCTTAACAAATCTACAAGGTCTTGAATATTTAATTCCCTATACGGGGCCTCGGTCGTCTGGCTCCCACCCCAGAGGTCCCGGGTTCGAATCCCGGCCAGCCCCACGGTCCATCGCCTTTTCCACTTTCCCACCTACATAGATTTCCTTCTCTCTTCTTTCCTCTCTACTCTACATTCCTGATTCCTCCTGTCATAGCCTTCCTTAGCCCTTCACGCTCCACCAAAGCGCATGTCATGCATGTCGCATGTTGTGATGAGATTCAACTCGTTTCAGGAGGCGAGTTGCTTCTCGATGTACGATTAGTCCAGTAAATAGGTACCTACTTTTTCATACTTCCATATATAAATTTTGAGGTAACTTTTGAGGTGTAATAAATCCATAAATATCAACTTTATAGAAAAAAGTAAAGGCAACAAATGTGGGCAATGATGAGCGCAACACACGATATAATCAGTTTGGAAATGAAACGGGGAAAGAAAAAGATAGGAATTTTTTTTTTAATTTACTTTTTGCGACATTTAAAGCGCTATAACTCGTGAAATATTAGCCCTATGTAAAAATGATAAAAGCAAAAATTATAGATAATCGTGTGTTCTATAAGTCTTAGGAAGGACTTTTTTATGGCGGGCTAACCGTTAACGAATTATAGTGCAAAGAAAGTGATATATAAAGTTTGAAGCACTATAACTCCGAACATATTGACTTTACAAAAAAAATTTCTGAACAAAAAAGTTAAATCACTTAATTATATACAAAAAAGATTATTTACATTTTTGTCGTAAAATGCATAGTTTCTGAGATATAGAATTAAACGCGTTTCCCTTTATTGTAAGTGAAGCATAAGGGTGGGGATGACGCCATTTTGAATTTAAGCTCATAAAAATATGTCAAAACATTTGGTAAGAAAAAATCGCGTGCGGTATTTTTTGCATTACGAAGGCCTTTTTTTCGACCTATTTACTGGACTAGATGTCCAATAGTTAGAGGTAGGTGGACTAAAAATATTTCGGGTAGGTTGTAGCAGTTCCATCCTTCCCGACTAGAGCTGTTGTTCGACATTGCACTCTATATGAAGAAAATAGATCGTCGACGGTATAAAGGGCCTTTCGTGAGACTCTAGTCTTTCACATAAAAAAATACAGGAGGTGGTGCAGTACTCGGGCGGTGGCTTTAAGGACATTTATAATATTTTTTTTTTGTTAAGATATTTTGCTATTATGATGTACATCATTTTTTAAGAAAGGAAAAATAGGTTATTCTGTTATTTTACTTTTTATTTACACAACTTGACACTATAAAATATACGACAAGATCCGAGAATCAGAGTCTCATAGTTTCGAAGGCCGAAACTAGACAATTTTTTAAAATTTTTAAGATTTCAATTTCATCGTATTGTGGTGATTTATGCGTCATCTGTTGGAAGTTTGAAACAACGGTTACTTCTGCGTTCCTTTTCTACTATTTAGTACTTGTGAGCAGAACAGAAAAGGAATGCAAAATTTTCTGATTTGAGTAAAATCTCACTTGAAATTTTTGACGTTACTTTAAACTTTACAAATAAAAAATTCTTAAAAGAAGAATTTGTGACACAATGGAGAAATTAATGCGATAATTTCTAAAGTAAAACGAAAGATAATAATTTTTGATAATTATACGACTGAAGTTTTATTTATGGACGTTTTTATATGAGTAAATCAGCTCGACACAAATAAAAGCCATCTAGCGGGTAATGGCGTTAGTGAAAATAATTCACAATAGACTCGAAATGGCCGCTTTCCCCCTAGCGGATTTCAATTGTGTAATTGCAAGTGCTATCTACTCGTTTATTACTATGATTACATGCCGGATCGAAGACTTGACTTGAGATCCAACTGACAGTTTAATCCGCGGCGAAAGTTCACCAGCTTGAGAGCTTGACTTCAAGCCGGCTTGAAATATATTTGACACTTCGCATAAGTTTGCTTCGAAATGCGTGATGGAACAAACGATTTTTTCTCATTTATGTGCAGCTTAAATAAATAAAATAAATTTATTAAGTGAATTGCATCAGAAGTGAAATGTACAACCAACGGAGAACTAATTTCAAAACTCAAGCGCTGAAGCAGGGGTTACATGGCCAATTTCAAGTCGATCCGACAAATTTTTCGGATCTACTTGAGTCAAGCTTACTTGAAGTCGATCTGAGGTTACATGACTTTCAAGTCTACTTGAAGCCGACTTCAAGTATGCATGTAATCATAGTAAATAAGAGCAAGTGTAGTTGCTAGTACCCAAGTGTAAAAAATAGTAAAAATTAGCAGAAAAGGAACGCAGGACATTGTTAGGATTTGAATTAACGATTTATATACTAAACCAACATGGCGCCATCTATTAGCCTAGATTGGAAATGAATGGGCAAAGCTTCGAATTGGAGCGTGGACTTTGCCCGTCGAAAGTTGGGGCTGCAGTTTCCTAACTCTGATGACTTGGTGCGTTGCGGGCGTTGGGTGATAAATCTTTACCCTCTCCAGGCGGGCTCTGACGGTTTCTAGTTCCATCTTTACCTTTTATTTGTTTTCTTTTATCGTATTTTCGAGTTTTTCCAGATCATTCTTTACATGTTCTATTTTGTTTTCTAGCGTTTTGTCGACAGAAATTGGCATTAATTCGATTTTCTAATCTATCTGGTTCCTTTGTTCTTCCACAAACTCTTCAGTTCTGCTAATGATCGTTCATGTACCACTGCCGACAATTTCCGTTCATATTTCAACGCCAACACTTCAGCCATGAGATCATTCATCTCTGCTGTCGCTTCCTTCCTCTCTGCTGATGCACGTTTTTGCGCTCCCTTTATTTCTGCCGATGCTCGGTGTTGTAGTTTCTAGCGTTCTTGCGCTTCCTTCATCACCATCCTGGCCTCGGTAGCCTAGGGAGTAAGGCGTCTGGCTACGAGTCTCGTTTGTACTCTTATCAAGAGCAGACAGACTGTGCGTTGAGACTAGAGGTCGCGAAAAAGTCGGTGTTTTTTAAGAATTACGGTTCAATTCCAGTGCGTTATATAAAGTTTTTATAAAAAAAGTGTTAAATAGATTTCCTTTTTTTCCTTTCTAAATTTTAAAGAAAATAACTTTTGAGACGAAACAATTAGAGAAATAGAGGACAAAAGTCCTAGTGTAGAGCATGTACACGGAAGTGTCATGTCTCAAAAAAATAATATAAAAAGTGCCGCTGGCGCTAGTGATAATGACACAATAACAGTGATAACAAACCAGAAAAACAAGGACCAAGAAGGCCATAAAGTTACAAGTGATAGTGACAAAACTAATAAAGAACGGCGCCCTGTAAACAAAAGACGCCGAAAAATCAAAATCGTGCCGAATTTACTGCAGCGAACGAAAGGCAACAACAACGCCCAGAAAAAAAGTCCCACAGCGTCTGGGTCTGGAACAACGGCCACTTGCACCGTTGTGATGACTGATTCCGACGAAGAGTCATCATCCTACGATTCTGTCCCAGGCAAATATAAAGGCCTGGGCAACAGCTTCAAAGAACTGGCCACAGACAATAATGAGGATGAAGTTAGGCTAGAAAAAATGATTGAGGAGCTAAAGGAAAAAAATTTTCCCAGGCTCCCAAAACCAAAAGCAGCAACAACTCAGCAACGGCAAAGCCTGAAGCAGCAAGCCCCGCAGCAACAACAACAAAAGCAACACCAACAGCAGCCCCAACAACAGCAGCAGCAGCAACAGCAGCAGCAACAGCAGCAGCAGAAACAACATAAAAAAAAAGAGAGAATCCCGCCGATCAACATCTTCCACCAGCAACCAATGGACACAATAAGGTTAGCGAAGCAGGTGCTTAAGCACACTAACTTTTTTATAAAAAGGCTTAGTGGGATTAAGCACTGCTTAGTTTTAAATAGTTTAGGAGATTTTAATAAAATGAAAACAATATTAGAAAGGGCGAATACGCAATTTTTTACTTTCACTGCAAAAAGTGAAAAATTGCAAAGCGTCCTCTTAAAAGGTCTCGATCCCGACTCTGACACCCAGGAGCTCTTGAATGAACTCCAATCTCTCGAAGTCGAGAATTTAAAATTTGCCGCGGTAAAAAAATTCAGCATGACTTACTCGCGCCAAACTGAGAGGCAGCTCCCCATATTCTTGGTACAACTGACTCCCGAAAGCCGGTTGGATAACCTAAAAAAGATTAGGTATCTCAACTTTCATGTGGTAAGTTGGGAAAAAATAAATAAAAAAGCAGACATCCTGCAATGTATGCGCTGCCAAAGGTTTGGACATGCCGCAGCTAACTGCCAAATGGCTTTTAGATGCGTCAAATGTGAGAAAACCCACAATCAAGGCGAATGTCCTCTGGGGAGGGAAAAAGTCGAGGATAAAAACAAGTTGTTCTGTGTGCTCTGCAGATCTAATGGACATCCTGCTAATTATAGAGGATGCCCTAAATATGCAGAGTTCAAGCAACGTATTAAGGCGCGTAAAGAACAAATACAGGCCCAACAAGACCGTAAGGGGCAAATGTTTAAAAATTTAGTTGTACCTGGTATGTCCTTCGCCCAAATGGCGGCTGGAGCCCAGACAACCAAACAGCAAGCCCCAAAAGCTGCGCCTGCAGCAAGTTCTGGGGACAGCGAGCTGAAAGCGGTGCTCTTATCCATCCAAGGGCAAATCGCCCAGCTACAAAGACAACTAAACGAGCAAAATGCCCGTTTAGACTTAGTATATTCCTTCTTTACGACAGAAACCATCTCTGGGTAAGCTGTTTAATGGCTTTACGCAGGGAGGACACGATCAAGGCCATTGCGGTGAATGTCAATTCGTTGATAAGAAACGAGAGAAGGGCGAATTTACTGACCCTTTTGCAAAACGAAAATCCTGATGTGCTTCTTGCTAGTGAAACCAAACTAAGCGAGAAGCACAAAGTGGATTACAAAGATTATGTGGTAATTAGGAGAGATAGACCGAATGCCACACAAGCTGGGGGCCTACTAGTACTAGTAAAGACCACCCTTAAACACAAGATCATGTATAGCAGGGACATCGCAAAGTTTCGGGTGTTAGAAGCGTGCGTTATATACCTCCCTCTGTCTAGTGGCAGAAGGCTGTATATAATTGCCGCGTACGCACCCCAAACCTCCCAATCCAGACTATTTATAGAGGAAATGAGCTCTCTTTTTCAAACTCTCCACCTGGAGTCGGAGCAAAATTTTTACTTATTGGCCGGAGATTTAAACGCACGCCACGAAGCATGGGGAAATCAAACGGCTAACATCAGGGGCAACCAACTGAATGACTGGTTGGCTCAGAACAGAATTCAGCGAAAAGTAAATCTTTACGCTACGGACATGCCATCATACCCAAATGGCGGTTCTTTTCTGGATATATGCTTGTTAGACTCTCGGATGGCCGTACTAGGGGTAAACACAAACGTGACAAACTGTCTAACGACAGTGCCGTACGACAGCGACCACCAAGGACTGGAAATAACAGTACAAGTCCCTGACGACTCCATGGAACTCCTCGAATATTGCGAAGTGCATCCTTTTGCCTACCAAAAGATGCACTGGCCAAAGTTCGAGAAGGCTATGGAGAGGGCAATACAGAATAACGGACTATTACCTCCCACAACTAGGAATTTGACTAACAATGAGATTGAGGCATATCTGAAAGATATGGACAACCTCATTGTGCAGACTATGGACAAAACCATACCACGGACAAAGAAAAAGAACAGTACAGACTGTTACAAGAACGCTACAATCGACGCACTACAAAAACATAAAAGTAGAATACTGACGAGACTGAAATCCCTACACCGCCAGTTCCAGGATAGACAGAGTCCGGAGATCGCAACTCTTAAATCGGCTATGAAAAATCTCCAACAACTCCTCAAACAACAATTCTCACAGTCTGTGAATCTGTACTGGAACAAAAAGATTCGTGCTATTCAAACTAATAGCGCGAGCATGTTCCCACAGATAAATAAAATCTTTAGGAGTAAAACACATAACCGGTTGGACAAGTTGCGTATCCCCAGGACCCTGGCTAACCAGGAACTACTGAGGTCTGCGAACATAGATCCCGAAGAAACCAGTATTGTTGACGATAATTACTGTATAGAGGACGAGCAGGAGAAAGTGGATCTAGTGGGGGCCTACTACCAGGGAATTTATTCGGTGAACACTTGTGTTCGGCCGAATTTTGATCTTGAAAATAGGGCCCTGCTGAACCACTTCAGAATAACTAATGAGATCGAGGTCTGGAAATCCGAGAACCGAAGAATCATCGAGTTCAGTGAAGACTGCCCAGCGAACAATGTTCCTGAGGCACAAGCAAACTCTCTTCTCACTACGAAAACTGATCTCCTGCTAACTTTTCGCCGTCTAAACAATAAGAAGTCGTCTGGGGTGGACGGTGTTCCCAACATCGTCCTGAAACATTTGCCCCTGGTGGCCATAGACACATATACCACTCTGTTTAACAATGCATTAAACAACGCCCATTTTCCAGGACACTGGAAGACGGCAGTGGTGTACCCAATACCCAAAAAGGGTAAAGATAAAAGTAACCCTGCTAATCTTCGGTCAATAAGTCTGCTCCCGAATATCAGTAAGGTTTTTGAATCAGTAATTAATAGATCATTGTCCAAATGGGTTGAGGAAAAGAATATAATCCCCGATAACCAATTCGGTTTCAGGGCGGGACATGACACCATTCATGCCGCGTCGAAATTGGTATCAGACATACACTGGAACTTAATGAAAGGCCAGTGTACCGGAGCATGCTTGATCGACTATGAGAAGGCGTTCGATACAGTGTGGATCGAGGGCCTTCTCTACAAATTAGCCAGATACGGGATGACCGGACCTCTGCTATACTTGATCTATAATATGATTTCCAAGAAGAAGTTCATCGTTAAAAGTGGGAGCTTCACATCAGGAAAGGTATTTGAAATTAAAAACGGTTTGCAACAGGGAGCAGTAAACTCGCCACTCTTGTTTAATATCTTTACGAGTGACCTAATTAGTTCACTCCGCTTCGCATTAGCGTATGCGGATGACCTGATTGTGTACAGGACGGGGCCGAAGATTGGAGTGATCCAGACGCTCTTACAACGTGACTTCGAAACAATCGAGCGCTATAGTGATGATTGGAAGTTGAAGATCAACTTTGGCAAATGCGAATCGATCCTTTTCCGGACGCCTCTACGCAGAGCTTCGTACGATGTGCAGAGGAACTGGAAAACATTCCGAATTTCGAACTACGCGGGACAGGCGTTAGAACACAAATCGGAAGTGAAATACCTTGGGCTTTGGCTGGATCAGTACTTGTATTTCAATAGAAATGTGAGTGTTGCTCTGGACAAGGCAAACAAGGCGTTTCACATGACTAAAAGGCTTTTTTATAGCAGACACCTAAGCTCTCGGGTAAAGGTGATCTGCTACCAAGCCTTGGTCAGACCGATTTTAACTTATGGCTGCCCAGTGTGGTTCAACATATCTCCCTTCTATATGGAAAAGCTTCGGGTTTTCGAAAGACAATGCTTAAGGGCGTGCTTAAGGTTGTACCGAACATCCGAATCTGGCTTCACGAAGTTTCACGCCAACAATATCCTTTACGATAAGGCATTTGTTAATAGGATCGACAACTTCATAATCAAGTTGATTCGAAGACATATTGCAAGAGCGACGGAGAGCGAAAATCCTCTTATTCGGGGAGCGTTCTATCCGAACGCTGAATATCACAGAGCTGCTTGTGACCGCGGCTTTATCCCTCCAGAGGCATTTGTCTTTCTAGATAGAAAAAGATTGGTCCAAGATGGTTCGGGGGTGCCCCTCTTTTACCACCTACACCGTTCTGCGACAGATAAACGCTACAGATTTAGCAATGAAGATATGGAAGTTCAGGAGCTCCTGAGGTTCAGTACTCGAATCTCGGGGAGAGATAGACGAGACGCCTCCACTGCAAGTACTCTGTACTGGTGGCTGGAGGATACTTAAATATTGCGTATTCGCCCTTAAAACTCTAGATATAGACTAGTTTAGCATGTAATCTAGTTTTTAACGATTAGCTTAGGGCTTAGATAGGATTAGTTATAGTTTTTACTTAGTAATAGATTTAGTTTTAAGTAAGCTTACGTGCGAGCTGCCACGAGCTTTTGTTAGTTTTGTCTGTCTGTTTTTGTTTGTTGTTTGTCTGTTCTTTGTTTGTTTTGTTAGTTTCTCTAACACGAGCCCGTGGAAGCTCGTCGCCTGGACGGAGTACATCCGAGGCAGGTCCTCCGCTGTACCCCGTCCGGATAGTTCTGTGTTTAGGTTAATTAGCTTGTAAGTAAGTGGTGCGAGCTTTCACGAGCTTGAGCTCTAGCATCACTCGAGCCTGTGGAAGTTCGTCGCCTAGACGGGGAGCACCTGAGACGATTTTATCGTCTCCGCTGCCCCCCGCCCAGATAGTGCTAGATCTAAGTCATAGAATTAAGTAGTTGTAAGGTTTTATATAAAATAAATATAGTGTCTAAGTTTTTTTCCAATTTTTCTTAGAATTAAGTTGATATTGATAATGTTTTCCTTTTAGAGATAAAATATAATTATAAAATAGATAAGTTTTAGCCGAAAGGCATAAGCTAAGTTAAGACATAGATTAATTTAGAGTGCCTGCTGAGGGCCAGTAAGTTAGATAGATTAGAATAGGCTAGATTAATTAACTTAAGCATTAGTTAAATTTATATTAGATAGATGTTAAGGTAAATAAAATGCTTATTTAAAAAAAAAAAAAAAAAAAAAAAAAGGCGTCTGGCTACTATCCCAGAGGTCCCGGGTTCGAATCCCGGCCAGCCCCACGGTTCTTCGCCTTTTCCACTTTCCCACCTACATAACTTTCCTTCTTTCTTCTTCCCTCTTTACATTCCCGATTCCTTCTGTCATAGCCTTCCTTAGCCCTTCCCCGCTTCACCAAAAGCGCATGTCATCGGTTGGTTGATGAGATTCAACTCGTTTCAGGAGGCATAACACTCCAGCGAGTTGTTTCTCGATGCCCCGATGACAAAGTCGCCAGTAATGGTTGGGAGTAGGTGGACTGCAAAATATCGCTGGTAGGTTGTGACAGTTCCTTTCTTCCCCGACTAGAGCTGCTGTTCGACATTGCACTCTATATGAAGAAAATAGACTGTCGACACAGTATAAAGGGCGTTTCCTGTGACTCTAGTCTTTCACATAAAAAAAAAAAAAAAAATCAATGTCTTCAAAAGTTCTGCCATACTCACTGTTTCTTCCTTTGCTTCTGTTTCCACCTCGTATTCGAACATATGTTAGTTTCTGGATCCTTACTCTCGTTCACCATAGCTTCTCGAAGTTGCGGGTAGCGAATTTTTAGCTTTTTAAGTCCACAACGAGTAATTCCACTAATTTTCGGCCCATTTTATTATTATGTCCTTATTTCGCACTCACAAAATTTAAATTCCCAGGCGTCCCAGGCACGTCCGGGACCAACAAAGTTCTCTAAATGCCTTCCAATACCGAAGTTTCATATAATGCGCATGATCCAACAGTCCTCATGCCCGTTAAGGATGAGCAATAATATGCCTGGTTAGTGTTTTTGCACTGAATATTGGTATTGATAATATATGGGTATAATATGTATGTCGTATTTGACCTATGTCGTGAGCGTACAGTTTTCCGTTGCTAATCCATATTCTATTCTGTCATCCGTGGACTTGAAGAATACATACACTTATATTTTGTAAATGCCACCTCGCAAGCAGGGCTGCCACTAAACAAAAAATTTTGGAGCCAAATTTTCCGAGAAAAAGAGCCAAAGCTGATAAAAAAGAGCCAAATTCAAACACAACAGAAATTACATTGAAAACCGCGAACAATAAGATGTCAAAAACAAATCTTCTTCTTTACCATACGAGTAGGAGGCATGGTCGACCAGAGAAATTAGTTGTAGGATAGTTCTAAAATCTTCAAATCTTGAAATCAAATATTGAATTTTTATCCAGTAACAGTAATGGTAAATTCTTTGCGAGTATGTAATTAGGAAAAACCAAATCAGTTAAAATTCAAGATCAAGTTGAAAGAAAAAGGCAAAAGAGCCATTTAAGGGGGGAAACCAGTTTAGGAGGCCGATTTTTTAGTGTATTTCGTGAATTTTTTTAACAGGGAAGGAATAATCAAAATTTGTTTAAACTTGAAGGATATTTTACTAATGTATTGAAGTACACGCTGTAATTTTTTCAAGTCATTTGCACTGTAAATAGTGGAGTTAGAAGCTGCTCTTCGTGAACCGTCGCCATCCGAGTTCACTACTGGTGGGAAGTGTGGAAGTCGCAATTTTTATCTGAAATCACCCCAATTTTTTTTTCACATTAGCAACATGTTTTCTAGGAATATGAACTAAACTTTTAACAAAAAAATTTAAACTTCGTGTTATGTTTACGTCTGTATATTTCAAAAATATTTTTGCTTTGCGACCAATTTACAGACAATATTAACAAATATTTGTTAATGGTTCATGTAGTATATTTTATTTTTTACGTTTCGACTCTATGTGTGAGTCCTCATCAGAATTCCACAAATAAATAAAAATAAATAAAAACAATACAAATAAAAAACAGAAATGTCAAAAATGTCAAAAAGCAAATTCACATGACCAATTTGGTGGGGAACCAAGTGATTAAACAAAAATAATACAAATCTGACCTGATTTCCAAAATGAAGTAAACTACTACTATGTTATAATAAAAACAATTTTAAAAATTTTAAAAAATTTAAAAAAAAAATGGATATCCAACGTGTAGTTTTTGTCAAAATGTAAAAAGTGTAATTTTGCTGCAAGCTGCTTCGACGCTGGAGCAAAACTGATAAGAAATTACTATGTGTGTGTAAGAAACGAAAGAAAGAAAGTATTTAGATGTGTGAAATTTAAAATTGCATGTTTTTGAAGTGTTGGAACAAAATGTTATGTTTTTATATCGTGTTTTTTCACCTTTTTTCCATCTAAAAACAAATTTAAGATAATAATATCATCCCAGAGTTTAGTTCATATAGATTGTAATTGAATAAAGAATGTTCACGATTGAGCAATAACTTTTCACGCTAGGATTCCCACCAGTTGAAAAAAAGTCGTTTCGAGAAAAACCCATTTGGAAAAGTCATTTCTCAGTTTATAGTACCGTCTGCCAAGGAGGGTGGTCACTTTAGAGCTCATAACATCCGAACAAAGCGGAATTTTGATTTGAAACTTTGGCAACATATTCTTGAATAGTTTTACTAACAATTTATGAAATAAAAAAAAATTCGATTTTTTCAATCGTCCAAACTGGTTTCCCCCCTTAAGTTGAAAAAGAGCCAAAGAGCCAATTTTAAAAGTTTTTTTGATAAAGAGCCACAAATGGCTCTATAGAGCCAAAGTGGCACCCCTGCTCGCAAGTGTTAAGAGCATGCTAGACTTAAACGGTATGTTCCCAAGCTGAATAAAATGTCTTCATCTGTGAGTAATGGGAACGGCGTTCTACTTTGTTGAAACTATTCAACTTGTCCAATGATTACGTAAATACAAGAATCCGTTATCAAGTGCAAAGTACTTAGTCGTAGGTAACGAGAATGGTAGATAAACAAACATGCGCATTGCATGCAAAATGGCTCCGTTACTGCCATTTTTTTAATTTCTTTTAATGGCATCTCGTTGTTGACCTAACAGGGTCGGGACTGCTTTTGTGGCATGCCTATTTGTTCGCTCTGCGTGCTAGCTGCGGGCACCATAAAATCGCTAACAATTGATTTATGCAAAAAAAAAATTTCATCATTATACAAAACATTATTGCCTACAAAATATAATTTTCGAAATAAAAAAACAGTTTTTGAGTGGACAAAACTGTGATTTTTGGAATCTGTGACCTTGAATAACTTTCCAAGGGTCAATTAGTTGAACATTTTTGTCAGAACTAAAGTTGTAGAGAATTTCATTGTCAACATATTGAGCCCTCGCACGGCGTTGTATGACATATTGAAAGCGAGATACAAGGAAAACACGATATCTCCAGCGGCCATGTTTTTTTGTGATTCCGAAATTGTTTTCTTCAAAAGTCCCAAGGAACCTGTGGACCAATTTTCAGCCATTTTGGAGTTTTGTCTCCTTAAAATGCTAATTTCCCCGGACTATTAAGATTATATTATGTGACTAATAGTTGCTGAAAAAAGCCTATTTTAATACGCTTTTATTAGCTTCACCTGTAACTATGTAACAAAATCTTGGAAGTTAAATTTGACTCACTTCCAGGTTTTTGATCGAATGAAATTTTGCATACACGTTTAGTTTTGATGACAATCCAATCTGACCATTTTGTAAAAAAACAAGATGGCGGTTCCAAAAGGACGGCCAATTTTTGCAATTGTGTTCCACCGAGCCAACGACATGGGTATCAAATGAAAGTGTACGGCAGGTAGAGTACAGTAAGCTGTGTGACATAATTTTAAATCTAATATGGCCACCGCCACAAAATGGCGAAAGACATACAACAGGCTAAAAAGTATAATAAATATCTTGAAGAATAACAAAGCCCCGGGAATCGATGGAATTGCCGCGGAGCTCGTTAAAAAGGGAAGCGTTGTGGTAGTACAAAAACGGTATTACCTGATCACCAAAATATGGATGGACTAATACTTGCGGAACGACTGGAAGGAAGCCATAATTTGCCCTATATATAAGAAAGGGGATAAACTACGCTGTGAACTATAGGGGGCTCTCATTACTTTCTATAGAATATAAAATATTCACAACCTCCAAGTTGGAACCTATTTCAAAAAGTTAACTAGGCGAATACCGGCGAGGTAGGTCAACCACCGACCAGCTCTTCACCCTAAAACAATTCCTGGAAAAATGCTGGGAGACGAATGTTAACGTATACCAGATCTTTGTAGACTTCAACCAGGCATAGGACCCCATCCAGAGAAAGAAGCTACTTCAGATCCGAAATTAGGCGTACCAGCTAAACTATTACATCTGATACAATTAACTCACCTCGGCACAAATGCCTGAGTAAGAGTTCAGAACCCTCTTGGAGATGCCTTCCAAGTTAATCAAGCAGGGGCATAAACTGGCGCCTATGCTATTCAACCTAGCCTTTGAAAGCACTCATCAGAAAGGCGTCAATTCATCGAAACTACATGCTGATACGCAAATCCACTCAGGTGATCAGGTATGCCGATGACTTCAACATATTAGGAAGGTCAGTCAGAGCAGTTAAGGAATACTACTCAGAGATTAAAGAAGCAGCCAAAGAAGTAGGCTGGAGAATCAACGGGGATAAAACAATAGATATAGATAGATAGAGCAACTATAGGTAGCAGCCAAACGATAGATGAACATAAGCTAGAAGCAGTGAACCATTACGCATACTTAGGCTCTACCGTGACGAATAAAAACGAACGTGTAGAAGAAATCAGTAGGAGAATTCTACTCGGAAATAAAACGTTTTTCGCGCACCGCAAATTGCTGAAATCTCGAGCAATACATCGCAGGACTAAGTTTACACTATATAAGACCTGTTATATGCTACGGGAGTGAAACATGGACGCTCACACAAAGGATAGAGAACATCGTAAATTCCTTTGAAAAGAAGATTTTAAGAAGCATTATAGGCCCAATTTGTGAGGAAGGAACATTGAGAATTAGATATAACAGCGAGTTATATCAAATTCAAACCCAATAGACTGCTGGGGTGAACACTTCGAGCGCATGCCGGAAAACGGAGAAGCAAAGAAGGTCTTTACTGGCATCATCAAAGGAGAAAGACCCGTAGGCAGGCCGAGGAAAAGATGGTTGTAGCAGATGCGGAGACATTACTGCACATATCGAACTGGAGAACTTCGGCCAGAAATCGAGAAGACTGGAGGAAAAGATTAGAAGAGCCCAAGGCTCAAGTTGGGCTGTAGCGCCATTGGAAGAAAAACAAGAAAAAAAGGTAGAAAATAAAAATAAATAGTTTAAAAAAAACTAAAAAATACGCTTTTATTTTCGAATGAACCAAATGATAAAAAATAATTTTGAATTTAAAGATTTTATTGATGCAGCAACTTACTTAAATCTAAAAAAGCGCGGCGCGCTAACGATAAGTTCCAGCATTAATAAAATAAGAATATATGTAAAGAACGCTTCATGCATTTACATTTTTTTTACATTTAAGTAAGTTGCTGCAGCAATTAAAACTTTAAATTCAAAATTATTTTTTACTTTTTGGTTCATTCGAAAATAAAATCGTATTTTTTAGATTTTTTAAACTAATTTATTTTTTCAACTCTTTCACTAATATTTATTTTTGGCGGAGATAACCTTTTTAAGGCTATTTTATGTTTATTCTATCAGACAACGCCGTGCAGATCTTACTAGTATTACAATAAATGTGCTGTTAATTAGTATTCATATCGCTATTTGTAATTTGGCTTGTACATTTGCACAGTGTTCTGTATTGCAGCCATCCATGTAACATACGAGTTCGCACTGAGGTACCTTGGAGAAACCCCAGAATATTTAGGTCTGCTTTAAATTCATTCATAAGAAACTAGTTCCTAGGTGCGAACAAATCTAAAGACCCTATACTACATGTTAATCTACAAAATAACCGATTTCCTTCAAAATCCGCATAATCTTTCCGGCCACAACGTCTCAAATGAATACCTTGGGCACGCATGAAGGTAAGAATTAAAAAAACAATACCACAAGATTTTTTATAACATACGATGCTTACAGGTAGAACCAATCAGGGCAGCAGGTGGTTGGGAAAACACGGCATTCAACATGCCCCAGTGATTGCAACTTAACATTGAACTGCTGGCGGTGATGGAGAAAGGACATTTCGAGCACGTCATTGCATGTCATGCATTTAGGAACAAAGGATTAAAATTTTAAAATCTCGGGTCAAAGAGAATCCGGCAAGGATTTCCGGCCGATTTATCCTCGGTGTTGAAATGAAGCGGCGTCGCATACGGCGGATGTAAAAAGCGGAAAATTGTTATTAAAATTTATCGGATATCCCCAAAAAAATAGATCATGTATGATTGTAAATCGTTATTTATTCGAAATTTCGTAGCTCATTTGATTTGACCCTCCGACTTCAGTTTTAATCCTGACGCAATCAGCGAAAATTTGTAATCGGATTCAGCCTTCCTTCGGAGCTTCATTGTTACAAAAATCACCTTCCGATTTTCTTGATATTTCTTCAGCATATTTTTTTTGTTTATAAATACGATAAATATTTTGGTAAACATTCACTCGGACCGGCATCAGATTTCCTTCTTAAGTCATGCATGCACAAGATCCTTGCAATAGAATTTCATCCTTTGTCACGTTATCCCTTTTTGCTGCTGCGAATGTGAGTGGACTTAAGGATGAATTCATTTCCGGTACTAGAATTAGTCCTTTTCTGAGCTCCTTTATGCTAAGAGTTCCGGCTGGGGGTGGATCAGGAAATGTTTCTTGCTTTTTTCTCTTTACTTCTTGAATTACAGAAAAAAAAATACGGCAAACTGACTTGGGTGCATCTGCCCACGTTGATTGTAACTTAAAAGTTAGTGGTGGAAGTGACACTAGGCTTGATGTGGATACATTAGAGTCATCGGATGGTGTTTATTTTTAATTTTTATTTCAATAGGGATGCTCTACCCACTTAGTATGTTGAAAGGGTAGTCCATTTATTTCGTAGAGAATGTAACATCCTTCACTGGTGAAATTTTGTAAGATTGCTGGGGATGTTAATTTCCTAAGTTACTTGTTCGACTTGATTGAAAACTTTTGCTCGAAAAGTTCAATATTCCTCTTTAAATTCTATGTAGTACAGTAGAGTAATTAAGTGGAGGATCCTGAGGGGTGGGAGGGGAGATGAAGGGGATGGGGTTCGATGGGGGGAATCCCCTCACCCCTAAGAACTGAAAATATGTCAAGTGAAAGCAATTAAACTAGGACATTTACTTATGATTATAATCGTAAAAATTAATATCTTTATTTTTAACCAACAAAAATCATGAATAAATGATATCCAATTTTTTAATTGTAGCTCTGTACTTAGCTTGAAATTATTGAACCCTATCTGTACCAATCTGTACCGTGCACTAGCAACTAATTTGATGCAAGTTTTTAATCACAAAAGTAAAAGTGCGTGTCAGCTCCTATGCGTTGAGTGGAGCTTACTCCTGAAAAACCATTGCCTTAAAATAACAATAGGCAAAGGATATAAACGAACCAACGTATTTATTTATATTGATTTGATCACGAATTTTATTTTTTTACTTTTTAGTCCCTAATATGTCTTCCGCCACTTTGACGCTACACCACTAATTGTATTATAGTTGTCATGCCCTTACATTTGATACCATGTCGGAGGTCGAGGAACGCAAGTGCAAAAATGGGCCTGATTCTTGGAACCGTCATCTTGATTTTTTTTACAGAATGGCCAGTTTGCACAGACAAGCAAACTACGCATATATGCAAAATTTGAAGTTGGTCGAACCCATACTGAGGGGGTTGTGAAGGAAAAGGTAATCGGTCGCTATTTTGGAACTGCCATGTTGATTTTGTGACGGTCGCATTACATTGCCAGGCGTACTATACATATGAGCGAAATTTGAAAGTGATCGTTTATTTTTTCTACTTTATACTCTATTACATGTCTTCCGCCATTTTGTGTTGGCCGCCATTTTGAATGTCGAATGACGCTACGCCGTTAATTCTATTATACCTGTCATGCCCTTTCATTTGATGCCCATGTCGGGGGTCGAGGAAGACAAATACAAACATCGGCTGCCATCTTGGATCTACCAACCATAGTATTTTACAAAATATCAAGCAAACTACGCATATGTGCAAAATTTGAGGTTGATCGATTATATATATATATTTTTTTAAATATATTATACTTTTTAGTCTTCCGCCATTTTGTCTTGGCCACCATTTTGATTTTGGAAGGACGCTACTTCAATTTTACCTGTCATGTCCTCTCATTTGATACCCATGTCGGGGGTCTGGGAACATAAATTCAAAAATCGGCCACCATCTTTAAATCGCCATCTAGATTTTTTACAAATTGGCCAGATTGCATCGAGCTATACATATGTGCCTAATTTAAAGTTAATCGGTTGAATGGAAGTGGATCAAAATCAAGTTAAAGGTTCTTGTTTTTGTTAACGGGGTTTTTTTGTTAACGCTTGATTTTTACTCCTCATATATTTTTCATACTTGCTCTATATACGAAACGATTGATGGGCGCGCACTTGCAACTAATTTGAAGCAACTTTTTAATCACAAGAATAGAACGCGCTGAAGTAAACGTAAGCCCGCACACAGGCGAGTTTTAGTTGCGACAACTAAAAAAAACCAACACGTTCTATTTTAATGGCGAGTGAAATTTTACATTGACTCAACTATTTAATCGCCGATAACAAAAGTTGCTAGTGCGCGGCCGGCCTAAACTCCAAAAATAGAACGCGCTAAAGTAAACGTAGGTAAGTCCGCACATAGACGATTTTCAAGTTGCGGCAACTAAAATAATCTAACACGATCTATTTGAAGGCCGGACGCGCACTAGTAACTAATTTCAATCAAGTTTCTAATCACAAAAATAGAACGCATTGAAGTAAACTTAAGTCCGGCGCACAGGCGATTTTTAAGTTGCGGCAACTAAAAAAATCCAGCACATTCTATTTGATTTTTTAGTTGCTGTCTTGACTTCCTAGGTGCAACATGTCTTTCATAGACCCAGAATTATTTATTAGTGCGGTGGAAAAGCGTCCTCCGCTTTACGACACCAAGTTAAAGGAATATTCCGACAAAAAATTAAAAAAGAAATTGTGGATTGAGGTGTTTCAGCAATTCATTAATAATTGGAATGAGCTTGAAAGTGCTGAAAAAGAAAAAAGAGGTAAAATATGTACACAAAATATTTTTAATCGTTTTAACATAATACATATGTTTATACATTTTTAATTCGCGACCTTAATTTTTTAAGATAATGTCAAGTGTGTCCCACTGTGACAGTCAAGTGTGTCGCGTTCGCGTCGTGTCTTGTTTTGGGGTAATGGTTTGTGGTAATTTCATGTGATTTCCAGCTCTGTATTACTCTATAGCGTGGAAAATATTTTTTTAATCTTATTATATAATAGTTTTGTAACAAATCACAAGCCTTTGCATTTGTGGATAGTTTTCTTTTGAGGTTATGGTGCAGTTTGTGGAAATGTCAAAAAATTGTCTCCTGTGAAGATTTCTCCTAAACTTATGCAATATATTTAATTTTAAATTTAACTCTACATTTTTGGGGACTGGCTCTCTAACTGCGTATACGCTTATATTTAAGCTTGGAAACTTGTGAATTCATGAATTTTGTTGTGTTCTCACTGTCCCAGTTGTCACATTGCTGTTAATAATTTCCTTGTTAGTTGTTGTTTCCTTTTTACATGGCGTCTTACCAGTCTTGCAAGTTACGCCTTTGGCCGAGATTCGATTCCTTGCAATGGTGTTTGCGGTGGCGTCTTTCACCTCACTTGCCTTAACGCTGAAGTCAGTTCCAACTCTTCGGCCCCTAGAAGGTTAACTTGTAAGGAGTGTTCAGACATCAAGCCCTGCCATGTCCTCAGACTGATGAAGGACATTTCCAACGCCGTCATGGGCCGTCTCAATTCCTTCTCCGGCAACATCTCGCATCTTCAGATGTTGTCGGACGACATTCAATCTATCAACGTCCGACTCGACTCATTGTACGACACCCTAGACCTTGCTGCGACTAATTCGGGCTCCTTATTGAGCAAATTCCAGGAAATCTCTTCCAGAGTAACAACAGCCTTAGAGTCGACTGCAGTCGCTAATCTTAAATCCTGTCGCCACTTTTTCCTGTGTTCGAGCTGATATTGAATTGCTATCTTCAGCAGTGCGCAGGGGTTTAAAATCATAACGCCCTGAGATTTCTGGCTTCAAAATTTGAAGGCGTCTTCAATAGCAAGATATCCCCTCTAAGCCGATCTGGGTAGTAACCCCTCCGCCTCTAATAGTGGATGGTCCCCCGGTTGCAGAAGTTATAGTTGCTCGTGAGCCTTGCAGGGATACGAGGCTGTTTCCTGTTGCTAAATATCTGAAACAATAAAAAAATTAATTCGCTTTCTGTTTTAGGGCAGGAGCTACAGGCGAAATGGAAGAATTTAAGAACTTGTTTCAAACGGGAATATGATGCACAAAAAAAGAGCGCTTCAGGGTCAGGATCTAAAAAAAGGCATAAATATATTTATTTCGACCAGTTATCGTTTTTGGCGGATTCCGTGGAAAGCAGACCAACATCAAGCAGTCTTGACATCAATACCTGCACAGATGATATACAAAGCGAAATAGAGGGAACAGAAGGACCAATCCCACTCAGTACGCTCCAATCTAGTACTTTAGCTAAAAATAATATTAAGCCAACCAATCGGAAGAAGGCTCCGCAAAAGAGTTATGAAAAATCTATACTGAAGATCTTAAGGGAAAAAAAAGATGAAGATAAAGAAATTGACGAAGATAAATACTTTTTGTTATCTCTTCTACCTTCATTCAGGAAATTTAATGAAGACCAAAAGATTGTGGCGAAAACAGAATTTTTGAATGTAATGAGGTGTGTACGTTTGTCGGGCAGTAATTACCCTAGTCCATATGGATACAATGCAAGCCGGTACTACCCAATGAATATCAATGCATCCCAACAAAATAGTACAACTCAGAACATTTCATCTTTAGGCTACCAACATGGAGGGGAAATCAGTCCTTTGCAGGCAGTGTCACCTGATACGCAAAATTCATGAGGAAACACATCAGAAGTTTAATCTTTATTTAATTTACAATTTCTTGTTGAATAAATGTTTAGTTTTTATGGGAAAACACATCAGTTTCACCTTTTTTTAATTTAAAAGGAATGTGTCATATTTTTTAATGAATAAATGTTTAATTTCTAAAAATATTGCTTTTTACTTATCTTAGGGTCACAGATAACCTTTCCTGTGGTGGTACAGCCAGACGTAATTTGATATTTTGGAACGTTATACGACGTTCAAACAGAGTTAACAAATTGTCGAAATTATCTACACTCATTCGAAAGTAATTAAAAAAGATGTTCTCGTAAATCATCAGTAATGCATACTTGCATGCGCAAAATGCGCAAGTTGGACCCGCATCCACTTGCGGAAAAATCATTTGCGCATGCGTGAACTTGTTAGGTCATACTGATTGTCATTTTTGATGTTCTTATATGACAGTCGTTAAAAGCCAGAAATTAAAAAGTCAAAAGGTAGCGCAAAAATAAAGAAATGAAGCAAATAATATAAGATGTTATTATCGATTCCTGTTTAGAAAGCTTTACAGACAATTTACAGTTTTATAATAATAAACAGAAAAAACGTAGAAATAGGAATTCACGGTTAGTTACTATGATTACATGCCGGATCGAGGACTTGACTTGAGATCCAACTGACAGTTTAATCCGCGGCGAAAGTTCACCAGCTTGAGAGCTTGACTTCAAGCCGGCTTGAAATATATTTGACACTTCGCATAAGTTTGCTTCGAAATGCGTGATGGAATAAACGATTTTTTCTCATTTATGTGCAGCTTAAATAAATAAAATAAATTTATTAAGTGAATTGCATCAGAAGTGAAATGTACAACCAACGGAGAACTAATTTCAAAACTCAAGCGCTGAAGCAGGGGTTACATGGCCAATTTCAAGTCGATCCGACAAATTTTTCGGATCTACTTGAGTCA